>JAAXCT010000685.1:0-370415 GCA_012490785.1 Eragrostis nindensis | reverse complement strand
ACACACAGAAATAAGTCCCTTTAGGTGGTTCCAATCCCTTAATACAACTTCTGTAAGGTTCTCCACGTATGTTCCTTTCTGTACAAAAAATAGCACCGAACCATCAGCAAGTGCAAGAATAGCAGAATAACAATTTATAAGGCAAACAAGGAATTTCTCTTTCCACCTCTGCATCATCCCAGAGTCTAAGAGGGGTGTTTTCTGCACTCAAAAGATCCCTTACAACTTCATTGTATATTTCAATTGCTGAGAATTTCAGAACAAATGCTCTCTCTTCATGCTGGGAAAAGGAAAAATGAATGCTTCTTAGTCCGTAATTCCATAAGACAATGTCTTTTAGGGACATAGTAATAACTGTGATAAAAAGGTCTTGATTACAGAACCTGAGGATGAACAAGGTTTTCTTTACCTTGTTAATGTAATCATATATGTCAGCTACTGTATGCTCTGTTACTCCAGTCATGGTATATGTCTTTCCACTACTTGTTTGTCCATACGCAAAAATACTTGCTGCCGGAGAGAACAAGCTTCCTCTTAGCACAAATGCTTTGACATTATAAAGTATAAGTTAGCTGCGCGGTTTATACTTTATACTCACAGTTAATGCCACTAACTACAGAGAGGGCAACTTCCTTAACCCCTTCCTCATAGACTTCTTTGGTACTGCAGTCAGAGTGAAATACCCTATCTGCAATTAGACACATTTGCGTTAATACTTCTGCATGCATGCAAAAAGCAGCCCAACATACGAGTCAACTTAATATAGTAGTAACTGTAACTAACAACTGTGCAGTCTGGATAGTTGCAGTTAGACACGTTCATACTAACAATTAATGATCCCCTTTCATACTTTACACATCTCTCATAAAATTGGGAGTATATGAATGGTTCAACAATATGTCAATATAAGAAAAGATGCTGATATAATGTATGTTATCTGCCGATATAATGTCTGTTATGTGGTGATATATTACTTCAGGCTTTGGGCATTATTCCTAGAACAAACTGGTTTACGACAAAAGAGATTAAAACTTTCCCAGAATACAATATATATTAATTAAGCATACAGAAGCACAAAACAATGGCCAGCTATGACAAATGTAGCATCAAAAGGAGGGAAAAATAAGCACCAACCAAATGTGTATGCCGTCGGGGCCGTCGGTCGGTCCGGGAAGGTGCTCCGGAACATGACAGTGGTGTCATTGATGCACTCCCACTCCGCTGGCTCCCCTCTCGCAATCTCCTTCTCGCTCAGCGGCCTCAGCCTCACCAGCACCTGTATCCTGTCCAGCTTTGCCGCGCCTCCTCCGCTGCCATTGACTGCCTCAGCTCCAGCCATCTTATCCCATTCGACCAACTCATCACCTCCAATAGCCCCCATTCCCTCTCCCACTCCCTCCCCTGGTTCCCCTCACTTACGCCTCCACACCTACAACACCTGCCAAAATTGCACCACCATAAGACACCACACGAGCAACAAACAAGCAAAGCATATAAAACAAACAAAACCAAACGAAGAGCAACCCCGAGAAGCTGGACAGGCGGGACGCACGAACCCGTCCTGCTCCTGTGGATTCGAGTGCAGGGCAAGGCTGTGCGGTGGAGGGGAAGGCAAGCATTTCGGTGGACCCTGAATTCCGCACGTAATTAGTGCAGCGGTTAGCACGTCTCGCGAGCAGATGGTACTACTGGGGAACCACCGATTAGTCCAAATCTAGCACTGTGCCGCAGCTGTCCCAGAACCTAACCATCCTGCTTCCCGGGGAATGCCTAATTAACAGATCTGCGCCGAGCAATCACCAAACCTAGCAGTCAAAAATGGTACCCGCCCTAGGATCGCATCACTAATTTAACAACAGCCAAACGCAGCAGCTCCTCCGGTATCAACTATCAAGTGATGCTTGAGCAATAGTAGTGGCGGGGGAGCGGGGAGTTACCAGGATTGAGTCAAGGCAGTTGCTCTCAGACGGCAGAAGCGCAGCACTTCTCCCGGCGGCGGCCATGGTCGAGGCGTGGTGCGTGATTCCGACGAATTTGGGGAGGGGAGTCCACTCTGACGGTGGCGGTGGCTTCACCGCGTACGATTGCACCCCATGACCATCTCTCGCGGTGTCGATTTGGGGGAGCGTCTGAGGAGTTGGGAGTGCAAGAGACGGGCGGTGCCTTTGGCTGCTGACCCTTTTTTTTTCTTTTTTTTTTCCCTTCGCCAACCCCAGGAGACCGTTGCGCTGATTCTATTGTCTTCCACTAGGTAGCTCTCAATTCAATTGTTTGTTTACGCATTCCGCGGTCGGTGGTGTGCGTTTTTGCGTGCAAGCCCAATTGTTTGAAGAAACCCTTTGTCATTGCAATAGAATTTCGTGTGAGAATTAATTCTGGCAATCACTTCAGAAGGTACGTAGGAAGGACGGTAGGAGTACAAGAAATCTGAAGGCGTAAAAACACGCATGTACGTACCGCAGCATTGGATACCAGTGAAGTAAGGAAAAGGAGGAAAAATTACCTCCGTATTCAAATTTAATGCAGGGAAATTAGTACGACAAGGACATCCGACGACGCGTATCAGAGCGTACAAACTCGCGCGAGCCTGTTCGTCACAGTGTGTTTTGTGTTACCTGCTGAATGACGAATTCCACATTCGAAATTGCTGTATGGCCACTGTAGAATGCTCATCACCCCGTCCAAGAAGACAACGGCTACAATCAGATCGCTTTGGTACAGCTCTGAATATTTTAGCGTCCTGAGTACGCCTGCCTCTCTCCCTCTCTCTCCCTCTCTCTCTCTCTCATCTTGACATCTAAGCAAGATTTGAAGTGGACCCAAGTCACTTGTAAGTCTCAAACATCATAACTCATACAGAAAACGCAACATCATTTTGTTTTCTCTTCTGTTTGGTGGGAGTAGGTGCTCCAGCACTTTGTTCGGAAGTTTCTTTCCAGGAGAAAGTCGCCCGAGCTCCACAAATCAGTGTCGGGACTCGGGATGCTACACCTTTTTTCAAACGCTCGAGGCTGCGGCTGCGACGAAGCGTAATACTTACAACACATAAGACATGCAGGCACGTCTCCAAAGTCCACACGAGAGAGAAGTAAACGCGAACGCACGCGGTCTCGTGACTCATCAGAGCAGCCTGACAAAATCGCCAAACCAAAGTCAGGTTCGGGACCAAAACATTGATACTTCTTCCGTCTATAAATATAATCATTCGTTGACTTTCAGCTAATTTGTTTGACAACTCGTCTTATTTAAAAAAGTTGTGCAAATATTATTGATTTCATTATGACTTGTTTAATCACTAAATATAGTTTAAGTATAACTTATTTGTTTTTATATTTTTATAATTTTTTAAATAAGACGAGTGGTCAAATAAGTTGGCTGAAAGTCAACGAATGCTTATATTTATGGACGGACGAAGTAATTGGACACGGCCTGATCGTGTTTCCCCAACCGCGAGAGCTGGAGGAAACACCAGCATCGTTCGAAATAGATTCTTCGTTCGTTTGCCTGCCGGAAGCCCGTCAGATTCGGGGGCAAGCGCCGTGTATTTTACAATTTTTACTGCTTGGAGGCTTGGAGCTAACCGCACGTCCGCACGCCGGTTTTTAGTTAACTCGGCGGCGAAGAGATCAAGGCAGCATCAGGCACGTCTTGTCAGTAGTGCTGGGAGTCAGTCATGGAAGTCTCATGTTGAGTAGTCTGATACTCTGATGTTTGCCTTTTCTTGTGTGGGCGAGAACTGAAGAGCAGTTCTGTTTTGTTACTGCAGTTGTGCGGAGCTGCATGTTCTTTCTTCTTCTTTTTTCATTTTTTCTGAAGTGCGTAGCTGCGTGATCACAAGCACTAAATTAACTTGCATCACAGGGGTGTCAGAAGTTATTTCACCGAGAGTATTTTCTGAGCTTAATGACGCGAAGTTAAGGATTTGCTAGATCGGTTGCGGAAGAACAGCGCAAAGAAAATTGGAAGTGCATTTCTACTACCTTGACTCCATACTTCTGCACATCACATTTTTTTTTACCGGTCATATTACAATCAGTGGCGTGAAAGGGGTCTTGGCCTAGTGGTTAAGACATCCGAGTAACACCTCTCAGGTCCTGAGTTCGACTCCCTGTGGGAGCGAATTTTCAAGGATTTAACGGCATTTGTGCTTGCAGTGGTAGGCGACGCTCCCGTCGACAGCGAGGCGCCAATGTGACTTCGTATCTTGGATTGCCGGCTCAGTCTTCGAAGATGCTCATAGGGGTAGGGTTTGCGTACGTGTGTTCATAGGGGTGAGTGTGCGTGCGTTGTGAGTGTCTGAGTTGTACTGTGTAATCTCAAAAAAAAAATATTACAATCAGTGGCCTGATTGACTAATCTTTGTGTACATCAATTTGTCATGGGAAAAAAAAGTTACCGCTGTGCTGCACCTGGACACGCTCTCACTTCAGATTTGTAAGGGATTACATAGCTCCTGCAGACCTTATTCATTACCATGCAAATTATTTAACCAATATAAACACTTGGTTAGCCTACTTTATTTTGAGTCAAAATGTAGATCCCTCCGTTTCTTCAAGAAGAAGAAGGGCCCTGACAAATTACAAGAACCGGGATCAATCAGCCAATGTGCAACTGAAACAAGCATGATACCCAGACAAAATCTGGAAAATAATGCCTGCAAGAGATGCAAGCCAGGCAAAGCCTATAATGTTATTGGGCCTGTCAAGTGATTCATTTGCTAGAAATGGGCTGGTCGAGGAGCCCATGGCCGAATTTTATGAGCAACTGCCTGCGAGTTCGCGCGAGGCGTGTGCCTTGGAAGCGAAGCGGAAAACGAGCCGAAAAGGGATAGGGTGAGCGTCATTTTTTTGGGTTTGCTAGAAAAGGGAAAGCGACTCTTTCGGTGTGCTTTTGCGCCGCTGTGTCGGCCGTCTGCCTAGTCCACGTTGATTGCTTCGGCGACAAACGTTGCCGATTCTGTCAAATAGAGGTACAACTGCCTACTCCTCTCCCGCAATTGCTAGCATTGTGATCAGAGCCTCTCAGGGTTTCTGAAAATTGAGCTAGGTACTCCCGCCTAATGCACGTTGATTGTGTTTCTTTTCCTTTAAGAATTGAGGCATTTCCTTAAAAGAACGGAAACCATGAAAATTCCCTGGCCCAGCCGAACGCATTCTCCTATGCCCTCGTTTTGTTGGTGTTAGGACATTGATTAGATTTGCTAACTTACATGTTCTAACGTCAACATTCAGAAAACAGAGGGAGTAGCAATTGACTAATTCTCACATAATCTATGCGTGCAGACTGATCACTATCCACTATATATCCCTGTTCGTTTCCTGCCCTCTGAACTTTAGCACTGTCACATCAAAAAGAATTTTTACATTTAAAAATATTTTAATTAGTTTAATGACAAAACCTTTTTTATAGATGAGTGCTAATTGCGAGACGAATCTAATGAGCCTAATTAATCTATTTTGCTACAGTGATGCTACAGTAACCATCTTTTAATCGCCGTTAATTACCCGCGTTAGATTCGTCTCGCGAATTAGACGGGAGTTTCGAAATTAGTTTTATAATTTGATTTTGTTTAGTATATATATAAATGGTAAGATTCTCTTGATGTGACTCCTCTAAAATTTAGACCCTGAAAACGAACACACAAACGCCCAATCGGATTGCTAAAAAAAAGTGCTCATCGGGGATACCTGCGCCTTCTTTGTTAGCGACACTTGTATGCCATTTATTAACCTTTTCGTTTTTTGAGATATGGATGCAGGCCATTGACTTGACTTGCACATTGTTGTTTTTGGGCAGGCGTTCTTGACTGCGGCCACTTGGTATTTCCATCCGCGCATGAGCAAGGTAGAGGCGAAGACGCCGGGTCATCAGCATCTCCGTCTGGGCTTTTCGTCGTCTTCCACGCGACCGAGGAGTGCAGCCTGCAACGCGCCGTATCTTTGGGGGCAAATTGGACAGTTCGATGCCGATCTACTCGATGATGTTGCCGGAAACAGAGTTCTAATAGACTGCAGTTAGTAAGCTCCTAATGACTGGAGTACACTCCAAGAGGCACCATGGGATCCGAGACTGATACGGAGGCTGATGGGAACAGTAGACGAAAACCTGAACCATTCAATGTGAGAACTGAGAAAGGGGGGAGAGGAGATGGCGTGCAGTTGTCTGGTCTGTGCCGTCTCAGTCGGCGCTATAGGCACCATATCAGCACGTCCCGTCACTGTCCGAGGTTAGAAGCACGAGACTCCTCCACACTGCCCAGTCTGCCAATCAGTTTACTCTAGCGGGAGAACCGTGGGACCAAAGACACTTGCCTGATTACCGGTTATGGATACAGTATTCTTCTTCAATGCAACTACCTTTACACACAGCCACGAGCTCCATAAAATACTGAAATGTGTTTTGCCCCGAAAATCTATTGAACGCGTTTGACATCACGAAATTGCAGGATTGTTAAATACGGTTCTGATAGCCACGAGCGAAGTAGGAGTACTCGTATTACTAACATATTCACAAGCGAAATTGCCGAGCTCCGAACAGGTCGAAGACCTCATGTTTCGTTGACTTATACTGTAGTACTAGTACGGTTTTGATTTATAAACTTGGTCAGTTCGTTTTCGAAAAATAAACTTGGTCAGTTGGTTGCTCCAAAGTTCAAACGGGGGAGGAGGGCCGCTGAATACGCGCGCCGCGGCACCAAGCTGTTTCAAAATTCGAACGCTGCATCAGTGTGACAGGAATGGGAAGACCGAGAGCGCCACGCCCACCCGCGCCCGTGATATGTTGGTGCGCTCACCACGATGGATGTGGACGTGCCAGTATTTGCCACAGCAAGCAGGTATTTTATACCGTTCTGAGCTTCTCTAGAGCCGTTCCGTGCAGCACCCCCGAAGCGCCGAACTGCGCTGTCATGGCGTGGCGCGGCGGAGCTCCTATCCGCAGCCCGCCAGCCCCGGCCCGCAACACGTCGCCGTTTTACCCAGGCAAAGAGGAGACGACGTCGCCGCGAGCGACTTTGTCAATACTACTCTCGAGGAGACCGGAGAACCGCGGCCCTGCCCTTTCCTCGGGCTAAACGTGAGGCGGCAGCAAGCAAGGCAGGCAGCACGACCGGGCTGCACGACCGGCTGCTGTGCTGGCGTTTTGGTCACTTCGCTCGGTCAAATTTGGCGTTCAATTCCATTCCGCCACGATCCCAGTGCACGGAGCGCAGCAGGGACTCTTCCTTCTGCAGGCCGCGCCATGCCAAGCCAAGGCGTCAACGCGTGCAGGCCCGCGGGCGCGCGGCGGCTTCCGTCGAGCTCAACGCAACGCTTGCTTACAAATTTTCGATGTTTGGACGTTTCCATCTCGACTTGTCCGTTCCTGGATGGTTGACGATGATGTGCTGTCTACGGTCACAGCAACCGCTCGGTTGATTGGTGGTAGACATCGAGGTAAGCAGGAAAAAAGTTTGACGAGCGAAAAGAGACCGGATCGCCTTCGCTGTCAAGGTGAAATTTTCGTTCCCGTAGCAGTTAATCTAGGTGACGAAAAAATTGGGTGAGTGCTGAGTACTACCAGCTAATGATGTCATGGTAGGAAAATCTATTTTTGAGCTGGCAACCAATCTTTCCCGGTAGAAAAACTCAGTTGAAATCAGTGACGGCGTTAGAAATTAAGGGCGGCCCAAGAGCCGAAACTATGGTTTTCAAAGTTTGATGAAAAAATTCAAGTGGGTAACTAAATCCCACCGCAGTTTCCCTAAAACAAACAGTTTGGTGAAAAAAGTTGTACAATTACAAAAGTTTCTAATTATTTTTGCTACTTATGTAGTCTAACTCTAATATTATATGCATTCAAAAATTGAAACCGTTGTGCATTAATTTTAGTTTGGTAACAATAAACACTACCACTAATGAAAAAGTTAGAGCTTAGAGGGGCCATGCCCCCTGCCAGCACCCCTCCCCTCTTCTCATCAGCTTCGTCACTGGTTGAAATTATTCTTAAAGTTTCCGAACCAACTAGAGCATTCTATTTTTAGGGTTTTGTCCATAAAGCTAAGTGGAAGACTAGACTGTAAAGTTCGCACCTCACTCAAGCTGCTTCTTCAAAACAAACACCACTAACTCACCTACCAAGCCCAGATACCAATTTTGGTCAAATTGGCAAAAATGGAAGGAAAAAAAAAGACAATGTATGATATTTTATATACATTTTCAAATGATAAATACGGGGACTACTCTATGTCAACCATCTTCCTATGAGATGTAAAAGGATGACATTGTCTTCTACTTCTCCTCTAACAGTTTCCACATCTTGAATTGAACTAGGTTCGACGCCTCTGCCTCTAGTCGACCTTCCTGCGCCTTTGGCGGCATGTCTCCGTCGAGTCCATTACCTCACTAAGACGCTCACCCGTGATTGTATGACGCCCCGGCCCAAGCTTTTCTCATCATCGGTCCTCTTCTAACGACCCATGTCTAGCGGCGCCCCTCGCTCGTTGTGCCGCCCCGGCCTCCGTCTACTCCGCCCGTCATGCCTACTTTCCTTTTTCCTAAGCTCAGAGGGCACAACAATGGCGAAATCTCCGTCGCGAATACGCCCTCACCTAATTTTTTGGTATAAGCAGGTCGCCTGAAAATCTTGTAATTCTTGGACTACTTATATGCAGGTGTGGTGCGCATAAACATTTCCCGTTGTAGAACAGCAGGTCTGGTGGCGTGGATTCGGTGCACCAAAACTTCGGCTACATCCACCGAGGCACGAACCAACCCATGGCTAACACTCACCGCACCACGCAGGCCACCGCACCACGCAGGCCACCGCACCACGCAGGCCTGCTCCACACAATGTGCGCTGTTGGCATCGCAACGGCAGCGAATCAACGCAGCACTCCGCGCGGAGGGGCGGCACGGCATGAATGATGGCCGATTTTGCCCGTCAGAAGCAAACCGCGCTTCGACTTTCCGAATCCGGATTTCGCGACTGGCGTTTCCTCCTCATCCGGCGGGAAGGATCCCCGCGGTGCGCCGGGCCCGCCCACCACATGTCTCCCCGCACCAGCAACGCATGCCACTGATGGATCGGCCAATTACTCGCACCGGCGCAAAGGTCCCCCGGCAAAATAATCTCGAGCATGGCACGTCGAATAATGTTTTGCCGCGGCACAGTGTGGTGCGGAATATGTTCTCGAATTTTTTTCTTCATAAAGGACTCTTGCTTAAACAAAGATAGAGGAAGCAGTTACGGACACCAAATATACGGAGCACTATTAACGCAGTACTACCTCTAGGAAGTTCATTTTTTAAGAGTACTACTAAAGAATTTAAATGATTTTTAAAAGGAGTTCAAATTGGTGGTTTTGAGAAGCGACTAAAGTAAAAAATGGGCGAAAGGGAGTGGGCAGCGAGGGAAAACTACAGTGCATTTGTTGCGGACACGGACTTTGGCAGCCATTCAATGACCCACCGGACGCTCATCTCTTCCGCCCCTGCCTTTTCCCCTGCTTCCCACTTCCTCCACGCCGCCTCCTCCACATCGCCTCTCCTTTTCACCCACTCGTCTTCCACCTCCGCCTCCTGCTCCTCTGCCGCCGCTCCGCCCATGGCGTCGTTCGTCGCGCACCACCACGGCTCGCTGGTAAGGGCTCCGTGCTCAGGGCCTCAGGCCGAAGTTTGTGACGGTTGCTTGCGTTTTCGCCCTTCCGTGAAAAAAACTGACGTGAGGTTGCTTTGCTTTCCGCGTGCGGTCGCAGGTGGAGAGGGAGATGGCTGCGCTTAGGAGCAGCCTCAGGCCATGTGAGGCGGCTGAGGAGATGGCCGCGGCGGCGGCGGCCGGCCCGGCGGCTTGGGGCGCGGTGGAGAGGGGTGTGGACGGGTTCTCCGTGGAGGACCTGCTAGACCTTGAGGAGCTCTGCGAGGTGGACAAGGACGTCGCTGGCCTAGGCGAGGCGGCGCCGTCGCCGGCGGCGGAGGAGGACAAGTCCAGTGACTCGCACGGGTCGTCGGGCGTCTCCTATGAGCTCATGCCGCTTCCGCCGCGGGTTATGGACCTGCCGGTAAGAGTTTGACCCCGCCCCGTGTTCGCCGGCAGGCAAGGCGGCGTCTTTTTTAAGGTTTCCGTTCCCCTGCTTTTTCGGTTGCTGAGTGCTCTGGTGCGTGCTGTGGTGCAGGCGCATGACGCGGAGGAGCTGGAGTGGGTGTCGCGTATCATGGACGACTCCCTCGCCGAGCTCCCGCCGGTCCCGCACCTCCAGTCGGCGTCGTTCGCGCTGCGGCGGCCGACGGAGCCCACGACGGTGCCAAGGATGGTCCCCGTGCCGACGCCGACCATATGCGCGCTGTCGACGGAGGCGCTCGTGCCGGTGAAGGCGAAGCGCAGCAAGCGCTCGCGCGGCTCGGTCTGGTCGCTGTCCGGCGCGGCGCCGCTGTCCGACTCGACGTCGTCGTGTTCCACGACCACCACGTCGTCCTGCTCCTCGTCGGCCTCGTTCCCGCCGCTGCTCCTGCTGGACTCGTCCCCGTTCGCGCTCCTCGAGCAGCAAGCGCCGCGCTCCAAGAAGTCCAAGCACGGCAAGAACGGCGGCGGCAAGCCCAAGAAGCGCGGCCGCAAGCCGAAGCACCAGCCGCGGCCGCAGTTCTCGGGCGGCGGCGGCGCCGCCTCCGCGCCGGCCCCGGGCGACCGCCGCTGCAGCCACTGCGGCGTGCAGAAGACGCCGCAGTGGCGCGCGGGGCCCGAGGGCGCCAAGACGCTGTGCAACGCGTGCGGCGTCCGCTACAAGTCCGGGCGCCTCCTGCCGGAGTACCGCCCGGCGTGCAGCCCCACGTTCGTGAGCACCATCCACTCCAACTCCCACCGCAAGGTGCTGGAGATGCGCCGCAAGAAGGAGGGCGTCCTCGTCGTCCCCACCGCCACCGCGCCGGCCGTGGCCTCGTTTTAGCTTTTAGCTAGCTAGCACCCCTCACTCACCGGCGAGGGTGGCTGTACATTTTTTCCGGTCGTATTATTAGCGTGTTGTACTACCGTACTTCGATTTTACCGCCTTGGCTATTTAGTTCTTGTTGTACTAGCAGTAGCTAGAAGTTAGAACTGTATTAGCTTGATTTAGGTCGAGTTAGGTGCAGGGATTAAGGTTTCCATGGATTATTAGGTTTTACTAATAGGGTGTTAGGGTATGGCCATGGTACTCGTGGCAGTAGTAGTTAAGAACTTTGAGGCTCTTCACAAGAAAAGCTTTGTTTGGCCTATGATGAGGTTGCAGAGGCAGAAGTGGCGACAAAGTTAGGCGTGCCTTGGCGCGGAACAAGGAACTTGACTGCCATGTTGTAACCGGAGGGGACGGAATAGAGTGTTTGTTGTGCCTAGCCTTGCCTGCATCGTCACTTCACATTGTTGGTGCCACATCTTTCTGTCCATACATGAGTCATGTATGACGACCCCGTGCTACTCTGCCGTACTCGCACTGAGTGCATTGCTTCTGTGACAATTAAAAACCTCTCGAACGGTACCTGATGATAGAGGTGAAAATCTTTGCTGGATTTTACTGGCCAGTGAGAACAATACAATTGGGAACGGTACCTGATGATAGAGGTGAAAATCTTTGCTGGATTTTACTGGCCAGTGAGAACAATACAATTGGATTGGAAATCATAGCAACGTATCTGCATGCTGATGGCTGATGCTGGCCGTCTGGTGGAGTACGAGGACAGGGTACGGTACCTTGCGTGCATTGGCGGGAGTGATCACTTCAAAACCAGCCTTTTCTTTTGCTCTCGGAGGTCGCGAGTCTGGCCTGGTGCCTAGGCTTCCGGGCACCGCGCAATTTAATACTCGATCCATTCATACGCTTTCGCGGCACAGGGATGCCGGGCATCCCGAGCCTCGTGATGTGCCGGGTGCCGGCGGTCCGTGTGCAGTGCACGTTCCGCCGCGCGCTTTCAAAAGCATTATTGTTGTTTGGCCATTATTTTCGAGTATTGCTTCCCGTGGTAAACCAGGTAGGAGAATCGCGCCGCCCTCCAAGTCCAGCGCAACTGAATTTAGGCCCCGTTTGGATGCCCCTCTATTTCCCCCTCTAAACTTCTACCCTCTAAAGTAAAAAAGAATCTTACTATTTAGGGGTACTAAATAAATTTAATTGCAAAACCTTTCTGCAGACGGGCGTTATTTTTCGAGACGAATCTAACGAGCCTAATTAATCAATGTTTTGACACAGTGATGCTACAGTAACCATCGTCTAATCGCGGCTTAATTACCCTCATTACGTTCGTCTCGCGAAATAGAGGGGGGGTCCTGGACTTAGTTTTGTAATTTGACTTTGTTTAGTACACATAAATCGTGCCGGAAGTATTGATGGACAAGCTACAGTGCATAATAGGCCTCTAAACTTTCATCCGAACGCCACCTTTAGTAGGGTTTTGTGGGATGAACTTTTAGGGCTACTGATACTCCATCCATTTTAAAATATATATATGCAAGTTCTATTTTTATACTAAGTTTATTGAACATTTTTTAAACCTACACAAGCATATGTCTAGATTTAATCTGGACATCCAAAAACATAGTCATAACTGCATGACGAGAGAACCATATAGCGGCGCCATTTGCAATAAGGCTATTATGGTGCCATCGGCTATGATTTATAGAAAAGAGAATCGTTATGATGTGTTGAACAAAACAATTAGTGAGGTTGTGGCATGTGTACAGGACTGTCAACCATTATCGTGACAAAGTGGTGGTACGTGAGGCATCACCAGAGGCGTAAATGGAGGCAAATATGGCAGAAGGAGGTGCCATGCCAAGAAGACAGGAATGATATATCAATGCTAGACAATGATGGGGTTTTGGATTGGCGCTTATAGCTGGATCTATTACTCTATTTTTTTGCGAGGAAGCTTGATCTATTACTTAGTCGACTTAATATTAACATTTTAGTTGCGCCTTTGGCTTCGGATCGTCGCATTTGTTGCTCCTAATTTGAACTTGTAGGTAGTTATATCATTTGTTGCTACTAGTTTGAACTTGTAGGTAGTTATCGTGTGAGCGTGACATGCTCAAAGATTTTATAATTTGGTGTATATTCACTTCACACTTGGTAATAGCATTGCTCGATTAAAGTAAATCAAGTATGTGATCTGTAAATAAAAAGGTGCTCAAGTATGAAATAATTTTCATGTCAACGACAAAACATCATCCACAAAGTTTGGTAAAAGTTTTTTGCAAAAAGGAAAAAAGTTTGGTAAAAGTTATGCAAGGTGTCACTCCATGACGAGGATCATAAGGCATACGAAACATTTACGGTAAGCAGCCGAAGCTGTGTCGAAAAGTTTGAGAAGCCAAAAGGTTGGATTTGGAATTGTTAGGCACGGAATTAAACGCTCCCTCCTGCCTCCCTGGTTGATACGGCAAGTTGCCAACCGATCGAAACGGCAATGGAGGTGCGGAGACGTCGCTCGCCTTTCTCTGCTTTTTACTCGTTGGAGTTGTTTGCTTTGCGGGCTGCACTAGTTCTCGAGCGAGCTGCTGTCCCGGTGCCACCACCGATCGTGCTCGTTCCACCTGGCCAACCCTAGCCCTGAAACACACGGACTAGTAGTACTAGTAGTAGGCTCTTTTGTCACGTCCCGATAGCCACGTCCCGATAGCCGGATACACGAGCAGCCCAGAGCTGTTCAATCGCTCCTCGCGCCGATCCGTACGCCTTTCTCTCTCTCTTCCTCTTTGCCCGTTTGGTGCTCGGTTGCTCCTTTCTCCCTTTCCCCGGCTCCTTGTTGAGCATCAATCCCTTCCGGAGTAAGCTAGGCCCGTCTGCAGAACACGCAAAGAAATGAGAAGCGTGATGGCTGCCTGCCCCTCCGGAGCTACACTGGCAAACCGCCAGACTTGGCTGGCAGCTAGCTGCATATGCGACGCGGAGGCGGGCCTCGGCGTGGGCGCGCACGAGCGCGGATCACGCGAACGGAACGGGGTCGCTCTCGCGCGCGGGCCACGCCGATAAGAGCTGGCCGGCCGGAGGTCATGAGACTGGGACGGGGGCGCGACACATGCGCGGTGGCGGTGGCGCGGGAGCTGTGCACCTCGCCCCGTTCTGTTCTCCGTCATGTGACCCGCGGGTCCCCACCGTCTCGTCGGCGCCCGCGTTGAGCGTTGGCCGGCTTCAGTTAACCAAACCTGTACACGTACGCCCGGGCCGGGTTGTTAGCCGTTAATTGCCGTGCCCGTAATAGTAAAGCAATCCTAGTACGGCGAACTGACTTGATTAGTGTAGTACTAGGCTCGCCGCTCGCGGCATCCGATGCTAAACTGCGCATGGGGCATGTATACTTGGGGCATGCTGCGAGGAGCGCGGCCCGGTTTGACACGATACTTGGGGCCGATCGAGCAAAGTTTCCGGGTTTTTTTTTTCTTTTTCTTTTCGACGTGGAGCTTTCCTGATTTTGGGATGCGTTTATCTTCTTTTGGACGATATGCTTTAGCTTTCTTTTCCCAAAGTTTCCTGTGCACGAATAATCCTGTTGTAGTTCTCTCGTATATTGGTAAAGCTATCTATCAATCAGCAGGCACCTTGGCTGGTTGTGAATGTTTTCCTACCAGCCTTTCAACTAGGCTCAGATGAGATCGATGGATGGCACTACTGGTGTTGGAGAAAGACCAGCTTATGCCTAGCACTAGCTTTTCATTTCAAAAACTGTAGATGGATAGTGGTTGGGTTTAACCATCTTTTGACTGCAACGACATGCTAGCTAGTAAAAGCGTCGGTTTAGGAACCACGAATACGAAGAAAGAGTAGGAGTAGAAAATTACAACTACTATGCTGTACAGCCAGCAGTGGATTCGAACGCTACGGGTAATTTGTTTCCACGGAATGCGCGCGAGATTCTTCAGGCGTCGGGATATGATAAGGAGATGTCCCCGTCTTGGAACTATTGGTAGGACATGGGATTCGTCAGGCTGCCGGTGCTCGGTTACTTACTAGCCACTTGTTCGAGCTGAGCTGGAACCGGAATATCATGATTCATGAACAAAGCCGTCCTCCACAGCGAGGTGAGGCCTTGAGGGTCCGTCTGTTCTTGACTCGCCACTGGTCCGGGGCTAGCTTGCCATCTGGTCAACACACCCAACGTTTTGCGGTTTTTGCTTTGCAACTATGACAACAAATATGTAAAGGTTAATTCCCCCAAAACAAATTATGTAAAGGGTGCACCTAAATTTTTCTTTAATTTGTTGCTGCACGTTTCGCATGGTTGCAAATCAGAGAAATTATTATGGCGATCAGATTCAGCTCAAGAAGAGAAGTACTCTTCACACAGCAGGTGATCTACTCACCAATGGCCGCGGAGGATTAGGTTTTTTTATCATCCAAAAAAGCACCAACAGTGACGCTGTACGCCGTGTATAAATTTGCGCCAGTGCTCGGTGGGACTCCAATGATTTATGTCGTCCCAAAGGCTTGCGCCTGCCCTGTACCGTTATCATTAACGGCCGCATTTATAATTTTTGATAACACTAGAGTAGTATTTCTACCGCCACTTTATAGAACACTGTGCTCATTTCTTTCCCCTTAAACTGCGGCTACCGAAAGATCATACATCATGGCAGAAAAGATGGCCATGGACCACGGAGCGGCTCTGCGCTCTCGCAGTAGCCTGAGGCCGAGGCTGCCCCTGACCTTTCTTTGCCGCGCACATATGTGTTGGATCATCTCTCTGTTTCGTTTCTTATCGAATGTGCTTTTGACTCTCTTTTCAACGGAGCAGGTCGAGCAGAGGCTGTCCAGGGCTTGATTAGCTTCCCAAGTTAGTGCTGGTTGATTGACCGCGGTCGGCATTATATTGTTGTCTTTTCTGCATACTCTCGGTGTTTTCAAGTACTCCTGCATGTGGATATCGTATAGGCTAATACTATATGTTAAATAACCAGAAGTCCCTAACAATACTCATGAACTTTTTTTTTCAAAAAAATCATTGACACATTAAAGAAGTCTATTTTTCAACCATGGATTTTGGCCGCAGTTCGAAAATCAACCCTGCTTCTTGGTATGTATGGTGAGAGACAAGGTGAGGCTATTAAAATTATGTGCGTTGCCTCCGGTATTTTTCTTACCATTTTTGAATCTCATGATATTAATTTACATATAGACAAGATGAGACATGAAAAACAATAAAAAAAGAAAGTAGGGACTATGGACTGGCTTTGCGATCCATTATATTCCGTTATTTGCACGATATTTTTTTAGACCCTAATTCCACATTAGCATTCCTCGAGAAAAAAAATCCATATTAGCATCGATAACACATGTAATGTGTGGCCACGTCATCAGCATATGTAAACAATTGCCACATCACCAATCCAGCTTGAAGTTGAAATGTACATGGTTCGTGAATTTGACATTGTGTCCTAGTATCTGGTTTTCAAATTATGGAGGTGATTCTCAGAACAAGGTCAATATTCTGGCTGCAAACAGATTTCTTCCATAATTCAAAATTTCTGTCCAAGAATGTTGAGTGAAACCTACCTGTCCACATGGATCTCACGCTTGGTATATGGTGAGAGACATGGTGAAGCTATTTAAATTATGCGCAAGCCTCCCGTAGTTTTCTTACCCAATTTTGAATATCGTGGACATCATTTGGCCGGATATTGATGGATCCCTATTCGAAGTAGCGTGAAATATTAATTTACATATAGACAAGGGGAGACATGAAAAACAATTTTTAAAAAGGCAGTAGGGACTATTGACTGGCTTTGCGATCCATTATATTCCGTTTTATTGCACGATATTTTTTCCCCAAAAACTATAATTCCACGTTAGCATTCCTCGAAAAAATCCACATTAGCATCAATAACATGTAATGGATGGCCACGTCAGCATCACCAATCCAGCTTGAAGTTGAAATGTACACGGTTCGTGAGTTTGACATTGTGTTCTAGTATCTGGTTTAAAATTATGGAGTTGTTTTCGAATAAGATCAAAATTCTGGCTGCAAATAGATTTCTTCCTTATAACATATTAATTCAACATTTCCCGCATCCCAAAATCGAAGAATGTTGAGTGAACCCTACCTGTCCACATGGATCGAGAACGAAAAGAAAATAAGATTCAACGTGCGGATATGCCACATGCTGAGCGTGAGTGACACTGATCTTTCAGGCGAGTGTGGAATATCTACAGCAATCATACGTGGCGTCCGTCAAATTGACAAGTTTCAAGAAGCTCGTGGGAAGTATCTACGGCATAATCGTGTCCCACCACGTAAAGAAGTGGAAGTTTTCAAACGCTCAACGTGTGGCTCTAGTGTCTTCCTTCGACGCGGTTTGTGCCACATGCTACGGATCAATTTGATTGCCCGGTGCCGGCACAGTCATCTGGACCCGACCAATCAACTTGGCCCATGTATTTCTGGTTATCTTTTGTGGTTTCAGATAAGTACGCAAGAGTTTCTAAAAAAAAAAAAGAAGATAAGCGCGCAAGAGGCAAGACTAATGCTCTAGCTTTTGTTCCATATGCAGTCATGCTTCGATAATGCATATACGCGCTGATAACTTCGAAGCCGACCCTGAATAAAACGTTTGGCTTGCAAGATCAAACAGAACACGGAAAAGAAAATTGAACGCTGTTATCATAGCTCTCCCTCCCAGCAAACTCTGGATTAGAAGGCACGGGATCGGAAGCAACACAGGATCAGGATCGGAGTAATTGGTTGCGCTCACGCCACGGCTAATCAAAGCCCATCTCGATCAGTTGTTGGCTGGCCGACGCCGACGCTGATGGCAATCGACGGCAGTTAGCCTGCCTGATCCAGTACAGCCGAGCGAATGAACCAACGAAAGGGTCAATTCTCAGTTAACCAATTCTCGTTGACGCGGACAGGTTCAGAGCTGGCAGCTCACCAGCACAGTCGCAGTGAGGTCACTGAATCCGGGAGCAAGCAACCTCTTCAGGCGGAGCGGTTGCCGAGTTACTGTGGCCTGTGGGTGGTGACGCGAACGCGAACTGGTGGTTTCCGTTTGCCGACGCCTGTGACTGCTGTCCTGCGCCGGGTGAGCGTTTCAGATAGAAACTTGTGCTAAACCTGTGCAGATTTTCTGTTTTTTCCATGTGGTCAGTAAGGTAGAACTGGCGTTGGGGCTTTTTGGGGGGGGGGGGGGGGGGCGCGGGGCTGGTTCGAACGATATGTATGCTGCCGCCCTTCAGAAAAGCTAGCACGATAGCAAGATGCTTTGTACACCTCGCTGCGTTTTTCTTTCCTTTCGTACTTTATTATCCGCTATCTGACGATCCACTTTTAGCGTTCTGCATAGTTTCATTTTGCTTTTGTTTAGCACTGAAGGAGATACGATCAGGATTCACAGTGATCATCAGAACATCAGGATACCGCTTTGTTTTTTTTTTGTTTTTTTTTTTTAAACGGAAAGAAACTTCCATTAACCATCACCGACTGCTGCAATCAGCAGCTACAAGGACCTGAATACAGTCCGGCAGGCTGTCCATAATTGGATTAGTTCCTGCACCACACACACAACCAAGTTTAGCTAACTCATCAGCTACTTTATTACATGAGCGTGGCCTGCAACCACTTCAGCACTGGAGAATTCCTGTGACAGCAACTCCTTCAGCTCAAGGACGAGACCTCCACTAACAGCTAGATCATAGTCCTCCGTTGTGACTGCTTGCTTGACCATCAGCGCATCCGTCTCTAGTATGATATGCCCCATTCCCCATTGGCTAGCTGTACGCACACCCTGTATGCAAGCCATCAGCTCCGCCTGGAAGGAATCGTGTGGGTGCTGAATTTATCTGACGAGCACATTTGGCTAGCTGAATGAATGGTCTCAACACAAATAGTCGTCCTGGGCTAATTCCCCGTAGTACTGGTTGTAAAGTTGATGACGATGGGCCGAAGCCCAGTCACGGTCACGGAGAATTTGGATGTCTGGGCAGCATGCTGCCAGTTAACCCAGGAGCTTAAAAAAGATCCAGCCCAGGGGATACACTTGCCAGCTCCTTAAATCCATCACTGTCTGTTGGTGGGCTGGATCTGTACCCTCAAACGGGCCCAAAATACCGGTGCATCATCAATTGAGTAGGGTCTTCTTCTTCTTCGCTCATTGAATTTCTCGTTAATTTTTCTAGCACTGTATTATTGTGATCTTGTCAATATTTTGCTTACTCGTATGATCGTGCCTGCGCTGCGGTGCAAGCTGCAGCACACCCCCTACCTTATATGCCCAAAGATGCCAGATAAAAGGTTGTTTAATGCAAGTAAACTCCTCGTTTGGCCGTCAACTTTATTCGTAGTATGCGAAGGCAGTAAGCATGCACATGGAGCAGAACAAAATCTTCCTAGTGGACAACGAGATCACGGGATATCTTAATAAAATCCCATACTAATCAGAGGAACAGGACAAAAGTTAGCTTTTGGCGCTCAGTACCGGGAAATGTAGCACATGCCACGATTGGTATGAAAGATCCTGCCCAATATTTTTCCCCTTCTGATCATACTTTAAAAACTTGACGTGTTCACATTGCCGCGCGCGTACGACTTTGCACCAATTTTGGCAATGGCAGCACGGCAGGAGCAGCTATAGTTCCAGTAAGAAAAAAAAAAAGTGGCCTTTGAGCTTTGGATCTTGGTACTGAATGCTAGGCTAGCATGACTCCTAGCTAGAGTTTGTTGCTAGGCTAACATGGATTCGCATTTTGAGGGTGATTGTGTTGGTCAATCCAGGTGCGGTAAGTACGTACTTACGTGAAACTCCATAATTTACATGCTATAGAATCTTGATGTGTCGATTCGCTGACAGAGAACCAACCAAATAGCCATGGATTCAAGTCGTTCTCAAAAAGGAGCATGATTGATTTTGCGGGGTTTATTTTTCTACGAGGAGATTTTGCAGGTATTGAATAGACTATAAACCAGATCATTTCAACGCTGCTAGCCTCTCTGGACCGGAGGTTCTAGATAGTTTATGGAGAGAGCATGGCTGATAGTTTATGTGCCACGTCTCTCAGCCTCTAATTATCAGCAACGATAAAGCGCAATATACAGGTTGAAAAATATTGATAAAGCGCAATCTGTGCCCATGCCTTAGCCGAAAAGTGCACAGAAAAGCAACGACATATTGTAATTTATTAAGGCGCAAGTTTTGGCTTTGACTTGATCGGTAGCTTTCCTCTTTCAATGCTGTTCATACTCGTCAGATCGCTATGTGTGGCCGAGTTTGTTCTTACGGTTCCTTTCTGGAAACAATTCCATGAATAGCTCCGGACAAGTTTGACATCACATCCGACGAGCCTGTCCTGCTCATTCCTGCGCAAGTTGTTTTGCGGATAAATGCTATAGGATCCGTGGTACACTTATTATGTGCTACTCCTACCAAATAAGTTGAGCATAGCGTCACGTCGAAATGTGCTCTCTTTTGAGAAACTTAGCGCGTGGTTAAATGAACGTACTCCTATCTTTTTGTGTGTAAATTGTCCTGCAAAGAAATTTTGTTGCTGGGTCGAACTGACCATTTCTGGTTAAAAGTTGACACAACAAAACGCTACTTTTCGTTAGCTTGGAACAAGGTTGTCTTTTCAACTCAACTCGTACGTACTAGTATTAGCATACCAATACCCCCAAGTTTCTTGGACTTGAACTCGTGTGCCGTCGTTCTCATCCAACACGAAGAAAAAAAGGGAAACATTGTGTGCATCCATTTCCAGCCGCGTGTTTGAAGAATTTTTAGATACTGGATGGAATACTCTAGCTAGCTCTAGCCCACATATAGTGTGTACGCTTTGAAAGGCCGCCTTTTCCTTGGACGGCTGCAAACTTATGCAACCATCATGCATGACCACACGAAAATACTGGAAATGAATGGAGTACTACATTTTAATCGTTTATCCCCAATGAAGTGTCTGTCAGCCTGACGTTGGGCGTGGCCCTTAGGAGTATATAGCGCGTATACTAGTATTCTTGGCATGTGCGCCTGATAGGGCCGAACAGCATGCACCAACGGTATCTGCAGTAGTACTAGCAAAGAGAGGAGCGCACCGCGATCGACGTACACTTGCGGTACGTGTACCCCACCTCCTGTGTCGGCACGATGAGTTCTCTGATGCTTACCGATTAATACGTGATGCAGTAACACATAAGAAATTAACGTGTAACTTCAAGGATCCAAACCCCGATCGAGCCATTTCTACGTAGTACTACATGCTACCGCGGGGGTTGACCCTGCTCGGCCGGCAATGAAGCGTCAAGGGCTTCCTCCCGTCCTCACCTCCGTCGTCGAGTCTAGAGCAATCAACAAGCGTTCCATCGATCCACCATGCCGGCCGGGTCGTTGGGGAGAGCGTCCGCCGCGGAGGCGAACGAAGCGGGGCGCACGTCACGCGCGGCGCGCATGTGATGTGGGCGCGACACGCGATGGCGCCCTCGCTGCCTCGCTGGTAGGGTTGGGATGAGTCGACGCGGAACGTGCCCACTCGCTGCCGCACCGCGTCGTTCCTCCCTTCCTTCCCGCCGGCCCCGCGTTCTCCCACCACCAACGAACGCCACCAGCCCATGCCGCCAGCCGGGCAAAAGCGGTGCGCGGATGCGGCCAAAACAGGCCTTTTCGACCCGCTTTTCCCGCGATTCCGCCGCACGCGGATCCCCCAGCCGCGATTCGGTTCGGTGGATCGGATGGAAACGCGCATGATTGGGGAAACGCGCATTGTTTATCGACGCCAGTGGCCATTTGGGCGTGTTAAATCAGCTTCCTGATCTCCCCCACCCGGCCAGCCAAGATTCTGCGACTCGTCTCGTATTCTTCGCTTGCGAGCCGCGGACTCTACTGAAAGCAACAGACGCGGGACGGAAACTGGAGGAGACTTTTTACTTCCGTCCAAGACAAAAAAGACCTTTTCGCGAGCTCGATCGGAGCACGCCAGCCACTGTTGCTAACTACCAACAAGGCAAGTGAAAGAGGTCTTAGCCTAGTGGTTAAGGCATCCGAGTAACACCTCTCAGATCCTGGGTTCGACTCCCAAAAAAGCGAATTTTTAAGGATTTAACGGCATTTGTGCTTTCAGTGGTAGGCGACGCTCCCGTCGACAGCGAGGCGTCAGTGGTGACTTCGTATCTCTAGATTTGCCGGCTCAATCTTCGAAGATGCTCATAGAGGTAGGGTTTGCGTGCGTGTGTTCATAAGGTGAGTGTGCGTGCGTTGTGAGTATCTGAGTTGTACTGTGTAATCTAAAAAAAAAAAAACTACCAACAAGGCAAAAGCGAGTCGCCCGCCTTCTACAACGGTGGAAATACGCGAAAGGGTTGTCGCCGTCCCGGGGGGGGGGGGGTGGGGGTGGGGGGGGGGTGCTACGGACCGTCGCATAAATGATAGCACAAGAAAAAAAAGGATTTTTGTGTCGATCTCTTTGCATGGCACATTTCACATGCTCGAAGAGCATCCCGTCGCTACAGTACGTGCCCACATGTTGGTTCGTAGGGCTTGTCTGCTACAGTATACTACTACTCTCTCTATGCAGGATCAGCTGGCCACTGATACTCCCGTCGCTACATATCCACATGCAGGAGTAGCTGATAAAAAAAGCGGCCGTGTGTCGCCTAGCATACGGTACAAAGGCTGCGTTCGGATGCAACTTTAGAGGGCTATAAAGTACTGTAGCTGTCACATCAATAATGCCGGCACGATTTATGTGTACTAAACAAAGTCAAATTACAAAACTAAGTCCAGGACCTCTCCTCTATTTCGCGAGACGAACGTAATGAGGGTAATTAAGCGGCGATTAGACGATGGTTACTGTAGCATCACTGTGTCAAAACATTGATTAATTAGGCTCGTTAGATTCGTCTCGAAAAATAACGCCCATCTGCAGAAAGGTTTTGTAATTAAATTTTATTTAGTACCCCTAAATAGTAAGATTCTTTTTACTTTAGAGGGGTAAAGTTTAGAGAGCACTTTAGAGGGGGAACCGAACGGCACCAAAGCAACAAACAACGGAATCAAATCCCTTTTTCCCCTTCCAGTTGCGGCAGAAACTACCGACAGGTCGTGTTGGCCGCTGTCGTTGGCTGCTTGCTCCGGAGCACGGAACTTCTCGTGCTCGATGAGAGTGAAACGCAAGTGGGAGGGCGAGAGATAGACAGGATAAGAAGAGGCATCGCCAAGTTGAAGGCTGCCTTTATGATCTGAGCTCATAGCGCCCATGCTGCGGTGCCCCTGCCCTACGAGAACGAGAGAGAGACCCCCAACCAGGCCATCACCAGCCCATCTCACGCCCATCACGTCCGATCCACCATGAGTTCCTTCAGAGGAATATCGCAAAAGATAAAAGCATAAATCCGCAAAGTGACGAATTTTCCGGTGGTTCGAAAACGTTGCGATCTGGTCTGGTTGGATGAAATGCGGCGCGGATAGCAAGGTTTTTAAAGTGCATGGCCGCCGCCTCACAATCTGAAAACGTTGCGAGACGAGGAAGGTCGTGAAAAAGGCTGCCGTGCGTTTTAGTAGCTAGCTAGTCGCCCTTTTCAATCAAAGGAATGAAAACGATGTATCAGTAGAACTTTGCTACAGGATTTCAAGTCCTTCCTAGCTACTTCCGGCTAAACACATTGTTGTTTCTTGTACGTAATCCATTTGGGTACCAATTTTCTTAGGATCTTTAATGTGTACTACGGGTATTTTATCACCCGGTTGCTAATTTTCGAGAGTTAGCATTCATCGATAATCTCAACTATGGTGGATCAACGTAACTCAGCATTGGGCCACTATATTTAAGGCCATAAATAATATTTAAGATATAACCAAATTGTAATATTATGAAACTAGTGGTGGCTCGGACATTTATGTGGCTAGTATAAATCATGCATCTCTTTGTCATCCCTTTTTTCTCCTTTGATCTTGTCAAAGATAGTAGTGGGTAATTAATTGACCAATAAGAGGTGTTTCGAGTCAAATTTGGCATAACAATGGTGGTAGATAGTATATAAAAAAAGATTATTTTAGTTGACGGTTTCGTAATGGTAATGATGGGTGGATTTTATTGTATTTTATTACAGTTAATGTATAATTTCTAGGCCTTGAGAGACGAACATGGTGACTTCTTTGTTGGACAAATGGTAAATAATAAATCAATTATTATTATACTAAATCTATCTATACCTATTTTTCGAAAGATGAGTCTAAATAAAGTGTTACATGCGTGTAAAAGGGGACTTGAAGATACTGAAACACCAGTCTATATAGGCGGCCACGATTTCAGTTGAACTTCCATTGAACTTACATCCGTGAGCCATAAGTTTCAGTTTATAAGAATCGCACTTGTATGAAGCTGCTAATTAAATCTCTCAAGATTCCCATCAGCTAGTGCTATTTTGCACTCACAAATTCACATGATGAGCTGCCCTCAAAAAAAAAAAAAAAAACATGATGAGCACATCAGAATAAAAAAGTAGCCACATTAATCTTCCTCCTCTAACCGGGTCAACGAAAGAACTCTACTCCTACCACAGAAATAGGAGTGCGACGATGATGATGTACCTTTCCCTTCGTTTACAGTTAACACCGCGCTTTACAGGTCCGTACTGTCAAAGCCGTCACGAAAGCCACCGGAGCTCGGGCACACGCAAAGCTGAAGAGGCGCACACAGGAGGACATGGACACCGAAGCTTGACATAGCTCAGATGTAACACATGACTCAGCCAACCCGAGCTGAGCGGGACGCGTCGCCTAACACGTCATGTCGGCACTGTCGCCGGCCGGCTGCTCGTGCCATCTTCCCCCGATCTCCGCTTGACTTTCCCAATCTCTGTATGCGAATCCCCATCGAGCTTAACGAGCGTGTGGTAAACAGCACGACCTAATCACCCGTGCTTAACGCACAAAATCGCCTCGTGCGATCACGGCGCGGCGTATAAAAGTGCATCGCCCCCACATATCTTTCCAAGCTGAACCCGGTCTAGCAGTGGTAACAGTTGAAGCCGATCCTCACCATTGACCAGCTGAGCCGCCTTCCGCCGTCGAGAGAGCGATCGCTGCAAGCAACGAGAGAGAGAGATCAGAGGAGGAGGAAGATGAAGGTGCAGTGCGACGTGTGCTCGGCCGAGGCGGCCTCGGTGTTCTGCTGCGCCGACGAGGCCGCGCTCTGCGACGCGTGCGACCGCCGCGTGCACCGCGCCAACAAGCTCGCCGGCAAGCACCGGAGGTTCTCGCTGCTCAGCCCTTCGCCATCGGCGTCCTCGTCGGGCTCGGCGCGCCAGCAGCCGTCGCCTCCGCTCTGCGACATCTGCCAGGTTCGATACCTATCTGTGCAAATCTCTCGATCGGTCCTCCTCTGTTCTGGAATTCTGTGTGGGAGTACTCTGTACTCGCGATGATCGAGTGGAGCTGATGTGTTGTGTTTGATCGAATCGATGCAGGAGAAGAGGGGCCTCTTGTTCTGCAAGGAGGACAGGGCGATCCTGTGCCGCGACTGCGACGTGTCGGTGCACACGAGCAGCGAGCTCTCCATGCGCCACACCCGGTTCCTCCTCACCGGCATGCGGCTCTCCGCCGAGCCGGCCGCGTGCCCGGCGCCGCCGTCGGAGGACGAGAACACCAGCAGCAGCTTCTGCTGCAGCGCCGGCGACGCCGCCCCGCCGGCGCCCGCCACCAGCCACGGGGGCAGCAGCGACAGCAGCAGCATCTCCGAGTACCTGACCAAGACGCTGCCCGGCTGGCACGTCGAGGACTTCCTGGTCGACGAAGCCACGGCCGCCGCCGCCGCCGCCGCCGCCGCCTCGGCGACCACTGTCGGCGTCTCCGCTCACGCGTCATATCAGGTGTGTGCGCCATCGGCCATTTTGCCATGCAGTAAATGTTCATCAAAAATCCCATTTTGACACGTTCCTAAGCACCACGCACACGCAAAACAGAACCCACGGGCATATTCCGATCGTGTCTGCATCGGCGGCATTACATCAAATCCAACCAGTAACCATCCAATTATGGGTGAGGTGCCCTTTGTAGTTATGCTCGCAGCACTTGCTGGTCCAGGGTGTGACCATAATATCTCCAGACCCGACTTTATTTTATAACGAGGAGGGGCCACCACGCACTTTAGACACGGCTCCCTGACACGATCCACCATGGAAGATCAGTTTGTAGACGACTAAATTTCACTTCTTTCACTACGAGTTTAAAACAAGCGCGAGGAACGCATCCCGCATCGCATTGCCGGACTCTCGTGATCTGTGGCTAACCTGTTTTTTCGTTGCATTTGCGCAGGGAGGACTAGCTGGGATCGGCGGTCTGCAACATGGCTACTCGGCTTGGATGGCGCAGGAGCAGCTCTTCTGCGAGAGCGCCGTCGCCGGCGACGCCCGGAGCCATCGGGAGCGGTGGGTGCCGCAGATGTCGTACGCCGGGATGGACATGGCCGGCGGCAAGAGACCCAGAACCACGTCGGCGGCATCGTACTCGCACTGGTGATCGAACAGGAAGAACCGTGTCGCCGTGCCATCTGTATTATGCATAGGCTGGTGTACCACTTGACTGTAAAACGGAGATTGTTTCGGGCTTAGTTTATCACTGCACTTTTTTGCGCTTCCGGGTTCTTCCGTGGATCCTCCGGAGTGTTTTGTGCTTTTTGAGGTGCTGGAGAAGCAGCTCCACCGCACCTTTTGTATCCCTGTTGTTTTGCAATCTCCAAGTCCGTCTCTGTCGCTCTCGGCTGTTCTTTCTTTGGCGAGACTTCAGCATGTGGAGAAGCCGCAATTTCTGCAATGCTTAAAACTTGGTGCCGTTGAATACCGGTGGGCATAATTGATGGCTGTTGGGTGGGAATTAGTCAAAGCGTAACACAGAATACGGCAAGCAATTAATAGGGTGCTATACAGAGCATGATCGTCTCCATTTGGTTTTGATTTTTCATTTTGGGTAAGGAGGCCATCAACATTATGTATTAGAGCACATATCATATCAAGCATTTTGTTTCGAGAAAGAAAGAACTTTATTGATCATTAGAAAACAAAGCTACACTCTGGATAACCAAGAACTATATTGATCATTAAAAACAAAGCTACACTCTGAGTTAGTAGAAAACGACTAAAGCCCTATTTGAATTCTCTAGCCGGCTAAAGTTTAGCCTGGGGTTTGTTTTTTACTAGGAGGTACTCCATTTGTTTGGATGCTTGGCTAACAAATTCATTGCTTTTTAGTTTGAACCAAGCTCCGTCCATGCACATAGGCCCCAAAAGGGTGGTGGTGGTAGGGAATCAAAGGTGGAGCTGCATGTGTTGCCATGGGCACTCACGGAGCTTATTTAAGACTAAAGGGGACCTTGCCCCCTGCCCCCCCCCCCCCCCCCCAAAAAAAACTATTTTTAAAATGTTTTATAAAACTGTGGTTAATTAGTTATTTACACTATTAAATTAGGTTTTTGCACTAACTAAATCTGTTATTTTCAATAATAAATCATAAAAGATTAATTATCTCTTGATTAGACCTCTCTTATGTTACAGTCAAGCTCCGTCACTAGCCATGGGTGTTATCAGCCCTGCAATCACCACACATAAATCCATCTTTTGTAGCCCCTTTTTTGTTGGTTCCAAGCACCCTTGTAGGGGTTTGCTGAATTTCTTTTTAAAATTTTATGCTCATGTTTCGTGTCATGATTTCCATCTGAAGTGTGATAAAAAGCTACTGGTCTGCTCACTATAGGTCCAAGAGGCGAATAGGCTCTGCAAAGGAAACCTTGTCGATGGACCAGAAGATGTGGATGGGAGCACAATATTATGATAGATTTTATGTTATGTTATTGTTTGTAGCCAAACACTAATTACATTGTTGTACCTCCTCCGATACGCTCTAGCTTATTCACGATATATTAAATTAAACAATGCGCGATGACCTTATGGTGTTTAGATCCTCTTTGTTTGCGCTTTTGATTCTTACATTTCTGCTTTTGGATTGTGGATTGTAGAATCTGGATGACAAAATCTGGAGGGTGTTTGTTTGTCTAGATTCTACAATCCAGCTTATAGATCATTTGAGTCACTTACAGTGGGGTCATAGTGGCAAATAGATAAATATTTGTACTAGAATCCAGAAAAAATAGTCCTGACCAGATTGTGAATTCTGCTTCAGATTCAGATTCTGATTGTAGAATCTAGAATCAATCACAATCTCAAACAAGAGGGACTTATAATGACACCCTTCTTCCTTACTTTTTACAACGTTCAGATAATATATTTTACATTTGATTTTATATCTTCAATTTTCCAACCTTTTATCATTGATTTGATGCTCAAATCAAAAGGTTCTTCATTACTTACACCCTTAACAGCAACCACAATAAAATCGGTCTAAGAAAAACAACCAAAATAAAATCATGATGGGTCATGATGGGCCGAAATCAGCGTTATGCGAAACTTAAAAGCCCAATGGACCGTCACCCGTCACAACGGCAAACAAAGCAAACGATGACTAAACAAAATGCAGTGGAGCCTTTTCTTTTTTCTTTTCCCCCAGGGATAGGGGAAAAAACTGAAACAGAAGGCCAGAGGGGAAATATCTCCTCGAGGCAGGATTTCCCTACCCCACAGCGATCCCCTTGAACTCCGACGACCGGAGGCTCACCGGGCCTCCGACCTCCGGCGAGCGGCGCACCGTAGGCCGGTCCACACAAGACCCCGATGTCTCTGGCCAGATTAGCGGTGTCTGTCTTCCTCATCCTCGCCGCTGCAGAGCTCGCGGCAGCCACGCGATCGCCGACGGCCTTCGTGCAGAACGCGATCTACTCAAACCGCATCACCATCTTCTCGAAGACCTACTGCCCGTAAGGATTCCCTCCCACCAGATACCAAAATTTCATATGGGTGCTTTACTTGCTCGCTTTTAGTAAGCAAATCTGGCGAAATTTTCGGGTATTGGAGTGTGCGGAGATAGCCGGGCATCAAACGCATAGCTTAGGTTGCAGGAAGTTTCGAGGTAGCCACTGCTTTACTTGGTGAAGGATGTCGTGAAATGGGTGGGTATGTTATCTCGTCTAGCAGACGATGGAGTGCGAATCAGGGCATTCCCCGTGCAGTGGCTTCCCGACTTGGTTGTATTTTGTTCATTGGTACTCGTACTTGCGAAGTGGCTTCCCGACGTCCCGTTGCTTAATTTGATCGCAAATCGAGCAATTTAGCTACTGTACTGAGAAAATTGAAGGCAGAAACTGTGCCATGTTTGCTGGAACATGGGTTCGATTCACTGAACCTGTTCTGCTATCAGTGCCTATTGCTTTCCTAGCTGTGCGATGCTTGTTTCATTCTGCAGGTTATGATGCTTTAGTTTATGGCCTGAGATGCCAGCTTGTCCTCTATGAACTAAAGTATGATATAGCATATAGGTTCAGATCTTGCTGTTGGAAATCAGCAGACTTAGATCATGTCAGTGTTCTACTGTACCATGTGGATGATCTGTTATGCTTGCAGATTTACCAAATTTAACCAGCTTTGATTGGTCAGTTGCTTGGATAACTACATGTTATAGATGAACCGGTTTTAGTTCCTGATTGTTGATGTATGCTCATCCAGATTTGCACCCTACAATAACACTGTTTTAATTTAACTATTTGCTTGCGCTATAAGTCTGGGATAGGTTCTAGGTTCCTTCCTATTCTACAATTAGAATTTAAGTAGGAAGATCCAAATCCGGCAGTTACAATTCTTGAACACTTATTGTGTGAAAATCCAAATTCAGCAGAAAGGTCTTCTCAAAAACTCTTTCCAACCCACTTAAAGCAGAGAGCAACGGTAATGTGAAGATTGGCGAAATTATCATAGATTTAAAGAAGCATTGTATGTGCAGCAGATGTCCATTTCCCTTATCTTGTTCTTGCTTGGATATTGTTCTTGATCTCTATCACTTGGGTCCTGGGCTACTGCTACAGCTACAGCCTACAAAAGCTAAGACTGGACTCTTGAATGCTTTAAGCTTAAGCAAAGCTATCGGATAGCATCATTGATGGTATTGCTTTGAGGTTAAGTTCGCAGTTAGGGGATTTTTGTACTTGAACCTAAATAAAATGTTTAAAAAAGAAAAGTACAACATTTCTTTTTCATAATCTAATCCGCTGATTCCTTATGTATTGTTAAATACTATAGTGCATACTTTTGTGACTAAACGTTCCTTTTCTTCTTTCTTGTAGCTACTCCATCCGTGCAAAGCGCATTTTTCGTGATCTCAAGGAAGATCCATATGTTGTTGAACTAGATCTCCGAGGTAATCATCTTTGGAACATCTGGAGTTTCAATCGATTTAGATACCTTCAGGTATTTTGTCTGCAAGAAATGAAAAAACTAATACATGCACGACATCCAGAGGATGGGCGTGAAATTCAAAGTGTTCTTTTGGACCTAGTTGGGCGTCATACTGTGCCGCAGGTGTTTGTGAATGGCCAGCATATCGGTGGCTCAGATGGTTAGTGTTTAAACCTTTCAGCTGCACTGTTGTTTCTTGTGGGCATACCCCACCAATATGAACAAACAACATTTTGCATGTTGCAGATACAGCAAATGCTCAATCGAATGGGCAGCTTCAGAAACTTCTTGGCAAGGCTCAGTCGCAGTGACGATCTCTGGAGAAGCTTTGTCTGTTAGAACACTTCAATGACTAATGTATATGTGTTTTTCTGCGGGTGATGACGTTTTCTTCTCTGTTTGGGAATGAAAAGAGTGTTGGAGCTCATGCCAGATGTTTTTTCTGCATGGCGCGTGGTGGCAAACAACAGTCTGTATGTACTGGACATCTGCTCAATTGCATATACTAGTTGGTCTCAGTTTACCAGTGTTTTTATGTGCTTGTACTTCTTTATGTTCCACTCCATCCGGTTTTTGATTGATGACATTAAGACAACACATTCTAAGTCATCTTTTAGTTAAGAAAGTTGTAGTAATGTCTTTTTCGAAATATAAAGTTGTAGTAGTGTCACCAACTTAAAACTGGAGGGAGTGAATGGAATTTGGTTTTGGTTGGTTCACCTTACAGAATTTACCATAATAGTTAGGTCAATGAACCAGTGGCATATATTGTGAACAAGAACTGAACTTCAGGTGAACCAGCTGGCTGCCTTTTATCCTTGTTGGGAGCTCCAAGTTTCGTTTATTCAAAATTACAAGAGTGTGGATGTTGAAATGGGCGATCGTTTGAAAAAAAACATGCAAATCGAAGTATATTACATTATGAAAACTGTTTCTGCAATAAGCTGACTCGTAGTATAAATTGACAGTACAGACGCTTTGGTCTATAATAAGGGAACACTTACATCAACTCTAGTATAAACTGACAGTATAGAAGCTTTGGTGTATAAGGGGACATTTAGGCATACATCAACCCGTATAATCTAGGCCGTTTCACAACGGCAGGGGCAACTTCCGTTTGCTCGCTTATTCACTCACTGCGCGTGGCTTCTTCATCTCCTCAGGCCGAGCAGCGCGAGGAAGAGCGAGAGGTAGTCGTAGCGGAAGACGTGCCTGAGCATGCCGATCTTGCTGTCGTCCCATGGAGGGTACCTGAACATGAACTCGATGAGGAAGCTCCTCTTGAGCACTGCCTTCTTGTGGCTGAACATCTCGAACGAGTACTTGCCATGGTACTGCCCGAACCCGCTCGGCCCCACGCCGCCGAACGGGATGCTGTCCAGTCCATACTGCAGCAAAACATTTGCGGGAGAAAGTTCAGAGATTATTTGCATTTCACCGGCGAAAAGTGCATGCCAGTCACTCTGATAGGCATGGCAGGATTGGTGAGGGGGCACACCTGCACGATGGCGTCGTTGAACGTGACACTACCGGACGACGTCTCCTCGATGATCCGGCGCTTCAGCTTCTCGTTCCTGGTGAAGGCGTAGATCGCTAGCGTTTTTGGCCTGGAGTTCAGGAACTTGATGCTGTCTTCAGTCTTCTTGACCTGTAATGAATAAAAACAGATGCAGCAACAATTCAGCAGTATGCGTTTGGATTCGTGTAAAGAAGAATTGGGGCAGCTGCCGTCAGTGCGCACCGTGATGATGGGGAGTAGCGGGCCGAATATCTCCTCCGTCATGATGTCAGAGTCGAGCGGAGGATTCAGCAGAATGGTGGGTTCGATGCTCCTGCACGGTTGGGATCACGGCGTTCAAGAAGAAGGCACCAGGTTATACGGAAACATTGCAGTGCCATGGCATTGTTTTGGAGCTTACAGGGTCTTGGCGTCGAAGTGTCCGCCGTGCACCACTGTAGACGCCACCTTGGGGTCGTCGACAAGGTCGCTCAGCCTCTGGAAATGCTTCTTGTTGAGAATGCGCGCCATGAACTCTGGTTTGGTGAAGAACCTCTTGAGTGTTGACTTGATCAGCTCGATCTTCAGGGAACAAGCGTCACGAGTCAGTTACGTAAAGTTTCAGGCGTCATATGCAACAAGATTGTAGGAGGGTACAGAACCAGACCAGAATCGGTGCAAATTCCTCCTCGACCAGCACGTAGTCGATGGCGATGCAAGCTTGGCCCGCACAAGTCCCCCACTTCGCCGCAGTTATGCGATTAACCGCAACCTGATTGGAGTCAAAACAATACATAAGACAAGAGGTTGTCATATCTGTTCATTCCCCGCAGCTTGGTGTTGCAAAACTGTTAGAAATCGTGAAGAACAAGAGTTCACCTGGCTGTCCCTGTTGCTGTCCAGCCAGTCAACGATGCACGGGCACTTGGAGCCCAGCTCAAGCGCCACTGGCGTCAGGTGCTTCGCGGCCATGGTCATGATAAGGCGTCCCACGCGGCTACTGCCTGAGCCACCAACCGAAAAACGACCGTCAAACATATGCGTACATGCACCGGTCGGCCGCGCATATTGTGTTCAGAGGTTGTGTGTGGTGTAACTACCGGTGAAGAGGACCTTGTCCCATCGGTGCTCCATGAGCTTCTCCCCAACCTCCGGGCCGCCCTCGACGACCTTCACGGCCTTGGAGTCCAGGTACTTGGGTAAGTTGGCGGCGAGGAACGCGGCGGTGGATGGCGCGAGCTCCGACGGCTTCACCGCCACGGCGTTGCCGGCCGCCAAGGCTCCGGAGAGTGGCTCCAAAGCAAGGCCTGCACGCATGCATGAAGAGCGCGGAAACATGGTGAGCTTTGATCACAGGACTGTAACCGCAATATGGGCAAAGGTAATTCCATTGTTCATCACGTTTCTTTCTTCTAATCAGAACTTTGAAGCAATCCTTCAGTTCAGAGTACGGTCCTGGTCTTTCGTTTGACAGGCTGCCCCTCCGCCAATTAACAGACAAAGATAACACGTAGTAGTGGATCTACCCCTCGCAAAGGTGAGCAGTACTACAGATGGGCTTTGGCTGCGAGTACAAAACACTATGTGGTGTTGCCATCAGACAGGTTGGTCGAGTCACGAGCCACAGCTATTACGCTAGCCTCGCTCCAATCATCATAACTCGTGAAGCAGGGAGCTTTTGGATCCTTTTGTTAGGTTCTCAGGCCATTTGTGCTACGACAGTGCAGTAGGAGTACTGCTGTTGGTGTGAGAGTGAGACTGTGTGACTACCGTATGGGCGTGCGCTCGCTCTTAAACGAGAGCAATCGATCAGTAGGGGACCTGCGCTATAAACGTTTTGCATGGGACGTTCGAAAAGTAAATCTAAACTGTCAACTAATGAAGGGCGTTGTAACCCCCGGTCGTTTTGGCTGGGGGTGGGGAAGGCCTCGTTTCAAAAAAAAAAAAAAACTAATGAAGGGCGTTGTAACCACTAGAACATGGATTCTGATTGCTCCTCTCCTATTGGCAAAATGCTCCTATCTAGCATTACTGGATACTTTTTGCTTGGAATATTTGTATCAGTGTCATGGTGCAATTATAGGCATGTAAACATCCATGGTTTTCTTTTTCCCTCTCTATAACAATGCATATCCAAGATGCATGTGAAACTACGAAATTAGTCATTTCAATATAAATTAGTCTATCATATACCTGCTCAATTAAGGCAACCGTAAGAATTGAATAAGACAAATTATATTTAGTGTCAGGATGCAATCAGGCTACTCCCAATAGGGAGTTTCATTTCGTTGGTTCCAAAATTATGAAATGCAAATGAAATCCATCTCTCCAATGCATAATTTCATTTTGTTGTTTCCTAAGCTTGCCATGCATTCAATTGTTGCTCAAATGAAATGAAATACCTACACTCAATGCAAGTTTCATGCCATTTCATATTTTGAAAACTGTGCATAGCATTGGAAACAGTGTATACCCAGTTTCATCTAGATGAAACTAGTTTCTTCTCTCTCTTCATTATTCTCTTGTCACATCACCAAAAACGCTGACATGGCATATCATTTATTAGAAATGAAACTCCCATTGGGAGTAGCCTCATGCAAGTGGATCGATCTAATCGGTTATTAACCCCTGACGAGATAGCTGGGTAATATTATAGTATTTGGTTGTCGATTTGCCACCGCACACCGAGCTAGGGAGTACGTGACATCTAACCAACATGACAATCACGTATGGTTTGGGACAGAAAACTGACTGATTGAATTGGGTCTTGATTAAACGTTCAGTAATTAATGTGTTTTCTCGGAAGATCCACGCGTACGGACGCCCATGATGTTCGTTGTAGACACGTGAAAAGTAACAGTGGAGCAGATAGGGATAGTGTCACTTTACCTATCGGGAGATTCCAGCAGGAGAAGATTAGAACCACACCGAGCGGCTCCGGCATCACAAACGCGGTCGCCGGGAAGGCAACCAGCGGCGTGGCAGCCTGTACTCGCAAGAACATATGCAGACGTTAATTAAGCCATGACAATAGCATCAAGCTTATGCAGAGAGATGGACATGGTAAACTAGCTGCGTGTCTGCATGCAGCTAGATTAGAATCTATGAGCGGTCAGAGCGAGCGAGCGAGCTTGCCTTCTCTGGAGCCGCCCATTTCTTGAAGTTCTGTAGCTTGTCTTCGACGGACTTGGCCAGAACTCCAACCTGCAGAACACAAGGGCATCGGAGGAGGGCTTAACCAAAATGAACATGACGCGGAGTAATTAACCGGTATTTCGCCTTCTTAAGTTGAAGAGGCTGCTGCTAATTCCAGGGGAAAGAAAAAAAAAAAAAAACTCACCTCGTCTCTGAAGGACTCGCCGCGGTGCTTGCCGAGGTCCTCGCGGAGCACGTCAAAGATCTCCTCCTCCTTCTCCCGCAGGAGCCTGAGGAGCCCGCGGAGCTGCGACTGCCGCCACTCCAGGTCCCTGGTCCGGCCGCTCTCGTACACCTCCCTCAGGTCGCTCACCAGGCCGCCATAACCAAGAGCCCTCTCCTCGGCCAAGCTCCCCATTGCTTGCTGCTGCTGGTAGCTTCTCTCTCTGACTCTGCTGCTCCTACGTGCGGCGAGCTGCTCTCTCGACTTGACGACTATTGCCACTCACTGGCTTTGCTGATCGATGCACGCAGGCACACGTGTGTTAAATAGCGTTGGCCGTGGCAGTGCGGTTGAAGCCGTGGCTTCTCGTGATCAATGGAGTCGGGGGATGGTCAGCTAGCTCGTTTAGCTACTGTAGGGGCTGCGAGTGGTTGGACGTGACAGGGGGAGGCATGGGTACAGTTGGGGCGGTTGGGTCTGGCGCAAATTGCTCGATTTGTATATGTAACGCCTGCGCGAGTAGTGAACATCACGCGTGCACGATGGCACCCTGGCGTGTTCGATTTGTACATGCTTCTTCTCGTACTTACGTATCTGGGCTAGCGAGAGCCAGAAGTAGGACAGTGCGTTAACAACATCTCGGGAGGTGTCGTATAGCATCACAAATCTGCGAAGGTGATAATGGAGGGTGAATTCGAGCTACTACCTAGACAGACGACTTCCGCGAATGTTAAATACCTAATAGCAACTGGTCATTGGATAGGCCTTGATGCTAGTTCTCCAACTGAACTCTCACACTTGCCTTAGCTTCGATCGATGTCAGGGATACTCGATGCCTGAAGAACGGGCGTAATACAGTGAATTACCGGCGATCAGAATCAGGAGACGGGAGTTAATTAGTTGATGCATCTGTTCTTTACGCCAAAAAGTTATCATCCTCAAGAAACAATGTAATGATGCCAGGACGCGCTCCATCAATTAGTTCAACTACATGATGGGGAAGCTGCTCAGAAAGAGGGCGGCTCGTGTCACCGCTGGATGAGAGCACGTCTTCCCGAGGTGAACGCTGTTATTCAGATGTCCCAACAAAGCAGATCAGATATGCCAGGCATACTAATATTTCAGTTGGACTTCAATTATCACATCCTTCTCCGGCGGATGGAAGTGAGTAAACATCGATGATCTCAATGAATATTGCAGATGGGTCGTCATCCGTCCTCTGTTTAGCTAGATCGTTCCATCAAGACTTCAAAGGTAGAGAGGTCGTGCAGTTGTGCTTCCGCTCCCACACGTCGTCGTCTTCTTTGTTCCTAAAGTTTTCGTGTGCTTCTCGTCGATGTTATTTTGTGGCTGTCATTGCCCCTTCGTTATGCCATATTTTCAGGTTACTGACTTTCTGCTCGCATGAATGGGCCTGGGAAAATTTTGCTATGAGCAGGACTACCTTGACATCTTGTGCCTGTCCAACAACAGAAAAGAGGGTCAAAGTAGAAGATCTGGATGGTACGCTCTTCATTCCAGATCTTCACTGTATTTGTCAGACCACGGATGAAAAAAAAGCCAATTATAGATTTTATCCTCTTAACTTTACCACTTATGAATGATTTTATCTCGACACGTGTGTTGCATTTACGACTAATATTATTCTTTCAGTGCTACGCGGCGTCTCATTGACAGCAGGACGCTGCTAGCTGGTGAGTTCATGAATCTCAAGAAAGACTAGACGGCCTAGCCTCTTGGTTAGCATCGCATGCGTAGGGCGTGCATACAAGCGAGGACTAAAGATGCATGCCTTCAACTGCTTGAGTGATTGGTGGGCCCAAAACTGAATCAAATGAAATAAGATGCACCTTCGTATCATCAAACTAGCAGAGCAATGGACTAGAGTATCATCACATCTACCCATCGTTACTCAGTTGCATCATAACAGATTGTATGAACATTCAGTCTCAAATAGGGCCAGGTCTTTTTCGTCGGCACATGACTGTCCATGGCGCCCAAATGTTTATGGACGTTTGATTCATGTAGTTCACCAGCTCATTCAGAGTCGAAAAGCACGAGAACAGGTCTCATGAATAAGCATGTGAAATTAGACTAGTAATTGTTATTCATAATCTGGAATGGTGGCAAGTGGTGAGCTGAGGGATGCAGATAACAGTAGCAAACCGAGCTAATAAGTTATGGTATTAGTGGAAAATACCCAATACTTCAACGGAAGGGAGGTCGAAGATGAATGGAGGCCCAGTACTTAATAGTTTAGAACAATTCTTTTTTAGAATTTCGTATGAGATGAGTGCGTGTGGATAATGAGAAAGATGAGGTGGAGAAACATAATAAGTTTTCAAATTTCAAACACATTTTCTCTTAAATTGTAATTCCCTTTTTGAATCCGTTCTCTTAAATTTTGTGCTCTGGCGTTCTATCACCTTCGGGTTAACCTTTTTACTCGAAACGAGGATGAAAGTGTAAGAGAGGTGCTATGTGCATACGCATGCCCACCCCATGTTGGGGACCTGGGCGGTAAGCAGATTTTGGACGCAGGGTGTTCCAATATTACACTTCCTTTTCACATGTCTCCTTTTTTAGCCTTTTCTTTTCTTTTTTTTGCAACATATAATCTGCATGTTTGTCAATGGCCACCATCGAGCTATTTATGAAATTTTCCTCTCGCACTCAAGTTCTAGCTATTACTAGTTAATCGGGAAAAATAACTACCAATACCATTACAAAAGAAAAAACCATCTCCGTCCCCACAAATACTTCATTTTAGGATTGATCGAAGTCAAAAAAAAAAAATTTGACCAAAATATACATGAAGGTGTTAGTATTTATGTTGCCAAATTAGTGTTACTCGATTTTTACCATGAAGTATGATTTCATATCATACCTATTTAATATTTTACATTTTAACTCTTCAATATCTTCTCTATAAGATTGGTCAAAGTTATATCAGCTTGAGATTGACCAATCCTAGATATGTAGTCTTTGTGTGACTGAGAAAGTAGTCCAAAATATACTTCCTATTTTAAATTGCCCACCACCACCACAATTGTTAAAATTTATGTCATTACAAAAGTATTAACTCAAAATACCTCCATATATTTATCAATACCCACCATTGTCATTTTTAGAAAACACACGTGTTTTTTACAGGCTACATTAGCCACCATATCAGTATTGCATAGAATCTACCTCTATTATGGTCATCTAGTCTTTCATTTTTTTAGTAATGATACTAATAAAAAGCACACACCCCTTATTCACATTGCTTATGCTTTTAAAATGAATCTTTACTCCTTATTATTTGGCTTATGAGTTCACTCCCGTGCGACGTGCGTCGCGTGTCTACAAATAAAAAATTCGGCGCCGACAGGTGGGCCCGCTGGTCTCTTCTCGCTCGCACGCGGTGCGGTTAGCTCCTCCCGAACCCTGGCCTTCCGCGCACCACCGCCCCATCCCCATGTCGCCGCCGCACGCCCTCCCTCGCGCCGCGCTGCGCCTCCGTACACGCTCCCTCCTCGGTCGTCCCAATCTCTACCACGGAAGGGGAGCGGGAGGAAGAGGCGCAGACCAGCGCGGAGGAGAAGAAGGCGACCACGGAGGGGAGCGGGAGGAGGAGGAGGTGCTCTGCTCCCTTCCTGTACCGTGGTGCTCCCCGTCCGCAGCGCACCTGATAATACAAAACGGCGCCGCGGCCGTCACCCATCGCTGGCCAACGGCAGCTCGACGTCTCGATCCCAAATCCCTCCCCGACCTAGAACACCCCCGCGTCCCCTTCTCTATCCTCCTCTCTCTCCCTTCCATCCGGAGATCGAGGTTTCGCCCGATGCACGCGGTGAGCAGCCGCTCGGCGACGGCGACTGGGGCCACGACGGCGTAGTGAGCGGGGTGGATTTGGTGGCGCGGTGTCAATCGGGGGTACCTCGTCGCCGCGCTGCTCGTGCTCCACTCCCTCACATCCGACGCATCCTTCGCAACCGTGAGTGAAAACTCTCGCCATGTTCAGACCTTTGCCTTCTTTTCTCCCCACTCTTTTCTTGACCTGGATTGATGCTATTTTGGTCTTGTATTTAGTCGGCGAAGTGGTGCAGTAAACGGGGGAGCAAATTAGGATGGTGGAGGAGTCAGATCCAGATTCACCGCAAGGCAGCGCCCGTCGAGCTCGCGCAGGCGGTACTATTCATGGACGACTCTTGCAAATTTGATAACCCATTTTGGTTGCTTACCGCTTGATACTTGCGATCTAATCCTCTGAAATTTTGGATCTGAAAGGTGAAGAATTAGCGCGGGTGGAGAGGAGGTGGAGGGAGCTGCCGCCGGTGCTAAAGCAGAAGCCGAAGGTCTCATATGATATTGTTGGGCGACTGCAGGATTTGGGGGACAATAGCAGTACGAGGTATTCTGCATATTTGTTTCATAATTGCAAGTGGCTTCTGTCACTTCGAGTGACTCTTTCGATAGTTGTCATTACATAGATCTGCTGAGCTGAATAAGATAGTGCTTTGCCATTACCGTTCCTTCAGTTTTTGATATTTTTATCTCCAATATGTGTCCTGTGACTTTCAATATTAAATTATTAACACTGTGCCTGTTTAGTGCATATCGTTTTTCAATATTAAATTTACTGTTAGGAATTGAGTTTGATAAAATGGTTGGTGTACAGACTTCATACTTTGGTATGTTTTTGGATTTAGTTATCTCTTCTATTTAGGAAATACATGATACATGCAGGTTCATTATTGGAGCGACAAAAAAAAATTTAGCACCCTTTAAAACGCACGAGCATATTGCTAAATCCAGCATCTAGACGAGGAGGGCCGGCAGCATCCATGGTATCATTGCTGTCATCTCCCTGCTTGCTAAGATCCTGAAGATGGCCAGACCTTGTTGTGGCCTGTGCTCTACTAACTCAAGAAACTCCAGGTAAGAAAAGCCCCTTCCTTCTCCCTGATCTGTAACTATTTTTCCAGTCCTCCATATCTGAATCTCCCTCTATTCTTTTATTTGTTTTTTCAGTTTTGATGATGTGCACAATTGCTTGGGAAGGGCTGATTCAGGTCAGAGGTTTAGCGAGTAAGCGACAAAGGGCTGTGTATGTCCCATCATTCACATAAAGATCCATTTTCTGAATGATTACTGCATTTTTGTGCTTATTTTGCAATTGGTCTTCTGTTGATTGTTGCATTAGAAATAGTGTTCTATGAAATAGTCTTCCATCGGTCCTGCCTTAGAAATATTGTGTTCCTGATTTGAGTTCTCATGTTACCTTTTTCAGGTGAAGTCGTTCACATTTTTCTTAAAATGATGCCATTACCTTTTTTTTTGGTTAGAAATATCAGACCTTTTCCTCTTCACCACTGCATTGGCCACAGTTCAGGTGTTGCACGAAGTGGAATGACGCCATTGTCAGTGAGCTTGGCACTTGCATTAGGGATGAGAACTGTTCTCTCAAAGGAAAATTGGGATTTTAAGTAAATTGGATTTTGAAATAAATTGTGAATTTGCGTCCAATTCAAGAACAACCCTACAATGAAATGAATCTATATAGTTGTCTGATGTTAGGCTGGTCTAGACTTTTCAATGCAGTGCCATAATCCTATTTTTTATGCGTTTTTCTTCAAGAATTTGGCATAAATTATAATTTCTGACACCTGCTTCCTTCATATTCATTTTTCACTAAATAGCTAATCTGAACTCCATTTTTTTTCTGTTGAATTTTGACTAACAGACCACATTCACAATCAGTTGAAACTGAGGCACACAGGATGCTGGCAGTTACTTCTTGATGCTGGGACTGATGTGGAGAAGAGAAAACACTAACAAACAAAAGGACACCATGGATCTGTTTCCTCAAAGAGCCTGGTAGTATGCACTTCCTTCGTTACAATGCTTGCAGTGAAAAAGAATATGGCTAACTGATTCTATTTAGCTGATATCCATACATTTTTTTGTGAAACGCTTGACTGAAAAAGAAAAAGCAAAATCAACAAGCTATATGTTGTTTAAAAGAAAATCGTGGGAGGTCCTCATTTCTTTTTGATTCCACTTATCATATCATACATTTACCATCTATCTTTTCTTTTAAGCATTTCTTGAGGGGGGAGTGTGGGTGCTGGCAAGTGCATGACGGTGCACTTGGGCCGTTTAATTTGACAGCCACAACAGGGGCTTCGGTCGTGATGGTGAGATGGGTACGGCTCCATGCTAAGAGTTTTGGGCACAAGAGAGTCATGGTGGCTGCAGTCGTAGAGGGAGGGAGGGAGGGAGGGAGAGAGAGAGAGGGAGAGATATGGTTGACCTGCCTCGACGCATTTGTTGAGGCCTGTAATTTTTCTCGTATGGTGATTGTAAACTGTAAAGAAATACAACTCTTGACATTGTAAATATTTTCTAATCTTGACCGCGTTGTAAATATTGTTTGAGTTCATATTACCTATTATAAATATTGTCTAATAATAAAGTTGTTAATTATAAAGTTTTAAACAAATATAATATAGTTGTATTAAAACAATAGTGGGCTTTTTTTTCATCAGCCCGTGGCAACGCACGGGCACTTTTGCTAGTATAATTTATAGTGTTTAAGATGAAGTGACCACAACATCCATGGAGAACAACTTTTAAACCATGGAAGGCAGATGATGACAGCTTTATATATCTCCAAATCACCTCCTTATCTAAAAGGAATTTAGTGAACACATTGGTCCTAGGTTTAAACTCAATCTGTTATATACTGCTAAATTGCATTTGTTAATTTAGTAGGCATATGCCCCCTCCTCGAAAGAAATGTTACACACAACCTTTTAAAGTATGTAGCTTAACTAATTAGCACCAACATAGGCCAGACGTAAGTATTGTTGGATGTGGTAACAATTTATCGTCAGTTAATTTTTAAAATACTATTTAAAGACTATTTGCATGTGGTAACAATTTATCATCAATTATTTTTATTAAAAGACTATTTGAAGACTACTTGGATGTGGTAACAATTATCTTTAAAAGAATATTTTTGAGAGAAAATGAATTGAACTAATTGTATTGTACAAGTTATGCTTCTAAAACTCTTTAACAAAAATAGTTATGCATCTAAAATTGAAGCAACAATTGACTAGGCAAATGTATATTATTTTTATGATGAGAAAATGTCACATTATATCCACCACTACACATAGTTTTCATGTTTTTTCTTGTGATCCCTATTATAACTTTGCGTTTGATATAACACTCGCTGTCTGCTCTGTTGTTGTCTATCTACTACAAACTCGCTATCCACTATTTGTTGCCTTGTGCGTTCCAGTAAATATGCACATAGTACCTTCACAACCTTCAGTTGTTTAAGCTTAATTGCTAAATGTGTTGATATTCCTTGTAGCGTATCCACGTGACAGTTTTTTTTTTTTGACTGTCAACGGAGGGGAGAGGATCCCCACCTGATTTCCATTAATTATAATGGCTGGCCATAAATCGGCCCGTTACATTGTTTGATTAGGTACAAGAGTGTTATCTATTTAGTTGTGGTTCTACATGATTGAACTAAACAACTGACACCAGGATTCAGATACATGTACATCAGCACGAGGCAAGCGAGAGCGCCACAGGTATGCTTCTTCCTTGCAGGAGATCAGTAGACGTCGGAGACATGGCGTTTCATGGCGAAAGACAACCTCATTCCTGTGCTTCCAGATTTGCCAGCTACACAGCTGAAGGAAACATTGATAGTGCAGCGAGAGGACTGTAGGGGGGCGAGGTAGTTCCCATAGAGCCGAGGTGGATCCTGTTCCTTGGTTGTAGCCCAGCCGTTGCCAGAATTGTCACGTGACAGTTTTTGGCCTAGTTGAAAGAACACATATGGATTGGGAGGCTATTTGAACCTATGCCGGGTGGAGTGAGATGATTTTTTCAACAAACAAACTGACGGGAGAAATGCCAAACTAATATTGAGTATCCTTTTTGACATGCCTTCTTCCCCGATGCTACTCGCACTGGCATGCGCATGCCATGACATGAACTCCGCAGAACTTCGTGTTTAGGCCAAGAAAAGTTTCACAAATGTGATGCACCATACGCGTTTGAGTCTTTGAGATGCACCACAGGGGTAGGAGAAATGCATTATGCATCCTCGAGGTGCACTGTTACGGAGCAGGTGTCACACACAAGACACAAGAACGTACGCCACTGAAGCCCAAAAAGATTACCACAGTCTGGCCGCCGCCGACGGATCTGAGTGAACTGCACTCCACCACCGCCACCTCCTAATCATCTGACAGAATCATGAAACGCACACAAAAAAGCTGCCATCACCATGCCCACCGAACGGCACAGCGTCTAAACAAAAGCATCAAAGAAATCGTTTTGTCTCCTTTGGCCCGGGTTTCGCGGCAAACCGTGACAAGCGACCACAGCTCACTCACTCTCCAAAGCAAACCACGACTTTTAGCGCCGATCTCTGAGCCAAAGCCACCACTTCAGCACCACCACGGCTTGTCTGCACTCCTCCTCTCTCCGATCGATGCAACAATGGCGTTGGTGGCCGCTCGTCCCGTCCTGCTAGCGCTGCTGTCCCTCCTCGTGCTCGCGCTCCGGCGCACGGCCTCGTCGGCGCCCACGCCCACGGCCACCTTCCCGGGCGACGCGGCCGCGCTGGCGTCGCTCAAGTGGGCGGTGGCCGCGTCCTCCATCCCGTCCTACTCCTGCCTCGCGGCGTGGGACTTCGGCCGCGACCCCTGCGCCGCGTTCCCCTGCGGCCTCCGCTGCTACGCGCCGCCCAACTCCTCCCACCTCCGCGTCGCCGGCGTCGCGCTCGACCCCGCGGGCTACGCCGGCGTGCTCCCGGCCGCCGTGCTCGCCTCGCTCCCGTTCCTCGCGTCGCTCTCCCTCGCCGGCAACCGCTTCCACGGCGCGCTCCCGGCGGGGGTCCCGCTGCCGCCGAGCCTCCGCGTCCTAGACCTCTCCGGCAACGCCTTCTCCGGCGCGATCCCGGGGTCCCTCTTCGCCCGCGCCTCGGCGCTGGAGGAGCTCTACCTCTCCCGCAACGCGTTCACCGGCCGCATACCGCCGGAGGTGGCCTCCCTGCCCGCCCTCACGCGGCTGGAACTGCAGCAGAACGGCCTCACGGGGAGCCTGCCGAGGATGGACGCCATGCGCGCGCTCGCCCACCTCGACGTGAGCGGCAACGCGCTGTCTGCCGCGCTGCTCGACGCGCCCGGGCGGCTGCCGCCGTCGCTCGTGTCCTTCGTGGCGCGCAACAACTCCTTCTCCGGCCCGGTGCGCGCCGCGGCCCTGTCCGCTCTCCCCGCGGTCCGGGTGCTGGACCTCACGGGCAACGCGCTGTCCGGCGCGGTCCCGGGCGCCGCGTTCGCGCACCCGGCGCTGCAGCAGCTGCGGCTGGGGTCCAACCGCCTCGACACTCTCGAGGAAGCTCCCAACGGCGGGGCGTCGAGCCAGCTCGTGGAGCTGGACCTCAGCGGCAACAGGATCGCGGGGCGGCTACCGGGCTGTCTCGGCTCGATGCCGCGGCTCGCGGCGGTCGCGCTCGACCGGAACCGGTTCACCGGCGGCATTCCCGACCGGTACGTGGTGCGTGTCGCGGCCGAGGAGGCCACGGACCAGTGGGTGCCGTTCGCCAGGCTGATGCTGCAGGGGAACTTCCTCTGCGGGGCGCTGCCGAGTCAGTTGAGGCAGCTCAAGGAGGGCAGCGCCGTGGTCAGCTTGGCGGATAACTGCCTGCCCAGGTGTCCGCGCAAGTTCTTCTTCTGCCAGGGAGCTCCGCAGAAGAACCTCGCCGCCTGCCCCAAGTGCGACACCACGATCCATGTCCGTGAGCACGAGGATTCTTTGTTGGAGATGCCTTGATTCCTTTGAATGTAAATACTGAACCCGTGCCGTGTTCTTTGTATTTTTGTCACTGATTGTCGAGGTTATCGACACGAATATGTGCGGTCGCATCACGTGCTCGTATTGTGCTAGTTCGGTTTGCTTGTACAAGCTCTGCAGGATTCCTGGATGTTCATTTCGAATCAAAATTATGTTTGTAGCGGTGGTTTTGAATAATAAGATAAACCGTACTTGAATACCTTGAAACAGTTTCTGTGACTTTGTTTGGCTGGAAGGGTCAAAGAAGTATTGACAGTGACCTCATTAGACGCCCAAGTGAAATTCAATATTGAATCCCATAGAAAGGGCAGATAAACTTGAGAGATGAAAACATAAGAGAAGTTTATATGATAATAAAGTTAAGATCTCTCGGAGAAGTAAACCACTTCATTTCGACAACCTATGCTACACGCATGCCACCTCATGGAGGTAGTGATTATGGTCTATGTATATCTTCGCCATACTTGAATAGAAGTTTAGCAATAGGTTAATGCAATCAATGATGATACTTTTTGGAGTTAAATTCCTGTCATGTGTTTGGCTTATTTATGTGCCACCATTTATTTGACGTGATGGTGTGTGTAATATGTTGTAGACGGAGTCTACAGATATTGAAAAATTATAATAATGCTATGCTCAAATACATCCATAATATAGCGGCCGAGACATTTTCATTTGCTCGATGAATAGACTTTCCCTTTGTCTAAAAAAACAGGGTCAAATTGGGTTTGACAATGGAATTCAGAGACCATTCGGAGCCCACGCGAAGCAGGTTTTGGGCCATCTTTTCTTCAATCCGTACCTCTTAGGTCCATTCAGTGTTGGGCTTCAGCTGTGGGTCTGGGCTTAGCCTGGGGAAAGGATTCTCTGGCCCAGTGTTCTCCTGATTTGTATTCAACCTGCATTTCCCTAAAAAAACTTACACGTATTTAATCATGAATTACTTTTTTAACGTACTTCATAGGAAATTGTAAATATAAATTCTTAAAAAATATTTAAAATACAACCTTGAATTCTACGGCCAAATTACTGCTTGGCTGTCAGTCACCTCATGTCTATAAGGGAAGCAAATAATAGCATTTTTTTTTGAGGAAAATAGCAACAGGTTAATCCATGATGTGAGGAAGAACTAGGTCTAGCCCAGCTTAATAATGTGAGTGCACATCAGACAGCCTAATTTTAATTCAGATGCATCTTCCTCTTCTTCTTCTTTTTTTTTTTTTTGAAAAGTCGCCTAGTTCTTGTTGGTTTTTGTCCATAAAAAGACAGATGGTGTGGCATCGATTTGCCATTGTTCATGGTCTTGAATAAAAAACCGGTACTGTATATTGAATCATGCCATTTGTCAACATTCTGCAAAGTACTAATCATAATGCTCTTTTCAGATTTAAGAAACCAGCAATAATACAGCGCGCAATCCGTCGCCTCACTAAACTAAGCAATACGGCTGTACGAGACTGAGAAAAGTAGAAAAAAACGGAGATCTAACAATTACCCATGTGGCGCGAACAGGGTCCAAGTTTAAAAAAACGAGGTTTCCACGCTGAACCAGCCTGGTGTCACCATGCAAAATAGCCTAAACGCTGCTTAATTCAGGCGCAGGGCCTGTCCCTTAATCACGTTGGGGAGCATGAGTTTTCAGCATCAGCGAGAGAAGACTTCTGCAGGCAACGAGATCTGGCTCGCATGTGGCTGCGATCAAGAGAGAACGCCAAGACTCACCAGCTTCGCCGCTCCGAGACCGACCTGTCGTTGAGTATTCAATTGCAGTCTTCGAGCCGCCAGAAAGGCCGAGACAGCATAGGCAACAGGAAAGTACTGGGCTGTACATCCTCCGTGTCGCGTTATATCCAACTGCTGATTTAATAAAGTTTCTGTAACTACCTGTTTTAGCAGAGCATCAAAAGAATATTTCGTCTATGCAATACAGTAATAGGTCTCCAATTATTGGACGCAAAACAGCTGCTGTAAATCTCTCTTAAACAAGAAAGCAACTTGCATATGTCAAACTAGGCTTAGTAGCTAAGCATGAGCCAACAACACATATAGTTGCAGGGACCTGCATTATAGCTGCAGGGACCTGCATTGTACACCACAATTCGGTGCAGCTCATGCCTTGCAATTGCAACTAGCGAATTAAGCACCGCTTGCAACAGCTGCCCAAGCCCAACCAACCAACCTCTCCAGCTGCCTAGCTGGTGACTGGAATTAGTGGAATACTGAATTTGTCCCCGTCTTCAACGGACTTGTTTAGCACTTAATCACGGCAAACCTGTTTCGCATTGGCCGTAGTGTCCTCGAATCAGTTGTTCATCGTGTTTCTGGATCATCTCATCTATGATGTTAGTTAGGGTGTCAACAGCAGCGGACAGATCTGCCGGCTCCTGCGCCATTTTTCGTGCTGTTTTCTTTCCATGACTCGGTCATTTTCCTGCCTCGCTCATCGCACGCCTTCATTTTTAATGGCAAAATGATCCATCACACGCATGAGACCCTCGCGCTCGCGCTCCACATGTAGACTTTATTCAGCCCACGGCCTGCAGCATGCATAAATTCCTTTCAGTTTGGTGTTTAAAAAACATGCAAGCGCATCAGCGACTAAAGCTAAACACGATTTTATATAGTGCGAGATCTATTATTTGTTAGGCCGTCTCAGTGTACGACCTAATGTACATTTGGTTTTATATTATTAGTTTACAGGTTGAACTCTGTTTTCAGTCTTCTGACGAAACATGTGAACTGAAAGGCCACCAAGTAGACTGCTCCAATGTGCTAGGACGCAATGTACATTTGGTTTATTATTATTAGTTTATAGATTGAACTCTGCGTTCAGTTTTATGACGAATATGTGAAGTGAAAGATGAATAAGTAGACTGTCCAAAGTACCAGGACGTAATGTACATTTCGTTTTTCTATTATGAGAAAATGTTAACAGGTTGAGTTCTGTTTTCAGTCTTATGACAGAAAATGTAACTGAAAAGACACCCTGCATGAGGCCAAAAGCAAATAATACGAATACATCCCATTTCGCCAAGAAACTGTGTATTTGTGTTGTTCAGTTTTCTTTTGAAAGGGATGTTTCTGCTAATCCCTTGCACAAAAGAGAGCATCTTTGCAGAAAACATCATCTTTCTGGACGCTGCATTCGTTGTAACTGAAAAAACTTCTGAAACCGATCGCCTTTTGCATACATGCAGTTGCGTCATCCACACCTAACTGCTCACATGAACGATGGGATCTGTTCAATTCCTTATGGTTAAAGATCAACTTGACTTGTAATCTAGCAATAAACCTGTCTCAAGGTACGCACAGGATCACGTCATATGGGGTGCTATTGGTATAAACAAAATCAGATGAATCTTCAGCCAAATGGACAAGATCAACTAGATGACTTTATTACGGGCCACTACAAACCCTCTACTGCATCCTTCCCTGACATCACAGAAATTTTCTACCTGATCCAAAACTCTCGACCAACAACTACTCCATTACATTAATAACAGATTAAAGAATATTGAAGTGTCTAAACTACCTAAACATGCTATGTACACTTTGACAGTCGACGGAGTACAGCTTAATCAGGAAACCATCTTGCCGGCCGGTTTGCTCCCGGCGGCCGAGAAGAGCGCCGTCGTCTTCTCCTGGAGCTCGCGCACCACCTCCGCCATGGACGGCCGGAGACCGGGGCTGTCGCTGACGCACCGCAATGCAAGCGCCGCCACGGTCGCTGCCTCCTCGGCGTCGTACTCGTGTCCGAGCCTTGAGTCCACCACGTCGGCCACCTTCCCTTCGTCGAGTGCAGGGCACACCGTGGCCGTGAGCCGGCACCCCGTGTCGGCGCAGATGGCGTTCCGCCCGGTGAGGAGCTCGAGCAGGAGCACGCCGAAGCTGTAGACGTCGCTCTTCTTGGTGGCCACGCCGGAGCGGAGGAAGTGCGGGTCGACGTAGCCCGGCGAGCCCATGACGGGGCGGGCCGACGCCCGGGTGGTGGCGGCCGGCTGGACCGCCGCCGAGAAGCCGACGTGCGCGTTGCCGAAGTCGCAGAGCTTGGCGTCGAGGGCGGCGTCAAGGAGCACGTTGGAGGCCTTGATGTCGCCGTGGATGACGGCCGGGTCGCGGCCCTCGTGGAGGTACTCCAGCGCCATGGCCACCTGGAACGCGATCGCCATGCGGCGCGCCCACGGGAGCGCGGGGCGCTTCTTCTTCTCGCCGCCGTGGAGCCTCTCGTGGAGGTCGCCGTTCGGGGCGTACTCGAACACCAGGACGCCTTCCTCTGTTTTTTTTTTCGGACAAAAAGAGAGAAAACAGAGTCAGCTCCTGACGACGTAATTCGATCGACGGTGAGCAGCAGCTAGACAGACAGACGGCGGTGCTTAGTGGTTACGTACCACGTTCGTCGCAGTAGCCGAGCAGGCGGACGACGTGCGGGTGGCGGAGCGAGAGGAGCACGTCGAGCTCCTGGCGGAACGCGCGGTGGAGGCGCTCGCTGCTGCGCTGCACCTTGACGGCGCCGAGGCGGGAGGAGGAGAGGCAGGCCAGGTACACCGTGCTGAACCCGCCCTGCCCGATCACGCGGGACGAGAACCCGGCCGTGACCGACTCGATCTCCGCCCACGCGAACCGCCGCGCCGCCCCGCCGCTCTTGCCCACCGACGACGACGCGGGCTCGTCCGAGACGCGGGAGCCGGTCCGGCCCGGCTCGCGCTCGCGCTCGCGCTTGTCGCGGCGGACGCACGGCGGGAGGCAGCACCCGGGCAGCATTTTCCACGCACCCAGCAGCAGCACGCCGCGTGCCACTGCGACCGCTCGGCCGGTAGGGAAGAGCTCGCGGGTGGGAAGGGAAGCTGAATGAGCTGTGCTGCTCGATCTGCCGCGCTTGGAGCGTCTTTTTGGCCGCGCACGATCGGGGCGGGGGGACCGGGTCGGCGAACGGCTACTGGCGCCCGCCGTTATATACCGCGCACGACGCGCGCGGGCCGCACCACCGAGTGGACCTCACAACTGATCGGCGAGCGCATAAAGAAAATTAGCTGAGCTCAGCTCCTTTACCTTCCTTTGAGATGTGTGTGATGCTTCTGCGCGCTGCCGTCACGCGCCTCGCCTGCATTTTCTCGGCATGTGTTTTGCACCCGGGTAAACAATTAACAAACAAACCGTTCTGAAACTGTGGCCAGGCCGGAATGTTGAATTTGATAAGCATTTTATCGTGACACAAGTGGGGACGCACAGCACAACGGGTTGCGGAGCGTGACCTCCCACCGGCAGCGAGCTGAGGCCATTTTCCGCTGCTGTCAGAGCGCCCTTTCCTGCGAGTCATGGCCACGTTCAACACTTCCAGTGGGATGGAAGGAATCCGAGGGCGGGTGACGCCCCAAATGGAACTGTCCAGGTGCAACGGCGGCAGGCGTTCCCCTTTTTTCAACGGTGTGCTCGCTTACCGTGGCACGGAAGTGAAAAACGTCGTAGTGCAGTCACATGCTCCGCTGGGATTCCTGTAGCCGCGAGATCTGGAAGATCGTCCCAATGCAGAAGCTCGCCACTAATTACTGTCATATACACATGATGGGAGCATGGTCACTATGGTATAAGTGTGCATCAGCACATGTATTGTGGAGCAACAATAGCTAGAAGTTGACGCCGCATTCACACGCAGAGTTCACGGAAGCTGTGAACTGCATGCTGCCGGTGAAGAAGAGTATGCAGGTTCAGAAACAGCAGGGAGGACGACGCCGCGGCGGGCACATGCGAGCCCCGCGCACGCGCTTCAGATGTTGACCGGCGAAGCAGCGCCTCGATCGAAACCGTAGGTGCTGCGCGGACACGTCACCTGCCGTGGCAGGCTGGCAGCAGAATTTCTTTGTCCTCGTGTTCTAAAACCAGATCTACCGGGCAACCCACGGCAGTTGAACATGCTTCCGGCATTTGAAGGATTCGATTCCCCTCAAAAAAACAAAAATTGAAGGATTCGATTTTCTTGCTTTGCATTGCATGCATTGCTTTCCGGATGCCGTGGGACGTGGTTGGTTCTGCGGGAAAGCCTGAACTTGCAAAAACTTGTTGCCGGATGGCTGGCCAGAAGGTGAAACTGAGCCAGGCTCGAGCTCAGGGATTTGCATCTACTCCCTCTTTCCCACAAAGGCTGTCGCTGCAGCAACTCAGGGGAGAGTGGAAGACTTTGAGCAAATTACCAAAATGCCCCTAATAACTGAAGTACGAAGGAACCCACTGGAAACACAAATGCTTGCCATGCCACATCTCCTGGCGGGCAAAACAAAAATCAAATTTGGCGCCATACTTTTGACCAGACTAAACAACAATTTCTTTTATCTCTGTACATACACGTGTCACCAAATATTACCACAGCCGCCACCAACGATTCAACCTCACGCCAATAAACACCGGCCTATTCCTTTCTACAACACCCAGTCAGCCACAAAACACACACACACACATCACACACACATGGCCATAGATTTGAATGAGGCACCACCGGAGGGAGATCAAGATGACTTGCTTGAGCATAAGATTCTGGCCATAGATCTGAATGAAGCACTTGAGGACGAGGAAGATGGAGTTCGTTCTGTGCATGAGCTGCATGAGTATGATGAAGTCAACCTGCATGAAAGGGGGAAAAACTATGAGTTCTACCCTTTTGATCTAAACATTACACCTGGAGATGATGATGAAGAAGAAGGTCGGCACCCAGGTATGTTTTTCAATGAAATGCTCCTATTTTTCTTCATCTCTTCTCTAGCTGCCTATCATGAAATGCCCTTGCAACTAGTTGCGTGCATATCATGAGACTTTGCTTTATCATGAAAAACATGAGAGTAAAATGAACATTGATAAATGCATATATGATAAATATTTTGCCTGTAACCATGATAGCAACCAAACTTTATTATAAACATTGTGGCACACTTATAAGCTGCAACAGCTGACTAGGGAACTGGGCGTGCTAAACTTCCTATCATTTTGCCATTTGAACTAAGCGGCCTAGGTTGAACAAAATGGATGCCATTTGTTCTTTGAATGATAGCTTATCAACCTGGAAGAAACAACAGCTGAATGGTAACTCAGAACATGTGTTTGTTTTATATTTTTAGGCGATAACATGTGGAGACATGTGTTTTATTTATTGATTCAACCTATTTCATTTCATTTATTTACTGATTCAACTATGCACACATGACTTTGTTCAGATGAGGAGAATGCAATGGAGGAGGATGTACGTACTGAGATGAATGCCATGGAAGAGTACCTGGCTGACTATGGTGTGTACGCTGATGCTGTGGACGTTGCTTTCGACCAAGAGGAGCTGTCAGACTCGGATGACGAAGAAGAGGTTCCTGAAAATGCAAATGGACGAAGAACACACAAAGAGCAGTCAAACAGAGAAAAGCAAGACATGTATGAAGCATTGCTTGCGATAAGTAACAATGGGATATTGAACAATGACAGCACAAGGATAGTTGCTAACCAGTTCAATGTAAGCCAGCGTACAGTCCAACGCTGCTGGGAAAGAGCCCAAGAGTGTATTAGGCAAGGTTTACCAGTTGATGTATCATCAAAGAAGCCCAAACACTGTGGCAGAAAAAAGATGCAAATTGATCTATCAAGAATTGCTAGAATTCCCTTGAGCGAGAGGACTAGTTTAGAGAAGCTATCTAAAAAACTAGGAGTGTCAAAAAGCTCGCTGCATAGGTGGTTCAAAAGTGGCCTTATAAGAAGGCATTCTAGCACGCTTAAACCATGCCTGAACGAAGCAAATAAGAAAGAAAGGTTGAGATGGTGTATTTCTATGCTTGATCAGAGTACTTTGCCACATGATCCAAAGTTCATTACAATGGATAACATCATCCACATAGATGAGAAGTGGTTTGATGCCAAAAAGAAGAGAAAGAAGTTTTATTTGCTAGCAGATGAGGAGGACCCACATAGGACTGCACGAAACAAAAATTCAATTGGCAAAGTCATGGTGCTGGCAGCAGTTGCAAAACCTATCAAAGATGCAAGAGGTAACCAAATTTTTGATGGAAAGATAGGCGTGTGGCCTTTCGTGAGGAAGGTACCACACCTATCCTATGATCCAGTACATATTTTCTGTCATTATCCAATATAATAGTTGTTCTTATTGCTTTGTTTAATTGACCCATGCTGTTGTGTGTCCTAGGAACCAGCAAAGAGGCGCAGTCGTAATAGAGAGAGAGGAACACTAGTGACCAAGTGTATCAATGTTGACAGAAATATAATGCGATCATATTTGATTTCTAAAGTCCTGCCAGCTATCAAAGCAAAATGGCCTAGAGAACATGCACACAGGACTATATGGATTCAGCAGGATAATGCAAGAACACATGTACCTGTGGACGATCCACACTTTGCTCGTGCAGTAGCAGAAACCGGACTTGATATCCGCCTCATTAATCAGCCAGCAAACTCACCGGACCTGAATTGCCTTGACTTAGGCTTCTTTGCTTCACTCCAATCGATGACATCCGATACAGATTCTATGAATATAGATGAGCTAATCAGCAATGTTATCGAGAAATTTTATAATTATGATCCAACACTTCTAACTAGAGTGTATCTGACCCTACAAGGTTGCATGATTGAGGTCATGAAAGCTGGTGGAGGAAACAAATATCCCATCCCTCACATGAACAAGGAAAGGCTGGAGGAGCTAGGCATTCTACCAAACAGGCTCAGTTGTGATCGTCAGTTATATGAGACCGCCCTTCAGTCTTTGGCTAATTTCAGAGGCTAAATCAGTGCAAGCTTTCGTAAGTAAGTAAATCAGTGCAAGCTTTTGTAAGTAGTTGACCGGACAAAGGAAGCTTTTGCAAGTAAGTTAACCAGTGCAAGCTTTTGTTAGTAGCTGACCGGACAGAGGAAGCTTTTGTATGTAGCTACAAATCGATGCATGCTTTTGTAAGTAGTTAAGGCAGTGCATGCTTTTGTAAGTAGGTAAATCAGTGCAAAGCTTTGTAAGTAGGTAAATCAGAGGTATCTTTTGTAAGAATATAATTAAGTACTTATGTAATGCACGGCCTTTTGTAAATAGTCGCAACTCGCAAGACAAACTTTGGACGACCAGATCGAATTTTTACTACACAGACTGACCAGGTGCAGAGTTTTGCGTCCACGGCTGCGAAGGCGCGCTTAATTGCGGCCGTGATGGCCCCAACATTCTTGGTGCTGAGCACAGCGCCGCCGTCCAACGCCGCCGCGCACTCCTTGTATAGCTCCTCCCTGCAACGCCAAGCAGGTGAACAAATCGCGCGGATGGGAAGTGCGCTTGGATTTTTGCGAAAGAAAAAACAAGAAAGTATAGGATTGATGCGTGCCTGAGGAACTGGACGGCGGAGAAGCCGGCGTGTCCGTCGAGGACGGCGGCGAAGGAGAACCCGTCGAGGAGCGCCCCGGGGCGGAGCACGACCTCGTCCTCCATCTCGTCCCGTTTGCCCTGCAGCTTGGCGCTGCCCCATCGGATGGCCTCGAGCTCCGACGACGGCGGCCCCGCCGTCGCCACGCTGCCCGCCGCCGTCGCGTTGCACCGCGCGCCCCGGACGCAGCACATGGCCGCGACGGCGCCGGCGCCGACGGCGGAGGCCTGCAGGCGCGGCGCGCGCGGGCTCAGCAGCGCCATTTGGATTCGGTTCCTTCCTTTCGCGGAATTGATCTCTCGGTTTTGTTCGATCTCAGCAGCTGTGTCGGAGCCGCGCGGCCTCCGGGTCGTCCTCCTCCTCGAGGCCGGCCATGCCTCCCTCCACGATGCACGGGCCTTGGATGGCATCTGTGCCCGAGCCGCCGTGCTTGCTGGCCGATGGAGAAGGCCACGTCATCCGGCCACGGGCCACCGCGTCGTTGCATCCCGGCCCGCAGTGCCGAGGAAGGAGCTCCCGCCATGGACTCCTTGACCGGATCTTCCAAGACGACGCGACGCAGACCTCCCGCCACCATCTTCCCCTCCACCATGAGCTAGCCGTTGTGGAATCCAAGGCCAAGACGCAGCTCGCCGCCGCGGGATCGAAGGCCAAGGCTCCGCGCAGCTCCACGCCATCCCTGCGCCGCACGACGCCGTCGCTGCGCAGCTCCCCGCCGTCGCCGCGCGCCTCCGCCTGGCCGCTGTCCAGGTCGCCACCCGTGCAGATCGAAGCCGATTTGGCCGGGGAGGGAGAGGATTTGCTAGGGGAGTGAAGAGAGGGAGCCGATTTGGTCGGGGAGGAGAAGGATTTGGCCGGATCGGGGAGAGGATTTCGTCTGTGGAGAGAGAGGAGAGACCGAGAGATTTTTTGTTTTCTCGTGGAGGAGACCGATCGGATCAGACGGGTCGTGGGCCCGGAAGCGGCAGGCGACAGCTATTGTGGGAAAAACGATTTTGTACGGAGCGACAACAATTGAGGAAGGAGGGAGCATCTACAATAATTGGGACACGACGCGTGTAGCTAGCTTACTGTAAGGTTTGGTCAGAATCATTTCGTGTCTGCTTACTGTAAGGATTGACCTTGCGTACGTGTTATCTGCCGAACAGCAGCAAGCAATTTCTTTTTTAGGAAAAGGTCCCACTCTAAATAGAGATGCATTATTCCTGTGGCGGTGTGTCAAGATTCTCTCAAAGTCTCAAGCCATCTTTAATCCTTCTTCTCTTAGGGAGCGTTTGGCTGGAGCGATGTCCTTCCATTGGATGATGTATGGCCACTGTAGGAGCATATTAATACTCCCTCCGTTTTTAATTATATGACGCCGTTGACATTTTTGTTGTACTTTGACCAACAATATAGATTTAAATAATTACTTTTCGAATATGAAATAAATATCATTGGATTCATCATCAAAAGCACTTTAAACCTGTACACTTAGCTATTTACATAAATATTTTGAATAAGACGAACGGTCAAAGGTAACGAAAAAAGTCAACGGCGTCATATATTAAAAAACGAAGGGAGTACCTTTTAGGTGCTATAAAAAGGGGAGTCGATAAATATTGGTTGACCGAGTCATCCATGAAGTCTATGACTTGTACTTATTTAGCATGATGTAATACCAGTTGCTATTTACTACGATAAGATTATGACTGATAATGATTATACTGATTATTGATAGTTAGCATGCTTTATTGTCAAATATAATACTACTTACAATGATAAGGTCAACCCCGTGTTAAGGTATGTTACTTGTTGTCATTTGTTACTAGTAAAACATAATTGAATTATTTGTTCTCATCTCATCCGTCCATGTCCCTCTAACTGCTCTAGAAATTGGTTTGTAGTACTATCCAATCAACCAACTTGGATCATCCCATCGTTACATGCATGGATCTTATGATTCTATCGGACCTCCAACCAAAAGGTTTTCATGTTGTTCCTGATGTGCTAATTTCGGGAGAGGAGATCAATGTGAGGCTTAGGATGACGCCTTGGGCGCCCAAATGGGGCTGTAAGTCCTGCGTTTCCTTGGCCTAGCATCTTACTTTCATGTCTTAGGAAGACCGGAATTACGCAAAACAAAACAAATATAGAAAAGAAAAAGAGCCCTAGCATGAGATGTCATCTGATGCCCCTAGCATCTTACTTTCATGGCTTAGGAAGACTGGAATTACGCAAAACAAAAGAAAAATAGAAAAGAAAAGGAGCCCTGGCATGAGATGTCATCTGTTGCTGAATGCTATATTTAGGATTTCGAAACAGAGGAACAGTAGATGCTTAGATGGTTTACAGGAAACAATAATGAAAGTTCACATCAAGTAAGAAAGAGATTGAAGAAATAAAGATCACAATGTCTTCGATGAACACCTTGGAGCATGGACATGACTTCGTTAACAGGTCCTAAATTGCTAAGTATTCATGGTAAGTATAATAAGAAACTGCACACATGCTCACTCTTGAACTGACAGCACTACTTGGTGGTCTGAGCCAGTAGTAGATTTAGTAACTTTACAAACCTCTTTTCACAAATATAGTAAGTTACAATTTTGAGTTCTACTGTTCATACCTTTGACATATAATGATTTCTAAAATATTTAGTTAATCAAATCAGAGACAGTGCTCTTAAGTTTGCCGTCAAATGTACTTTAACCATGTTTCGAATAAGTTTTCCATTAGAGGCATCCTATGGAATTTTATTACTTTCGCAGCAAAATTACGGCTAGATTACTAGTTCATGCAGATAATATTAATGGCCCTGTTTGGCAGGCTGTTTTGCAGCCGTTTTACTGTAGCGGCTGCAGAAGAAATAACTGCGAACACTGTAGCGGCTGCAGAAGAAATAACTGCGAACACTGTAGCGGCTGATAAGCAGAAGGCCAGGCGAACAGGCTGAATAAAAAGCAGGTAAACCTGGTTCCTACAGGTCTATGCCATGTTTGTTGGACCGCACACATGGCTGTCAAACAATCAGACCACACGATATACAACTGCACACAGGGCTGACAAAGATGGCATGTTTCCAGTGCTAAGTTATTTAGATCATAGCAATTTTCTCGATTGCAAGGCACTAAACACCTTCGATGTATGGAGTATGGACTCGAATTCAATCAACGAATTCCACGTCCAACTCCTAGAATCTAAACAGGGTCTAAGCCAGCAATACCAGGAATAGTTAAATTCCTCCCAATTCAAAGGAAAAATGCTACTTTTGGTTGAAGCAAATGCCTACTTCCACGCTCTGTGCCAAACTCTTAGATCAAATCGATTCTTTAAAAAAAAAAACTCTTGATCAAATCATATTGGAAAAGGTTAGAAAGAAGGTTAAGGCTGCCATATAAATGTACAGTTGTTAAAAACAAGCAAAATATAACATGACCTATGTCTGTTTAGGCATCTCTGCTACCTCTGTTTTTCAGTCTATTTTTTTTTTCATGATTGGCTACTTATTACAGAAACAAATCAATAAATGGTATTCGGACGATGACGATATCACTGGGCGAACATGTATAATTGGTGATTATGAGCCGACGAAGACGGTGACACACACTGATCTTGGTCAGCTGGCACCGGTCCTGCTGCATTGCCGTCTACTGAACGGCAAGGAAGGTGGTGCTGGTTGGGGCTGAACTCGTCGCTGCCGCAGCCGTCTCTGTTGGTGCAGGTGCAGGTGCGGTGCCACTGCTCTCCATCACATTAGGCTTCTGGAAGCCCATCTTGTACTGCATTTTGTCGCCATCGTTGCCTTGATCAGCGTAGGTGCTGTCCATGTCGTCGCTGTCCGTCTCGTCCCCTGCGAACTCCTGCTGCTGCTGCTGCGGGAGCTGCGCATTTGTCTCCCTCACAGTGTCCTCTGCGTTCTGTTCAGTAGCAATTGTGATTTAGCTTACATGCAACTAATTGACCACAGATTATGGAAACCTTCACGCTGAGCGTTGGATGATTACCTTGCTTATGGCTCCGTCACCAGCAGCGGCTGTGGTCGGTGCCGTCTCGCGTTCGATGTTCTGTTTGGCAAAATCGTTGCTGATCTTCCCCTCGAGCTCGCGCTGGCTCGGGATTGCCTGACCGGAGGCAGTGACGACAGCAGTCACGTGCGCACCTGACGCGGTGCCGGAGCCGGCGCTGCCGGCGAAGCGCTTCTTGCGGTACATGGCGTCGAGCTGGTGGAAGTAGGGGCAGGTCTTGGAGTCCTCGGGCCGCCGCTTGTTGCTCTCCTTCACCTTCTTGAAGTACTTGTTGATGTTCTCCCACTTCTCCTTGCACCGCTTGGCGCTCCGGTTGTAGCCGATCCTCCGCATCCCGGCGGCGATGTCCTCCCAAAGCGGGCCCTTGGACCCCGCGTCGTGGTCCTGCTCGTCCTTCTCCGTCCGCAGCTGGATCAGCGCCTGCACCTCCTCCTTAGGCCACCGCGACGACGACGTCGACCCGCCGCTCTCGCCTCCTCCTGCCCACGCCCACGCCTCCTCCGGCTTGGGCGGCGCGGGCACCACGCCAAGCGCCGCGACGTCGTGGCGAGGTGACGCCGGCATTGGCGTCGGCGTCGGTGTCGGCGTCGGCACGGCGACGGCGCTGGCGGGAGGGAGCCGCGCGGACTGTCGCTTGAGGAACGCGATCAGCGCGGCGTCGCGGGAGGCCGCGGCGGCGCGCTCATTGGCCAGCTGCTCCCGCTCGAGGTTCATGCGGGCGACCTCCTGCAGCCGCCACGCCTCCTCGCGGGCCGTACGCTCCGACTCCCACTTCTCCAGCGTCTCCATGAACGCGCGCTGCATCGCTTCCTGCTTCTCCATGACCTGCCTCATCATCCCCTCGAAGAGCGCCATCATCTCCTTGCTGCATTCGCCGGCGTCGCCCCTGCCGAGGTCCTCCGCATCATCGTCGTCGAAAGAGTCGTCAGAATCGGACTCCGACCCCGACATCGACGAGAAGCTGTGGTCCGGCAGGCTGGGGACGGGTGGCCCTAGCGCCGCTGACGGGGCCGTCGTCCATGCCATTGTTGCCGACGGCTGGGGATCAGCTTGCACCATGGCCATGCCCGCGGCCTGTTGCTGGCGCTGCGGTGTCGCCGCGTGGAGCGCCTCGAGCTCGGAGAAGAAGCGGTAGCTCTTGCCGTCCTGCCGCCCGGCGCGGGCCTCCTTGGTGCGCCTGTAGTACTTGTCCACGTTCTCGAACTTCTCCTTGCACTTCTTGGCGCTCCTGCTGTAGCCCAGCGCCGCAAGCTTCCTGCAAAATCAAAATGTTTCTTGCTTTAACGTCACAACGAAAGAGGACATGAACTAGTGATGACTTCGGTAAACGCACCCGAGACACAAGTATCTTTCATCTAACAGAGCGCAGTGGATGAGTCAAAACAAGATTTTTTTTGTTTCTTCTTTCACTGAAAGAGACTGGACGCGGACGGAATTGGAAGGAGAGACAAGTAAAGCGATGGTGGTGCACGCGCCGATTAAGGAATCATCAGAGATGTGATGATGTCAAGTTGATGGCATCGCAAGTGCTGGAGATATCCGAGGAAATAAACTAAGGCGCGTCCACTGAGCGCCGGCACCGGAATACTAGCAGAAAATGTGTTCAAAAAAGGAAGAAGAAGAAGAAGTATAGTAGAAAAAACAGAAGTGCAGCCTGCATCTGCTGCCATGTCTGAACGGCTGGCGGACTGCCCTGCACCTGCACTCACACCCACGCCGTGTCATACGGCTGCCGGGCGCCGAGATCCTTATCGTCCTGCACTACACCTACCACTTCACTAGGCTCCAATCTCACAGAAACCGAGGAGCATTACGCCAAAAGCTCCGGAGAAAAGCAGGGAACACAGCGGTAAAGATGACAGGATAGTTCGTCATCATGTCAGCAAAGGACGCCGGGGCAGGAACGAGTGATGAATTCCGTGAAACCGTAGCCGCATTCCGCAGCAGGATAGAGAGAAAAAAGAATTACGGCTCGATTGCTTCGTTTCTTACCTGGCGACGTCCTCCCAGAGCGGCGCCTTGAGGGGCGCGTTCCGGAACGCGGCGTCCATCTCCGACCGGATCCTGATTAGCGCCAGCGTCTCCTCGCGCGGCCACCGGGTACTGCCGGAGCCGGAAGCCCCGGCTCCCGTCCCGCTCACGCCGACGTCGGCCGGCATGTCGTCGTCGTGGATGTTGCTGGCCGCGACGCCGCCGCCGCTGGAGCCGGCGGGTGGCAATTCGACGAAAGCACTCGTCCCCGGCGCCGGCTGCAGCTGCGTGGGCGGCGGCGGCGGCGGCGGCAGCATGCTGGTGAAAGACATGGGGCCTGTCGGTGGCGGAGGCAGCGAGAACTGGACCGCGTCGGGCGTCGTCGGGGCCGCGTACGGGGACCCGGCGTCACCATGGTGGTGCAGCATGGCCGCCACCACCTTTGCTTCCCTGCTCAAAACACAAAATTCAGTCGATCTACCACCTCACAAGGCCCGGATAGGCAGGTAATAGAAAATTGCAGCATCTGTATCACATAACAAGTGCTACCGCTCCCAGCGCCACTCTTTCCTGCTAAAAGTACGTATACGTACCAACAACTCCAGTCAGTCTAAGAGAGAAATTCAGGCACTGAATTGGGGACAATTAATTCTCGCGTCTTCACCCATCTCTCTCAGTCCCAGTTCCCCTCCCGTCTCTCTCTCACTTGAGGGAGTGAGTGTGGCAAGGAAGAATAGGGACTTACGGCGCCTTAGGACGACGGGTATGAGGGGAATTGGAAACGAGGGGCTGTGCAGCGAGGGGAGGAGGAAGAGAGACGGTGGTGAAAGGGATGGGATGGGGTCATGGACAACTGGAAAGAGGCAAAAGAGGGTGGAAGGCAGGGAGAGACTCTACAAAGGGAAGGCTGGGGTATGGTACATGTGTACACTGCACTAGATACTAGTGCTTTAGGCCTTCTTGTATGTATCTCCTTCACAAGATATGTAATCCCTAGAAAAAAAAGGGGATGCCTACATTTCAGTTTTTTTTTCAACCATTTTATATATTTACGGACAAGAATGCAAATATTACTTCTAAAAGAATAATTGTAGGTATCTTCCTCAGAAGATATGCGGAGAACCCGTATATCTATCTATCAACATAAATACATTAGATAATAATATCTAGCAAATTCTCAAAACCTTTATATATATACTAGTACTTCGTAATTTTTAAAGAAAGCACAACAATATCTTATTTATCTCTAACAATAAAGGTAGTGATATATTTGTCCCGCTAGGACATGGTTTCTTAAAAAATTGTTATATAGTGAATGCAATATACTATATTCTCATAAATATTTGCTTACAATAATAATTAAAAAAAAGAAGTCTCCCCTCAGATTTCTTTCCATTGTTATGACATATAGAGGCTGCACAAGCTAGCATATCCTCTGAGGTAGTTACCATAACAATTGCAATAGCTTTGATGTGATCATGTCCATAGTGAAGTAAATTAGTGAGAAGAAAGAATACATTAATCGCTAAGAAAACTCAATGGTTGTAAGTAGTAATAGTGTATCATAAAAGCAATACTTATTATTCATTTTGTGGTGGGCTTGTGATACTTCATGTACGCTTATTTTATTATAAAAAGGGAATAAAATATATTTTAATTTGAGTTGAGGTATAATTTTTATTGCGGCACAATCATGGACAGATCTCGGTAGAAGTCAAATTAACCTATTGAAAAACTGAAGACGAAATCACGGACATAAGACTAGAAAAGCCGAAATCCCGGGCTATAGGAAACGGTTCCGGTACTAGTCTTGCATAACTGATCTTATTTTTTCATATTCAAATAACATCCTTGGGGTACTCATCAAATACATGAATTATTGATGGGTCCACACGTCTCTAGAATTGGATCAATCATCGATGCAAATCCAACGCCCGAAGAGCCGTGCAACCCTCCCTAGCGGACTACAGCAGCCCATCAAGAAAAAATGGCAGTCCATTAGGCCCAAAATACATCGCTGCATCTGGAACTAAGGCCCTGTTTGGGGTAGCGTATGCTTCTCCGCTTTTACCAAAAGCTGCGTTCTGAGGAAGCAACAGCCGCTGGCCCAAAACATTGCTTCCAGGAGAATCTAGCTCAACCCGTTTGGCGTTCTTGATTGTTGAAACCAGCTTTTTATGGCAGCCACGAGGAGAGCTCGAGCCAGTACCACGAGGACCCCTACTGGATCTCGGGGAGGATCACCAGTCGGTGCTACAGGACCACCGCCACCAGCAGGCGCTTCGACGAGCTATGTCCCGCGGCGCGTGTCGAGGGGATTGGGATGGGGATCCTCGAGCGCCCCGGGCGCCCGGGCGGCCGATCTGGAACATGCCCTGCAGCAATGACAAAGGTTTAGAGGATACATATTGAATAAATCTGTTGCATGGATACAAGAAGGAATTAGACTAACAGCAATAAAACGCAGAACGAGGACGTCGTCTGACATTTGCAATCAGGCGATCTCCTTTGAGCTATAACATGTCTGAAGTTTTCTTTCGTTGTTATTTTCCTTTTGTTTGTTGTATTTCTATGGTGCCTTTTGTTGTAAGTTGTTGCTCCCTGGGGATTTCACTCGACGGTTACTTTGTTGATGTTGACTCCTTTCTTTGTTAATTCCACTCTTGCCAATGTTTTGAAAAGGAAATGATAAGCTTTTACATGATTCTTCGAAATTTATAATAACTTAATTGAAAATCATTTAACGAATAAGTCTACCATAATGCAAAGATGGCACATATATATGCACATCACTATTCATGAGATCACAACAAATAATTTTTTTTCCTTCTTAATAAGATGATAAACCCGTCCCATCAAGTTATGTAAACAACAATAAACATATTTGCAATACCTTTATCATTATATTTCGAAAATGAGTCTGAATCAGATTGTTATAAACAAGAGTCAGCACAAGTACATCACTATTGACAGTATCACAAGCATTGAGTTTTTGTTTGATAACACCATAAAACCTGCACACCAAATTACTCCCTTCGTTTACAATTTTCTGACTACATCTAGTACAAATACTTCTTCTACTATCTATTTGTACTTGTTTTATTTTATTTCAGTTTTAGATGATGGGATAGTACCTGGCCTTCACCTCACAAAGATGCTATTACAAACTTCCAGCTCATCCGATTGCACTCACACCAACATGTTATGGATATAATAAAGCACTCTAACATAGTTCGAAAGAGAGAAACAAAAGTAGGAACCAACCTATTAGTGAATCTCCATCCATAGTCGGTGAAAATGCGCATGCATAACACATTCTTTTGCAGTTGTGAACAAAACTAGAGCTCCTTTACGTTGCCTTGAAGAGTACATGCATTAAAGTTTTCATAGGAGCTAGTTTGGTCAAACACAATATCATCCCTACTCAACTATATACCCCAACATAAAGCCGAAACTCCCACAAGATGCTGTCCTTACAATTTTGCTCCTAATCCCACTAACCAAAGCTCGAACATGTGAGGAATGCTAGAGGGCCGCTGCAGTCCAAAAGTAAATTAAACAACCCTCCAAAGAAATCTTTTTCTTTTGCGAAAACCTCCAAAGAAATCTAGCATAATGACAATAAAAAAGTAAGTGTTGTATTGATTCAGTAGGAGAGCAAATTAAAACACATTTAGTATTTCCATGCCAACTGTGAATTGTGAACGTACCACAGAAAGATCTTTATTTTCAAAAAAGGCAGCTTTAGTTTCCAAATAAACTTGCATTGTGACACATTTCCATTGTTCATAAGAGCATTACACCATCCGCATAATTGGGGTGCATAATCGAGTGGCTCTTACATGGGCCAAACGAATCATAGAGCAGCGAGTGGATAGATGGCGCAATGTGATCTGTCAGGGACGCGTGATCCAAGGAAACGTCCGCCTGCGGCTGCAGCCAGTACGTGCGAGCAGAGCGGAGCAGAGGCAGAGGCTGGTGGGCGCGCCATCAGCAGAAGTGCATGCCCGGCCCAGGCACCCCCGTCCACGGCTACCGACACGGCCAGGCCTGAGCGCGCACGGCGGCAGGCGCAGGGTGCAATCAATGAACGGGGCACACAGCCGCCGGGCTCGCTGCCAGCCAGCCAGCCAGCCAGCAGCACTCGCGTCTCGACTCGACGCGTTTGCGGTTTTGCCCAATTCAGAGCAGCGCACGGCCTTGCCGCGCCGTGCCTTGCTTTGCCTGCCTGCTGTGGCCTCGCCGAGTCGCAGCGCCGGGACCCCGCCGGCCGGCCGGGGCCGGGCCAGTGCCTGCCCCTGCTGGTGAGTGGTGATTAGAACTTTGACGTGAACGAGGCCGGTTCCCCCGCGAACTCCGAAGGCCCCATTCAGACGGATATGTATATACTGGCACTGCAAATCTGAGTATCTGACTAATATTATGGAGAGGTCTCTGTTTACATTTTCCTTTTGATGAAGAGCTTAGTGCTATCTGCTATACATGTATCATTGATGGGACCATCTGAGAGCAGAGTTTGTCTTGCAAATTATGGGCTGCGCAAGGTGCCAACGAGAGAATGGACCATGCCGTGCAGTGGTGCAACGTCTATGTCCACGCAACCTTTGAATGTGTCTCTCCTGTAACCCACTGGTCCTAGATGTGCTCTGAAATTCCATTTTTCTTTTCGACTCTTCACGCGGTGGTAGGCTGCATCTGCTTATCAAAATATCCAGGCTCCAAAGTTTCGGGAAAATGATTAATGAACACAATTGCGTTACCTGGATCAATCGGTCTAGAGCAAATCGGCACATGCATGTGCATCAGATGTGCTCATGCAAGTGCATGAATAACCTGTATGGCAAGTATTCTTTGGACGTAGGATTTGGAGAGAGAGAAAGAGAGAGAGAGAGAATGCTCGTAAAAGAGTGCGTGGGCTTGGACGTCCAAATCAAAAGCTGCGCGTGGCACCGTTGCGGGTACGACCATGTAGCATGCAACCTTGCAATGTCATGGAGATAGTAGTAGATACAGCAGCCCAGGAATGGTCGAGCACCACTCGTGTAAAATCCTTCAATTTGTAACGGTACAGAAAGAGCAGCAAATGACACACGGAATTCGAGTGCGCCAAACAACCCGCGCGCATCCTCTCCTCTGCCCTCGATTCTGCGCCTATGCACTTCCATGCATGCGGCCTGGGCAAGCATCGCGTGGTGTGATGCCGTGGACCGTGGCCGGTGTTCTTTTTCGAATGCTACAAATCCCAATCATTCATTCCGGACAGCGAGTTAATACTTGACATAAATTTGGCGCACACGTTGGGCGTGACAGGTCGATCGTGTATAGTAAACCGGTAAACGATCCCGACCGATCGAATAGCCTCACACATGCTACAATGGTTCTGGTCCCCCGGCCGGGCCGTCCCCTACTCCCCCATACGAGCGCACGAACGTACCTGTGTTTTCTCGTCGCGCTGAGTCCCCTGCGATTTCCTCTGTAGAAACAGAGAGCATGCCCTGAGGTGCGCAGCGAACAACGTCCTTGCATCGGCTGCCATGCATGGCGCGCGATGGTGCTTCTTCCTGGCTCCGATCGAGAACGCGTGGGCGCGGCCATATCCTTGGCTGCGGCGAGACCCGGCAAGAAGGTGATTGGGATGCGTCATGCATCGTTCCTCCAATTTGACACGTTACTGGAGGGCCCCGGCCGCCGACACAAACGCACGTTAGCATCTGCTCACTGAGATCTCGTACAGACCAACGAAGACGCAGCAGTGTGCGGCACGTTACGGTTTGCAGATGCAGGCTGCTGTTGCTGCGCGAGTACTTGTTTCTGGATCAGATAAGGGGGGCCCGACCGCGGCCCGTAACCGGACCGTTACATGTTCACATGGCAAGTTCTGTTTTTTTTTCTCTTTTCGATTATACAGTACAACTCAGACACTCACAACGCACGCACACTCACCACTGTGAATGCATATACGCAAACCCTATGGGCATCTTCGAAGACTAAGTCGGCAAATGCTCAAAATTGACGAAGTCACCACTGACGCCTCGCTGTCGACGGTCACGTCGCCTCCCGCTGAACGCACAACGCCGTTAAATTTTAGAAAATTCGCTCCCACTGGGAGTCAAACCCAAGACCTCAGGTGCTACTGAGGCACTTGTAACTACTAGGCTACAGGTCCTTTCGCACATAGCAAATTCTGTTACCGCGCGCCCCAGGCATTCTTATTCCTTTTTCCCCATGTGGACACAAACACACGTTAGCATACGTTAGTTCTACGTACTATTTTGCAAAATGTGCTCCCTGTTGGTTCAAATTGGATTTAATTCATATCCGTAGGTTGCCACAAAGTCAATCATGAAAGAAGAAAAGTGTTTATTTCATTTTTTTTTGTTTAGAGATGTTTCTTTCACTTGTGAATGTTTTTCAGTGGATCTATCCTTTTTTTTTTTGAGGGAAGTGGATCTATCCTGGTGGTGTGATACCTGGTGCATTGAAAGTTTATGGACCGAAGATAATAATGGAGTTGGGCCTCGTGATAAATTTTATGGGCCACATTCTGGGCCGAAACGCACAGAAGCCCTCCACAAACATGGACCAAAAAACACACCCTGAGTCACAACCTGGACCCAAATATGATCCCAAAAAAAAAAAACTGGACCCAAATATAAAGAAGACATAGATGTATGAGTTCAGGGGAACACACATTGCTGTATCTCATAAATGAATTCATATACTTTCATGGAGCACACTGTGAAGTGCTTAGCTTTTTGCCTCTTGGCAATGAGAGTGTAGGTTTCCTCCTATATAGGATTTCCCTGCGGCCATTTTTGGTATGATATGCGGTATAATTGTCTGTACTAACTCATTATAGGAGGCAAGTATGATCTACTGCAAGATCCTGTTCCACAGGACGAAGATGGATCACCTTGTCGGCGAGGACCAAAAAATGAAAAAGGCTACTACAGTTTATCTGTTCCAGTTTGTAGATGTGTCATTCGGAATTGTCTCGTTGTCTGCCAAACAACACTGCTGCGACTTGTGAAACTGTTTCTTGAACTTACAGTACCTGCTGATATGTTTGTTTAATTTCCCATGTTTTCGCATGTTCACCAATTGAAATACCGTCTTGTTTTCGCAGCTCTGTTTGACCAAGTTTAGCTTTAGTCATAGGAGCTCTTGCTAGTTGTAATAACAGAATCATTTTGGCACAATCCTATATAGTGAGCACATACTGACCCAATGTCATCTAAATTAGCTCCTAATGATCGTCTTTGTATGTTTAACCTGCCGAAAACCTTTCCCGCTCTTGTAGGAACTGTTGAAGGCGACATGTAGGCCCTGGAGCTAATCCCTGAAGGCTGTAAATCGGTGACTTGCACGGCAGGTGGTGCAAAAGGCTACTGAAAAGTTCAGGTGTCATTCTCCCATGCAGTGAGCCAGTCAGCACTGGGCCCTTTTCGTGTTTAAAAATCTGCGAGCATTGACGGATGCTACAAGTTTCAGGGACCCTTTTGAGCTGCTCTCAAACTCGATCGTTGTCGCTCTTTCCAATTTCTTTTTGCAAACATCCCATATTCCCAGGCCAAAATTAACTTCACAGTTCTTCGCGCGTACGTACTACTCCTACTTGTTTATGGTTTGCAGCAGGCGGCTGGCAGGCGCAAGAGAAAACGAAAGGCACTTTGCTCTCGTTGGATGCCGGATAGGCGCAAGATATGCCATTGGAAGTGGTTTAGGAAAAAAAGTGGCTGGCCACATTGACGACGTGCGGTGCTAGATGCCAATGGGAAGTGGTTGTGTATACGGATGAATTATTCAGTTGGACGGACGGCTTCGCTTATGCACGTCATTTATATATAGGAGCCGGTCATGCATGTCCGTATACGGAGCAGAAGTAGTTTACTTAAAGCTAGTTGAGGCGCAGCAATAAGAGGTTGTATGGGGTGCCGGCCAGAAGTGTAGTGTAGTACAAGCAAACAGTGAAGATTTGTCTGTGACTAAGTGGAGGGTTTGCTGTAATTTTGTTCGCGTTTTGCCGCCGTCCGGAGCCCACGGACTCGATGTGTGATATCGTCGACAAACCTTGTCAGTTGACACCGTACGTAGTCCTCGACGTGAAACTGTAAATCTGGTCGCGTCATCGTGCTGTAGATTGGCCCCAGTCTGAAGTCGCGCGCGATTACTAGGCCCGCACATCCAAAGAAAGAAACAGTTGGGTCGACGCGACGTTTACGCGGTGCCGCTTTGTCCGGCCACCTCCCGTTGACGAAAGGACGACGGTGGAGTGGCGACCGCTTCCCTTTCTCTTTCTGCGGGACACCCACCCCACGCTTGAATTGACGCTTGCCCGGGCCGCGCGCGCGATCGATCGAGGAGGAACCGCACGGCGAGGCGGAGCGGACGAGGCGGGACTGGGCTAGCTGAGCGGCCGTGCCGATTGCCGGCCCTGCGCGGGACACATGCCTGACCTCGTCACGTCTTCTCCACTTGTTCGGCTTGCGCCAGGCCTGTGAACTGCACGTAACGACGCGCCACACACACAGGGATCAGGACAAGCGACTTGACGCGACCCGTGCAGCTGCCTCTGTGGCCAATGGCGATGATCAACGCCTCGGCGCACCTCATGACGCGCTGCTGATCGATCATCTAGCGCGGCCAATCACCGATCGGGCGGGCGATCCCTATTGCTGCAGTATTAGATCTGGTAAACGAGGTCACGTTGCGCTGCTCAAATAGGAGTATTTTCGTACTACTCCTACTACCTCCACGGCGCTGGCTGGGGCGACGCAACTGGCCAGCAGTGGCAGGGCGTTCGATCGTGCCCCCCATTAATTGAATACGCGGCCGGGGACAACGTTGCATGGAGGGAGGCAAGGACAGGCCGGTACCACCGCTCTCTCACGTCGCTGCATGGATCGTGTCGTGTCAGTTGGATCGATCGGAGCTAGTACAGCTACTCCTACACTGGAGTGTAGCAGCAGAAATGAAAGCGCAGCTACCAAGGCTTTGCTCAGGGTCAATTGAAAGCGAGTGCATGTGGAGTGTAGGAGTACGTACACTGCCAACTCGTGGTGCTAGGAAATTGCCGTGGAGGAGTACGGCGTGCTGGCAGTCAAAGTTTCAAAGGGGCGCCGTTCTAACCGTAGAATATGCATGCCCTCAATGATAGAGCCTTCGTTCTAACACACCATAGGTAATCGTAATGAAGAAAGTCCGTGGTTCTAGGCTAAGGTAGGCATAGAGACGAGTTGTTGTTCTAGGCCAAATAATATTCCAGCCAAAATGTTGGACTCCAAAGTAAGAGGAGGAGCCAAACGGACTAATGGGGTTGCATTAATATGGTTAGCTCGAAATTTTCTTCAGCTACCGCAGATATCTTAATTTGTTGGACGAGAAACAGCACATATTTTTCTTGGAGCAGAGGATAAACAACACACATCAACAATACATATCAAACTCAGCTGCCACTTTCCACCAAACCTTCCGGGACCTGATTTGTTTAAGTCACTACGGGAAACCACCCCTTTAGGGCACACAGCAAAGGGCTAGAAGCACCCGGCAAACCCTTTTTGCCGAGTGCCCGAAAGAAAGCTCTCGGCAAACTATCTTGCACTCGGCAAATTGGGGGTTTCCCGTAGTGAGTTCGATATTGCCAACCCTAAACATACAGCTGGGCCACACTAGGCCGGGTTTTGTTACGCTTTCGTAGGCAGCCCAACTCAATTCCTCATTACGTTGTTCATAAAAAAAGCCACGTCATTTTTGCTGGTTTATGTGATCCATCCCCGATCTGACCCAAAAATGTGCAATGATTTCTCTGATGATGATGACCCCATCTCTCTCTCTCTCTCTCTCTCTCTCTCTCTCTCTCTCTCTCCAGCTTTATAGATACCAATAGTCCATCGTCCTGTCCATCTCTGGCGTCTCTCCCCCTAGAAACAAGCCGCGGTATGCGGGGGGAAGAACAGGAGGAGAAAGGAAGAACAGCAACGCCAAAATCCAAGGAAGCAAAAGAGGAAGCTTTTTTTACTTTGAGGGGAATGTTGTCTGGCTCGAGGTGCCCAAGCCTTGAGATCTGATCTATAGGTTCATCTCGGACCAGGCTTCATTCCCCTCAAGTAGAGCTCCCGTTCGGCATCGATCGATCTCTCCGTGCTTCCCGCGTCATTACTTGGTGAGTTCTTTACCAATTTTCTTTTCTTGGTATCTTCTTCTCAACTTCTGATCGATGGTTTGGTCTAGGTTGTGTCTGCAGCTAGAATATCATTAGGATATGATTACATTGGAGAATGTTTTTCTTGTGTTGGGTTTCGTGCGGCGCGGCATGCAACAGATTGGTGTAATCATGAGGTTCTTGACATCGGAATCTTGGATGCGTGCATGCTTTCTCCTTTTATTCTTAAAGTATGGCATCTCCCTTGTGTGGTCTTTTTCTGCGTTCGCCTTTTTTTGATCTCTTATCTGATGGGAGAAAGAAATGGGGAAAAGCTTGTACCATCACGACTTTTGCACGAAGGATCTTCTTATCGTGTTTTGATCCGTATATCTTTCCCAAGTCTTTCTCTCTTCTTCAGATCGATCTATTTGGGTTGGCTAGCTAACTCCCCATCTGCAGCTAATCTGATATATATCTCGTCTATATCCGTCTGATTCTGTCCGTGATGTCAGTTCTTCTCATTGATTTCATCGACCTAATAAGCTTTTGTTGTTCCCTAAGTTCAAAGCTGCTAATCGCAAGAGATTCGTCAGTGGTTTATATTCCTCGTTTCAGTGTAGATTTAGATGTGTTTTCCGCGGAAAGAAGTTCGTCATATGGAACATGAACAGCTTTTGGTCCTTACGTTTTCTTTGACGCGCATAAATGCTCTCATCTACTAACATCAATGGCAGATTTGTTTCTTCAGAAGGCCAGGCCAAAAATTAACGCAACAGGTATATGACGATTCATTTGAGTAGTTGTCTGCTTCCTTTTGTGTCGTCATACATCAAAGCAGGACACATGCAGCTGATCATCCTGTCCTGGGGCTAGCCACAGCTGGAACTTTGCAATTTTATCTCCATCCATGTGCTACTCCAACTACAAGTTCTGAAACATTCCATGAATGTTTATAGCAGCAGAGCTTGCAACTACTAAGGGCTAATGTTCATGGTCCATTTTTATAGCTCTAAAACTGCCACTTGATGTTGAAGTGTTACTTTAGGTATAAACCTAGGATCTGAAATATAACATCGCATGCGTTAGGATAATGGAATGAGATAATGTCGAAATTCTTGTACTTAAACTCTCTCTTTCTTTCAAAAAAAAGACTCTATTTCTTCTTAATGAATTACATATGCATGGCATGTTCTCAAAAAGAAATGAGATTTTGATGTGTAGTTATTTGCTGGAATGGGTAGCTTGCTGCAGACAATTATTGGTTACATAAAAGCAGGCGATGCTACTTCAGTGTTTATTACATGTAAATACTATATCAGAACAGTTATTCTTGGTTACCTTACGAATTTTTGTGCTCGCAAATGCTCATATATTTGCAGCTAACTGATGTAGGTTGGTGTACGAAAGAGCTGAGGCAGTATTCTACCTTGACTTGTCAAGCACAGCTAGTTGGTTTACTAGTAGTATGTTCTAAGTTTGAGTAGAACAAATTCATGTGCAATATGACTGGCAGGGATGATCCTTTCTAAGAAGAGACAGTAATTACTGAGAGTCCTTTATGGATCAGCAATGTCACAAGTTTACTGTTCAATCTCATGTCTTTATATGCAAGAAGTACAAGATACCGAGATCAGTCCACATAAGGTTTGTATTCTCATGACTGTTTTATGCGTCGTTAACTTCACAAGGTGAAAGCGCATGTGACACGGATGCATGTCAACAGTACTGACCGTACTTAAATGATCATAGCATTAGACAAAGAAAACAAAATCACACAACTACAAAGTGATATTGTTCTCGTTTGCCTTGAATACCAAACTTCAACACCCTTTTAAAATGGCACAAAAGTTTAAAAGCAGGTTTGGAAAGTTCAAAATTTCCTATTTGCAACTTGGAGTAGTTAAGCCGTACATACATGTGCATACGACGGAACTATCGCTTTTAATTAAGTTCATGGGTCAAGTACGTACAGTTATCTTGTGGGAGGTGATCACTAGAGTGGTAAGTGATAAGTAGGTGTACCAAAACCCTAATGAGCTAAGCATAGCAATGGTTTAGGTTGTCCTTAGACTACGTAAAGGAATGGTGTTGTTTCAGGCATGCATCATTCAAATGTCGGTCTTCCTCCAATTGTGTCAACCTATGACTAAAGCGCATTGGTTGGAACTCACCCAAAGAGTGAAGAAAATAAAACAATTCTAGTGGTGGGGTGTTAATAAGTACAGCTCCAAAATAGAATCAATCACCGCCATATATGAAAGATCGGTGGCTGGCAGCATATAAAAAACATTTCATTTCAAGAGACTATTGATTCTCAAGTTTCTGTCCGTATATATGAGTACCTGTAGCTGGGAAGATCTCTCTCTCTCTCTCTCTCTCTGGTTTGATTACTGCTAGTCTGCTACTGTAAATACAAAAATGATGTGAAGATAAGACAATGGCATACGAAAACATACATGACAAAATATACAAAGTCGGAAGTCCAACCTTTTATCTGCAAAAAGAAGTAGCTGGCGTCATGCATGTATATTGTATATATACGCACCAATAAGCAGCAGAAGTTCTTACTTAATTACCGACTCTAACGTATACGAGTTGACGAGCAAATGAGCGAGGTTAGGTACAAAATGAACTCATGTAACTTTTCCTGACTTTAAGTAACCAAACTGAAGAAGATTTGACTTGAGCACTGCGACTGCTACCCTACTTCTCCAAATTCCAAAAGATGGATCGAGCTACTAAAAGGCAGATCGATGGAATCAGAATTCTAAGCGAACGACCACAACTCCCTCCTACGTACTACCCAAACTTTTCCTGTGAGTCCCTTACAGGCTTTTCACCTCACTGGTACTGCTACTAACCTCTCGTACTTTTCTGTCATCTCCGTGCTTTTTTTTCTTATTCTACGGGTTCTATTAATTAGAAAACCATCGCAGCATATGTACCTAGAGCTCACAACACAAAAACGAAAGAGCTCAACAGTACTACTCCAGCCTCGCCCACTCCTCCCTCTGATGTGCTCTCCAGTCCAGAGGGGGCCGGGGCCGGGAATGGCGAAAAAAAAAAGGAACTTTGTGTGCAGCTTGGTGCTGTACATGCCTTGCGCTTATCTATTGACCTACTTTCAACTTCCTTCTTTCTTGTGCGGATCGGAGATTCAGGCCCACTCAAGAGCTTTGGAGTGGGGGCGGGGCGATGGCTTCTGCAAAAAAGCCAATTTCACAGTTTGGACGGTCTTGACATAAGCTCTTTGCCTCTTTTGACGTTAACCACACTCTGAATTGTATCGATCCTGGACTGGAGAAAACCCTGCGGGAACCGTAGACTACTACACTCGTCTGCTTGGAGTGCGAACAGCAAGAAGACAAATGGACTTTTATGTAGAACATTCAGGCCCAATTTAGCATGCTCCCTAACATGAAGGCCCAACTAAAAATAATTAGCAACACCTACCGATAGAGAATAACTGTGTCCAGTCATCAACAAACACTTCACAACAATGAGCCCAGTATATTCTTCAATTTCCTTCTTATTCGCAGGTTTTATTTCAGACAAAAACTAAAGATGGTAGGGACGCTGTTAGGCCGGGCTAGCTAGTTTGCAGTTGTGCAATATTTAACGATAAGTCTATCGCGCACACGGACTCGCTGCCGTGCGAGCGCACGTCCGTGTGCGGCCCGGCCCATGCGCGCGGGCGGCAGAGCGCGGCGGTGGCGGCGGAGCGCGGGTGAGGGCGGGTGGTGCGACTCGCCGCCGCGTCGCCGGTGGCGGATTAGCGCGGGCGGCGGAGCTCGGGGGGCGAGGTGGCGGCGGAGCTCGGGTGTGGGTGGGTGGTGCGGCGCGGCGGCGAGGGCGCCGCCGCGTCGCCGGTGGTGGATTAGCGCCGGCGGGGTTAGGGGTTTGGGTTGCCGGGGGGCGGCGCCGGCGAGGACCTGTATTTCCGACAGGTATAGAAGGTTTGGGGGGAGGGGGCGGCGGCCGGTACGGCGGCGGGTGGCGGCGCTGGCGCCATCGGAGCCGCGGGCGGCTGGAGGGCGGTGGGCGGGGCCGGAGGGGGGGGGAGGTCGTCGAGGAAGAAGACGGCGCGGCGGGCGGCGGCGCTCCGACCGGCGTCGTTGGCGGCCGGGGGGGGAGGGGACGCGCGTTAACCCTCCCTAATATTTAAAACTCAAGGCAACTCACAACAAGCAAAAACTACAAGCAATCATGTACGCTAGTATAGTGTAGCCATCTTGTAGTCCCCTTTGCTTTTGCTTTTAAACTAGCCACGGTGTGATGTAGATGAGCGAAAAATCATTCTTGTGCTGTGTCACGCTGATGCCAAGACTTCTATTGCTGCAACATGCGTAGCTCCCAGGCCAATTGCACGCGAAACCGGAAATCAATCAATTCAAATCAATTTGGCCGCCTACAATGACCAAATTTGTAGCAGTATTAGAAAAAAAGGATGTTGTATCATGTCTAAACCCGCGGTACGCATGGGTGTGGGTCACCTTGAGCTAGCTAGTTTCATGGGTCATTTTCCAACTCTTTTATTTTTTGAATCTTGTCGTTGTAAAGCTGTTTACTAATTATTAATCTCGTGGTGTGCACAATTTCACGTGTCAGTGAGGGCCCGTGCACCAAATCAGAAGCTAGCATCACAGATGCGGTGCAGCGAGTTTCGATCAAAGTCTCAATGAGCGAGAAGATAACGATCCTCGCTATGTACTACACCAAAGCAGATTGGAAACGAAGCACTTACTCAAAAGCAAAAAAACGGAAAGCAGAGCAAAACAAAAAGCTTCCGTTCCACGCGCCGCGGCGCGGGGAGCTCCTGGGCGCCGTCGACGCGCGCACCAGCCACTCGCGCGCGCACCAGCTCCTAGGTAGCCCCACGAGGACCGCGCGCGCGACGTTGACGCGGCCTCCGCGCCACTCGCGCGCCGCCACGTGCCGGCCGACGTCGCCGTCGCCGTCGTCTTCGCGCGGGCCCGTGCTCGACGAGGCGTTCGCTCCTCGCCGGAAACATATTCAAGTGAGTGAGCCAATTAATTAACTAATCATCGGCGCATACTATTGGCTTATCGGCGACGCGTCATCCTTAACCCGCAGGTGTGCTGGTGACCTCGGAGACGGCACAGGTGTCGGCGCCGCGGCTCGTGGGACTACAAGCTCGGTCGCGCAAGCCATCGTACCATGAATATTTATACGCGAAGGACATATAATACGCTGGTCTGGTAGAAACTCATCGCGGTACGGAGCGCGTTGAGTGGTGGTAGTGTGTTTCCCGTTTCCACTGGTTCGGTTTGGTCTGGTTGATGTTCGTGGCTGAGATCGCGTCTCAGGGAACTCGTGGCTCCGAAAGGCAGGGCTCGCTGGGGCGCCGTTCGTCGTTTGTTTACTCGTTAGTAATAATCTTTACGTGAGGGATGACTCAACAACGTAGTACTCTGAGCTCAGCGGGGGCTGACCGCTGCGCGAATCACGTGCGGCAACTTGCCGGGAGTTATATAGCGGGAGCTGATGCCATGAGACGATGCATGGTTTACACGTCAACATTTTTTTTAGATGAAGGTTTACACGTCAGCGTCTCAAGAGTGTATAGTAAAACAGGGTCGGGAATACCTGGGCGACATGTGTGCCGATGCGACGTGAGCAGGCGATTATTAGTCTTTCTCCATCCATCGAGCGAGCGACGTACGGCCGGGGCCAGGCGTGAGCTCGCAACTCGTTCGGCTCGTGGATCAGACTATCCAAATGATGGAACCTGCTTCTGTCCGAATCATCCCGGGGCACGTACGTAGTACTAGTACAACATAGCTAGCCTAGCTTATCCCAGCAGCGCACGATTCACGTGGCCATGCATGCGCCACGAGCTGCAAAGGCTACACGATGGAAGAAGCTAGCCGTTGGGAGGAAGGGTGGTCGCTGATGAACTGAGCACGAGCAGCGGCGGTTCGATCGAACATCATCTGTTCGACGCGGAGCCGCTGGCGGGACACGTAACGCCGGAGGCCGATAAGCTTATCTGACTTTCCACGCGCAACGGGGTCGACCTCTCACTCACCTCAGCCAGCGCCTCGGATCAGGAGGAGAGGAGGAGGAGACGCGTTAGGAACTGAACACCGAACAGCGACGTGTTGGCTCCCGCCATCGATCGCCCGTCCATGGGACTGGGGAGCTAGAACAGCGACCGCTCCCCGCGCGTCGGGCGCTGGATGATAGGATGGGAGGCTTCCACGCCCCCGCCGCAACGTGACAAAGCCGCCTGCCACCTCGGCATCTTTTTCCGGACAAGCTCCCGGGACCATGGCGACGTCGACGCTGTCCCGTCCACCTATGCGCCTCCTCGACGCCTCAGGACACTGACGGGTCCAATTAGCCTGTAGGGCGCGCGAGAGGAGAAGCAGCTTTCGTTCAGTTCGTCCCTCGTCGCGGGAACGCGCGCGCGCGCGCACCTCGGCTCGGCTGGTGCGGTGCGGGCCAATAGAAAAGGCAGTTCGCGCACTCCAGCCCGTCCGCGCGCACCACGTGTCCGGCTCGAATCAGTCTCGGGAAAGGATAGACATTCCGTGCGGGGGTCGATCCGGTGCCCGATGCGTGACACCTGGCAACTGCGTGTTTCGATCGCGCCACGTGGTACCACCGCGCCGGGATGCACCAGTTGCCACGGCACGGAGCACCTGTATAAGAGCGGCCGCACCATGTCCCGACCGATACTCCCACTAAACTCAGCTACTAGCCACTAGAAGCTTTGGCGCCGCAAGCAACCGATTCGATCGAGGCGCATGGAGCGCGGCGACTGCCAGTTCCTGGTGCCGCCGCTGCCGTCGGCGGCGCACCAGTCGTTCGACGAGCACGGCGGCAGCAGCCAGCGGCTCTTGCAGCAGCTGATGATGGCCGGCGGTGATCACGACCCCGCGGGCGGCGGCGGCTGCGGGCGGGAGAGGAAGCGGCGGTTCACGGAGGAGCAGGTGCGGTCGCTGGAGACGACGTTCCACGCGCGGCGCGCCAAGCTGGAGCCCAAGGAGAAGGCGGAGCTGGCGCGAGAGCTGGGCCTGCAGCCGCGCCAGGTGGCCATCTGGTTCCAGAACAAGCGCGCGCGGTGGAGGTCCAAGCAGCTCGAGCACGACTACGCCGACCTCCGCTCGCAGTACGACGCGCTCCGCGACCGCGTCGAGTCGCTCAGGCAGGAGAAGGTCGCGCTCGCCGCACAGGTACGTACTGTACATGTTTTTCCTTCGGCGCAATCGATCGATCGCCGGCCGTTCTAGTCACGTCTTCGACAACTGAGTCGATCGCTCGAACTGCGTGTATATGCTGATGATCTGATCTCTCTGCTGGAATGATGACGATCTACAGTTGGACGAGCTAAAGGGGAGGCTGAACGAGCGGCAAGACCAGAGCGGCAGCTGCGACGTCAACGGCGGCACGGCCTCCGAGGTGATGGACGAAGTCAAGAGGAACAACAGCAGCAACAACAATAGCGTCAGCAGCCAGGACGACGGGGCCGTGGCGCCGGCGGTGGCCACGTCGGAGGACTCGACGGCGGGGGCCGGGTACTACGAGTACGACGACCACGTCGCGTACGGGGGCCTGCCCGACCCCTTCTGCGCCACCCCGGAGCTGTGGGATACGTGGCCGCTGATGGAGTGGAACGCGGTGGCATGAAAATAGCACGCTTATGTTCGCATGCCCGTCTATGTTTAGTGTACCTGTAGATTCATGTCTCTGATGATCAGTGATCACTAGCTGGATCCGGAGAGAGATCATAGAACTGGTAGACCAGAAGGATTCAGGACGCACGCGACCGGCCGGGGGCCGGGGCACGTAGTAGCGATGGAATCGTGCAAGTCCCATCTCATGCACTGTACACCAGCGGGAAAACTCATCCATCCATCGGCCGCCCGGGGTGGATATACACGGTGGGCTCCGTGGTCGACCGCGTGCTCCTTAGAGTTCATGTTCGTGAAAAGAAGGCTTCTTCAGAGCCTGTCTGCACTCGAGATGTCGTTCGTTCGTGGTTTCCTGCACACCGTTGCATGTTACGCTCCTCTGCTCCTCCGGGAGCGCATGACTCTCTACGTAGGCCATGGATCCAGCGTGCTAGTCGTGGTACGCGCGCCAGGACGACGACGGCTACGCGCCGAGGACCGAGGAAGGCGTCGCTCTCGCCGGGGCCCGGGGACAGCGTCGCTGTCGCGGCACAGGAGATGGTCCGTTTTCTCTCTCGATCGTTTTGGAAGGTATCAGCCGATCTCCGCGCGCGCGTGTCACGCTGCCTTTCGTCCCGGCGCCACTGCGGGGCGCAAAGACGGGGAAGGAAAAGGAAGAGGGAGAAAAGATGCGAGGGGAGGGGAGGGGAGAGAGACGGAGGTGGCGAGAATTCGGAACGTTCTGGATGCGTGGCCCGGCGGCCGAACGGGTGGTGCGGGAAGCGACTCGCCGGACGTGAAAGCGACGCGAGACCGAATCACAAGTACGCAAATGTTCCGACGAGTTCCCGGGGAATAATTCGTGGGAGAGTTGAGAATAGTAAGCTCGGGTAGTAGTAGTAGCTCCGGCCTCCGGATCTGCAGAAATACGCGCCGTAGTACTTTCTGGTTTGAGTACGAGATTGCGGGCACTGGAGGAGAGCGCGAGAGATCGAGCTGGTTTTGAGTTGTTGGCAGTTGGCGCACGGCACGACGAAGACGTTTGTTTCCTTTACCATTTTGATACTAGTATGTATCGCGAAATGAAGACATCGTTTCAATTTCCCTTGTTGTCACTAACCGTATATCCGATTCATAAACGACAAACTGCGACTGCTGATTGATGTGATGTTATTAGGACGCAGAGCCTTTATCGTCTCATCTACTCAATTCAGCAAAAGCTCTTTTTCACTTTATTTTGGGCCTCTTTCAAGAGAGGACCGAATTTATTCAGCAAATGCTCGGACACCTTTTCGGAGCATTCTAATATTGTTATTAAGCACGCCCACGAAAAAGACCCGCATGTGATAAACTTAAAAACAAAAAAATCCAATCTAAGTATCTAACAGCCCTGGTGCTCACGAAGCTCTCAAGCATTAAGAAATATAAAGGGGTCATATTGCGTACAATGTCCGCTTCCATGAAACAAACAACAGCTCTAAGGAAAATAAAACCATGCTTTTTTACTTATTACCTATCGGCAACGCAACTTCAATATCGATTCAAATAAACACCATAAGGGAGACAAACAACACTAGCTGGAATAATGTCGCTCAAGAGAAACCACTAAATGTATTTGCATCTACATATCAATGGAATGGCCAATGAAGCCTTAATATTGAATTACTAGTACAAGGCTAGAAGCCAACAATGGAATCAAAAGAGAGGGAGTATTTAAAGTAAGCAGGACCACGTAAATCTTCTTGGCATAAACAATTCAATCACAAACCAGACCTGCACAAGAGGAATAGGCAGAGCTAAGATGATACAGCAACAACAGAACATAAATTAAGGATCAAAATACGATTATGTACCTCTGTCATCCTAGATTAATGCTGCAAATCTATCAGCCCACAACACAACTAAAATGACTTAAATATGTGCATAGAAATCTGTAGCGAATGACAATCATCTTGAGAATGGAAATGTTACTATCTCTGTACATGCACTGTCAGATGGGATGCTGATGTCTGAGGAACATTTTGCTGATCATAGGAAATGTTATTTTTGGTGTTTGAGTTCTTGTCATTCTGAAGATATTCTAGATACTCCATTACAATTGGGTCAGTCCAAGGGCATCCAAATGGAGCTTCATCACCAGCTACCCATCCAAGATGGCCACCCTGCGGTGTTACTATAAGTAGGCAGTTCGGATTAGCCTGAAATAACAGGGAAGAAGACTCCTTAGTCGATGTTTACTTTTAATGCAGCACCAAATAAGGAAGCAATTAACAAACTGTAACAGCTGTCAGCTTGAAGTACCCCTACCTATAAACAAGTAAAAATTAGGTCGCCCTACTTCTCTTCAGGATCAAATTGCCACATATGTATTTATACCTTTCCGAAATGAACATTGCCCACATAGCAATGAGTTATTAAAAGACGTATGACCTAAATATTTGAACTTACTGTAGTTAAGTATGAGGTTATCTTAGGCTGGCAATGATTATATTATCTATACTTACTTTTCAATATGGCATTAGAACATGACTCTAAGGGCAGTCCCCTGATCTGTAGTCATTATATATGTGGCCAATGAAACAAAATCCTCGATAAAAACAGTGATCCTCCCTTTAGCCAAAAAAACATTACAATGTATGCATGCTGAGTAAACATGGGCGAGTGATAAAGCGGCACTGCTTGACATTCAGAACTATGTATGCATGCAACTTGTTGATGGACTCAAGGGGCTTTACGCAACACATCAACACTGAACCATTAGGTGAAACAGGAGTGTGCTACAGAAAGTACCTTAATATCTTCTCTGGGAATTCCCCTGGATGGTGCAATTGGGTCATTATCTGCCTGCATATAATTAAGTCATGATTGAAGTTATTATAGAACAGAGATGATTGGACCTTCATATCATAGTAGAGTATCTAGTGAAGCACAGAGAGCTGATAGAGTAAAAGTTTCACCTGTATGCATAGCAAGGGTATGCAAACATTCTTGATGGAATCCGAGCTGCTTGAATTGGAGTAATAATCATCCACTGACTTGAAACCAAATGAAACTGCAAATAATTGTAGCGCCCTTTGAGTGTGGGGATGCCATTAGAAAAAAAATGTAAAAACTCACCCATTACAGTTCAGTTATATATCACTGCAAACCTCGCGTTAGCCCTTCATCAAAATCTCTAACAGTTCTTGCATTGGCTGCCTTGGGTATATCATATTCACCCTCCATTTCTTCGAAGAGGAGCGTGTGCCTAAAATTTTATCAAGCCCCTAAAGATCAGCTGTTAGAATTCATTGAAGGAGTGCTAATGCCATTTCGATTTGAGAAGTGAACAGGAAATATACTTCTTAAATATAGTCCTCAGAGCCCTAGCCAGTGCTTTATCATAGATATTGTTAAACCCTTTATGGAAATCTTCATCTGCAATTACCAAATTAAAGGGATTGCACAAGGAGACTGCACCAGATAGAGGGCATTTATCAGTTTCCTGCAAAAATATATACCAGCAGGTTATCAGCTCACCAAGAAAACATCTTACATGATTTTTTTCGGAGAGAACAAGAGAGAGAAAAAAAAATACTAGGGGATAAAATGAGGGTTGGAGCATATGGTAAACACCTCGATTAACAGATCGCTTATGCTAAATGAAAATTAGTGCACATGCAAGTAAATCCTTGATAATTTTTCTGTCACAGAAAGATGTGTGTGGACCTTTAAGTTGAACTGGAGCCTCACGAACATGACGGTACAAATGAATTGTTGTAGGCTGCAGATTGCTTATCCATGGGTACCAAACTCACCTCGCCTAGGTAGCGCACAAGAATATTTGCTCCAAGAGACCAACCAACAGCATACACGTTAGCTTGGGGGTAACGGCCTCGAACATGATCAATAACTTGGCGGAGATCCCCGGTAAATGAAGCAGAATAGAACTGCATATGACAGAAGATGACAGTCAATACATTTCTATAAAAATGAGATATTCTAGTAGAGTTTCTGGCCTCCTGCTTTAACCTGCTATCCTTGTTTCCTTATTTGTGCTATATATTCTGTTAATGCTGAGGTTTCCACGAGAAGATTTTCCAAGGAGTTTGATACAAGACTTCATGGTAATTGGTAAACATGCTGATTGGCAACATGCATGCAGCACAACTTTAGCGCTATGCATTGGAGTTGAGCTTAGAATGTTACACCACCAAATAGGTCTAAGGATGTAAGGTTACCTTTTTTTACTCAGGTAGCAAGTACTCACAAATTTAAACCTAAATAACCATTTTTTTTCTTGAGCAAATGTATAAATACCAAGCACTCGTGCGGAAATATGCTCTTTATAGTCTACCACTCCTTATCCAGATGGCTCATAACAAGTGCTATGGTGCTTGAATAACACCACACTTCGATCAAAGCACAAACTCAGGCCCATCTACACGCTCATCAACACACCGCTGTTGCTTGGTTGACCCCAACTTCAGTGCCTTGGCACATATACACATATTGATTTTAGTTATGACTCTATGGACTTTGTTAGTCCAATACCTGAAATGATGAGCTAGAAAGCAAACTGTGAAATAAAACTTCCATTCTACCAAGTTTTAGGTAAGTCAGCTATCAACTTTTGGTATGTTTTCTAGCTCCACGATAAGCTCAAATCACTATCAGCGAAAGATTACCCAAACAATGAAATAAAACTATATCACACCAGATGCAAAGGATAATAACATCTGAGCTGGGTTAGTCAGCTGGTAGGTTGCATGGGACATGCTCAAGTTAGGAAGAGGGTGTCCAGTTCTGAATAGCTCTCGACAGAATTGCAAATTATTGTGGCTCTATGAAACCATTTAAATGAGTTACAGCACTTATCATGACAAGTATGAAAAAGGAGAAAACATATTCCATTTGATACCTCTCTTTGTACCTTTTAAACGATTCGTGGGAGATATAACTAATCTTATAAGACTAATAAAATGAGATAAATCGTTGAAGTACCTTGGGTGTAGTCACAGGACTGTCTGCACATCCACGACTATTAAATACGACAACACGCCATCCTTTGTTTCTAGCTCTTAGAAGCATATGCCTTACATATGTATCATCACTCCCCCCTGTTAGACCAGGCTGCAAATGCATATAACTTATATTAGGCTAGAGGCTTAACGAAAATGACCAATTGAGAACTTTTAATGTACAGGTGAAATTATTTCTGGATCATTTAATTTTTGTTAGTTGCTCTTAATGAAATTCAGCTATAACTGAATTTCGAGAAATCATGACATAAACAATATCCTCAAATCCTTAACATAACTAATAAATGGTCTGGAGCATTAAATACAATGGTGAGGCCAGACATGTCCAAGAGAGGACTTGATATCATATTAGCATTAGGTGTCAATGTGTTGTTCATTCATGTATTGGATGCTTGATCAATACTTGCTTTCAGTATGCTGAGACTTCACAGTGAAAAGAGACCATGCAATTGGAACCAAACAACTATGAAATCATAACAGCACGGCATTTTCAGATCTAAATTCTACATAAACTTCACCGAACAATCTATACCAATACAAACTATCTCAAATTTATTCACAGATCGCAGCGCCTGTTATGATTCCACAGCACATCAACATCAAAAACAAAGTTCATTTCATCAAATTACAAACAATACATGAGCTATCAGACAGTGATCTAGCTTATAAACATCACTGCAAAGTCCTGGCACACCATAAGTAAAATGGTCTGTAGAACTGTTGCAGCCGTCTCGGGAGAAATCACCATAGGTCGTTAATAAAAATGACAGGACAGCAAATCTAGGCCACATTACATCTTAGCAACTCGTGGTCACCCAAAACACGCGCACTGTTCTCGGTCTCAGACTTCATTAGCGTTGATTGAAAGAGCACGCAGCTCGTGCGTGTGAGCGGAGCATAGCAAAATGGAACGGGCAAGGAGCAGAGTACCAAGAGTATAAGCACAGGAGCGTCCCGTGGGAGCGTGCGGTCGTCGCCGGAGACCCAGTCAAGCACGACGGCGCCGTCGTCGGGGGCGCGGAGGCACTCGCGCCGGAGCCTGACGTCGGGGAGCGACCGCGCGAACGCGGCAAAGATGGTCTCGACGTGGCGGTTCGACGCGAGGACGGGAAACGGGCGGTACGGGGCGCGGAGGCTGGTGAAGCCGGAGAGGAGGCCTCGGCGCGCGCCGGCGATCTCGAGGGTCGAGTGCGGCAGCGTGGGCGCCCCCTCCTCCACAGCGCCGGCGCTGGGGACCGGGGCGGCGGCGGAGGAACTTGGGGACATGGCGGCGGTGGAGAAGAGAGAGCGGAGGCGAGGAGCGAAGCGGCGGGTGGAGGCGACGAATGGGGATGGCGTGGGCACGGCGGCGGTCATCGGATTCGTCTCCTTTGAGTGCGCCGTTGAGCTTGGACTCCTGCTTTCCGAGCTGTCTCGTGTGGACAGGTAGGAGCCAGTAGATTCAAGAAAATGTGGGAGCCAGTAGGATTGGTTGGCTGGATTGTTGCCACGTCACATTCATGGAGAGGTCTTCTGCCAGCTCCAGTCGATAGTGCGCGGAAAAACGATGGCTGTAAGAAGAAACTGGACCCATTCTTACCTTGGGCTGGACAGCGTTAGGCCGGACCTAATCAGCGAGCGCATTGCACTGAATTTGTAACGCTTTTACAGAAGAATCAAAACGTTTTTTAGATAAAGAAAAGCTTTTATTCGAGCTGAAATAATGTTTCGGCCTTTGCACAACGAGGTACATTTAGCCTTTACATGTCAAACACCAAGGTGAGCTGATACAAAACAGCCTGAACACCTAAAAACAAAGAAAACTCCAACATCAAGCTCAGCCCCTCCAACATCCTATGGTGTCGATCAATCACTGTTGTTGCAGCCCTATTTTCATTCTCAAAAGAAGTCGCAAAGACTCAAATCTTCTATGCAAGAAAATACTTGTCGCTGCTTAAACAACGCTTGAGCATACCTCCGAACTCCGTCAGGCAAGGTCGCGCGGGGAGGTATAGCACCTCCCCGCGCACATGCGCGATACTTTCGTTGCACACTTTATCATCATGCACAAGGATGTCTGTCGGATCATGCGAAGATGAATCATCTCCCCGCACACTATGCGACGCTTTCGCTGCACCATTTGCCAACATTGAATGACTTCCTTGCCGATGAATTAAAGCCTTGCCTAGAATCTTCAAACGGAAGTCGATCACCTTGACACAACCATGGCAACGGGTTAGCCAAACCAGCAGATCACCGTGACCATGACGTTATTGGCCTCTCTCAAACAGAGATTTAGCCACCACGGATCATCGTCACTGCAAGAGCTTCACCAAACCTTCTTCCTCGATGTCATCATCTCGATCACCAAATTGATACAAGGCCTAGGAGCTGATGTGAGTCACTTTGAGATTGGAGAATTTAAACAACATAGTCATTTTCTCTGCAGCCAGGTGAGACCTCCTGCGATCTCAATCTCATGAGACCATGCAAACAACGATGCATCTGATTTGCATCACAAACTTTGCCACACACATCTTTGGCTCCGACGTCTTTGCCGCAAAACGAATCAGCTTTGGCCGTGTCCGGGCTGCCGGGCAGCACCTGGCCAGCCCAAGCGTCGCAGTCGTGTGCTCGCCTGCGTCCCCGCTCGACGGCGCATGCGCCCGCGGCCACACGCCAGTGCACCGCACGCCGGCGCTGCTGCACGGCCGTGCCGAGGCGCCCGGCAACTGTGCGGCCCGATTACTGTCATCCTTGCCGCTCACGAAATTTAGATCTCGGCGCCGCCAAACCAGATCGTGTCGCCGTCATGATGCGCATGGCCAAGTGAGGAGTGAGGCCCCGCCGCCGCCGTCCTTGCCGCTCCCTGGGTTGTTCCGGCATTAAGCTCCGGCGACGGCCGAGTGCAAGGATCGGGGATGGGACGAGAAGCGGCGGCGATCGGATCGCCGCCGAGTCGTCCGTGTGGACGACGCGGGGGCAGTTTCCTGAAATCTATATGTTTCCTCAAATCCCTATATATAGCCATCTTAGAGCAACTTCAACAGCCTAGTTAAAACATGTTTTTTCTCTAAATATAGCTAGTACTATTGAAAATAACTCTCCAACAGTCTCTCCAAATCCATATCTAAAATAGCTAACTCTTCATCCCACTTTTTTAGCTAGCAATATTTAGCTAGGAACCTTCACTCTCTATTCCCTTCCTGCGGGCCCTTGATGGTTTAGAGAGTCTGTTGGTTTACTCCAACCTTTTTAGATGTGCTTTATTTTAAAAAATAGCTAAAATTAAAGAATTTAGAATATATTTTACCTAGTCTCTTGGAGTTGCTCTTACGAGGCAGGAAACACGTATGAATAATATCTTTCTCTGTTTTCTCCAATGTTCTTTAGTTCTTATGGTATGTCAGATATCAGCATTTGTGCACGTGATGTGTTTCTCAACTTCACTAAAGTCTGTGAAAGGGGTCTTGGCCTAGTGGTTAAGACATCCGAGTAACACCTCTAAGGTCCTCGGTTCGACTCCCCGTGGGAGCGAATTTTCAAGGATTTAACGGCATTTGTGCTTTCAGTGGTAGGCGACGCTCCTGTCGACAGCGAAGCGCCAGTGGTGACTTCGTATCTCTAGATTTGCTGGCTCAGTCTTCGAAGATGCTATAGGGTAGGGTTTGCGTTCATATGATGCGTGCTGTGAGTGTCTGAGTTATACTGTGTAATCTCTTCACTAAAGTCTCACTTTTTTTGATTAAACATACCTGTATTAATGATAAGGAAGTACAATACGCGTACACATACGGGTACATTAGAAAGGATACAGACGAGCTGTCCCACCAAAAGAGCAAAAAGGCCCCTGAAGAAACCAAAAATTACACTTAGGTCCCTGACTTTGCTCTACAGTAGTAGCGATCGCGCCAACAGACGACGCAGCACCACCCTCGCCGAACGAGATCGCACAAGTGCTTGAAGTAGGCCGGAGTAGATGCGCATAGCAATCGCCAGTACGTACCCATACCGCTCGACGAGCCGAAGCGGATCCAGACGCCTCCTCAACACGCCATCGATCCACAGCCTCGCCTGGAACCTTGACTCGAAGAACCGGCTCATGACCTCGCCGAACGAGAAGCCACGATGGACTCCTGTACATGGGCCTCACCGACCGACCTCCACAGCTTCGCCGCGGATCCGGAGCAAGACCGTCTAAGCAGGAAGGACTTATTGCCGCCTCGACCTCGACGCCGACGATGGAATACCCTAACCCTGGGTAGGGACTTAGACGGCGAAATCGCGGTCCACTCCAGCGCCACACCGAGGCAGAAACCGAGCGAATCGCCGCCGAGACCGCCTCGAGTCGCCTCGCGTCCTCTCTCTACTGTAGGAAGAGATGACGACAGCCCCATGTTAAGTCTCACATAGTTCGTGAACCGCTTCTCATGAGCTGATCACGAATTGTATTCATCTCGACTGATCTGCATAACCTATGACTGCTTACGAACTTGGCTACTAAGCCAAAAAAAAAAAGACACACGGGATGATAGAAAAAAAAAACTTTGGTGGCCCTAGGCCCAAGTCCGACCTTGCACGAAACTGGGCCGCATTGACGTCTGAAAAAGAGAGAGGTGTAGGCTAGCCCAACGTGCTCTAAACTATCAACAACCAAATTTAATCCACGTTTCCTGCTAGAGTATAACCTAAATTCAATCATTTTTGTTGGTTGCAGAGGATATGCCCAAATTCAGAAGTCGGCGTCCACTGCTTTTGTGGACACCATCACCTCGCCGCCCTGCACCATCCGACGCGCCAAATATCTTGAGTGGCCCACCTCCTGACAGCATTTGCCACTCTCACTGACAACGTACTCGTCCCCACCAATCCCGTCACGCCTGCCGTGCGATATCTCAACGGAACGGATAAGCCCCGCCCGCCCACTGTGAAATCAGCACGCGTCAGATTGTTACACTGAAAGTGTGGGGCCAGCATGGGGTTATTTGCAAGGGTCCCCTGCGTCATTGAAATGTCAAAAATAGCTATACGTAGATGTAGGTTTAGCACAGAAGTTTCCTTAACAACCCGGCGTGACGGCGTGATGCCGACTAACGGCCGCCCCCTTCCCTCCATGGTCCATCCCGTCTGGGCCTCTTCCTCTGTTCCTCATCTCTCCCCTTCCTCCTCACCCCGACCCCGCCCCGCCGATTACTCAACGCCGCTCACGCAGCAGCAGAGCGCGCCGAGCTCTCTGGTGCTGCTCCCTTACCCGTCCGCTGGACAGCTCCCGCTTGTAGGGCGCGGAGCTCGCCTCCCTTCCCATATGGCCTCCGCCGCCGTGGAAACCCTCGCCCCGCTTCCAATCGCATACCCGTCCCGCACGTTCCTCCGGCCCCTCCCCCGGCGATCCGCCGTCGCCGGGGGAGGCGTCCCTTCGATCCGGATATCTGCCGTGCCTCCGCGGGGCCTCGGGTTCGCGCTCGTCCACCGCCGCGTGCGCCGGTGCCCGCCGGCGGCGAGCGCGAACGTCGAGCGCGACGGCGACGGAGGCGGAGCCAACGGCGAGGCGTCGTCGGCGGGGGACGGCGACCGCGACGCTTCGGCGGGGCAGGGGGGTGATGGCACCAGCACGAGCTCCACGAGCGCGGCCGCCACGCCGCCGCAGCAGCCCTCGTCGAAGAGGGGCGAGAACAAGTGGCGGCGGAGATTGACCAAGGGCGGCGGTATCGGGCGGTGGCTTTGGGAGCCCATAGTGCAGGGCCGCGAGATGGGGTTCCTCCTGCTCCAGCTCGGCTTCGCCGTATTTGCCCTGCGCATGCTGCGGCCGGAGATTGCGCTGCCTGGCTCCGAGCCCAGGCCGCAGACAACGTACGTCAGTGTCCCATATAGTGACTTCCTGGCGAGCATAGACAAAGACCAGGTGAAGAAGGTCGAGGTGGACGGGGTGCACATCATGTTCAGACTCCGGCCGGAGGTCGAGGCCCGTGTGGTGGAGCAGCCACCAGTGCAGCGTGGAACAGATGTTGTCATTGATAATGCTGGAGTTGCTAGGAGAATTATCTTCACGACGACTAGGCCAGTGGATATAAAAACACCATACGAGAAGATGGTGGAGAATAGTGTTGAATTTGGATCGCCTGACAAGAGGTCCGGCGGCATGCTCAATTCTGCCCTGGTAAGGCATCTAGATTTAAACATATTTGTGTCACAAATGCATACTCTGTATGTTGGAAATCAATGCAGAAGTAGTATTAGTTGCATTGGTTTAGGAATGTATGCATACAAAATAATAGAGATCACAAGGAAATGATGGTGCTGAGCTTTTGAAAATGATAACAACTTTTGAAGTGTGAATTCAGTTGTCTTGTGATGAAGCAGCACACTGGATATGATAAACCGGTTCGTAGGATATCTGGTTCAGTGCTTGCTATATATGTCAGGATATATACTACTATTTGTAAGAGATTAGAATCCAAGTGATATCAATAAACCTATATAAGAACCAGTTCAATTGAAGGAAGAATAACAGTGTTAGGGGGAAGTAATTCATTGATGTAGCAATCATCTGATTAAACATAACTTTATTATTGTAACAAATTCTTGCATATGTCAAAACAAGGTTTTATTGTTGTTTAAGGGTGCTATAAAAAGAGTGGCGCCCTTGTGATACTCCTTTGTATTAGCAACTGTACCATCAGGGCGAAAAAATTCTTCATTCATTGGTATAATATGTTGCTAACATGCATGACTCATTTAGATGCTTCTTTATGCTGTTTTCATTCACAACTTTCAAATTTGAAATGCAATTTAAAGATTTTGTCTCATTAGATGGGAACTTCTTTATGACGTACATTCAAGATTATACAAAACTGCACGATAGTTTTACTAGTTGATCCTTGAATGAAAAAGCGGGATGGAACTGGATACTTATTGCTTCATGTGAAAAATTAACTAACTCCTGTCTTATGTTGAAACCTACAAAGAAACGTATGAGGTCTGTTTTAATGTAATGGTAACATGGAATAACCTGGAATCTTAACTGATATTCATAAAGTAGGAATTATCAGGATCAAAAGTAGCTGAAGCATACAGTCTACCAAGACATAACTGTACTTGTTGTATATGTGCGTGCAGGTTATATGCAAATATGAGCAAAGTTATTGCTCTTTCAGTCTCTTCCTTTTGGCCTAAGTACCCTTCTCTTTTGTAGGTGGCTCTTATTTATGTCATTTTAATCGCTGTAGTTTTGCAGCGGTTGCCAATAAGCTTTTCTCAGGTACATCTGCATGGTTCAATCAGCTGGTAAACAATTGGTAAACACACTATTCCCATAGTGATGCTTTATTTACACATGTGTGTCTTCTCTAAATTCAGAATTCAGCTGGCCAGCTGAGGAATCGGAAGAATTCAAACTCTGGCGGAGCAAAAGTTTCTGAAAATACAGATATAGTTACATTTGCTGATGTGGCTGGAGTAGATGAGGCCAAAGAAGAGTTGGAAGAAATTGTGGTATGGATCCTATGACGAACTTTAGTAGTACATGCAGAAATAGTATGGTCTATCTATTGAACTGAAGGGAAATAAGCTGGTTCTATCATATAATTTATTTATTTTTGCTCAGGAGTTCTTAAGGAACCCAGATAGATATATGCGTCTTGGCGCTCGTCCTCCTCGTGGTGTCTTACTGGTTAGTTCTGCTTTTTAGCAGGTGCTGTTTTACAATCACATAGGGGTACCGTGTTGTAATTCTGTATCTACAGGTGGGCCTTCCTGGAACTGGAAAGACACTTCTTGCAAAAGCTGTAGCAGGGGAAGCAGAAGTCCCATTCATAAGTTGTTCAGCTAGTGAATTTGTGGAGCTGTATGTGGGTATGGGAGCAGCTCGAGTACGCGACCTATTTGCTAGGGCCAAAAAGGAGTCACCGTCGATTATCTTTATTGATGAGGTAACTTACTCATCGAGGATAAAATATATCTTCATATAGTCAAATGTGTGCTGATCGTTTTTATTTGGCTCTTTGTAGATTGATGCCGTTGCAAAAAGTCGTGATGGCCGATATCGCATTGTCAGCAATGATGAACGTGAGCAGACACTAAACCAATTGCTCACGGTAGGATGGTGACAATTTCTTATTTCTCGAGTACTCGCGTTGCATCCCAAGTCTTAAATTAAATCATCTTTGTTGCCCTCATTGGCTGAAAATTGATTCTATGCTCTCTCCCAAAAACGAAATAAACACTGAAAAACTAACATTTAAGGTTTTGATTTTGAGCCGCACACTGCATCACTACTTCAAATACTGCCTTTTAATTAATGCAATATAGTTTGAGAAAGTGCAGAGACATTATTATCGCTTTAGCTGTTGTTAATTTTCAGTTTTTCTCAGGAAATGGATGGATTTGACACCAACTCGGCTGTCATTGTGCTGGGAGCTACAAACCGAGCCGATGTTTTGGATCCTGCCCTTCGGCGACCTGGGAGATTTGACCGTGTTGTTATGGTTTGTTCCCCGCCTCAGCAAAATATGGTGCTACTGTTTTCATGTCCGTTGAGGTTACTAATGTCTACTGTACAGGTTGAAGCTCCTGATAGGTTTGGAAGAGAATCCATTCTGAAAGTTCACGTGAGTAGAAAAGAGCTTCCACTTGGTAAAGATGTGGATCTAGCTGATATTGCTGCAATGACAACTGGTTTTACTGGGTAAGAATTAATCTAAAAATTTCTTCTTCCTAACCTCGTATAGCTTTCAAATTAACATGTCGAAAACTTTATCCTATACAGAGCAGACCTTGCAAACTTAGTAAATGAAGCTGCTTTGCTGGCTGGGAGATCAAATAAAGAATTAGTGGAAAAGATTGACTTCATACGTGCTGTTGAACGCTCTATAGCTGTACGTTCTTTTAATCTCGTATTTGTTGAATGATTTTTTCTTATTTAAATCCTTTGCATTCTAGAAAAGTTGAAGTTTGTTGTCCGTGCTATGCTTAAGATACAATCTTTGTGTTTCCTTTTTTACTTTATTTAACTATGAAATAGGTTGGATTAATCTCCACTGCATTTGATGTTCGGGATAAAACGAAAGGCTTATATCTTTCTATTTGTTTCTCTAATCCAGTTTAGTGATAGTTCTTCACGCTATTGTGGTGGAAGCTAACTGTTCAACTTATTTTGTCAGGGAATAGAGAAGAAACATGCAAAACTAAAGGGTAATGAAAAGGCTGTTGTTGCCCGGCATGAAGTTGGCCATGCCCTTGTAGGAACTGCTGTAGCAAACCTTCTGCCTGGACAGCCACGTGTGGAGGTTTGAACTCAAGCAGTTACTGATATAATAATCTGAAAATGTTAAATTATATTTACTTTTTATTGCCATCTTTTTAAAAACAGAAATTGAGTATATTGCCAAGATCAGGAGGTGCTTTGGGCTTTACATACACCCCTCCCACAACGGAGGACAGATATCTGCTATTCGTTGATGAACTGCGTGGCCGTCTAGTAACACTTCTGGGTGGGCGAGCAGCAGAGGAAATTGTTCTAGGAGGGCGGGTTTCTACTGGCGCACTTGATGACATAAGGCGTGCAACTGACATGGCCTACAAAGCTGTGGCAGAATACGGTCTTAATCAGCGCATCGGCCCAATATCAGTAGCTACACTGTCAAATGGTGGGCTAGATGACTCTGGGGGTTCTCCATTCGGAAGGGACCAGGTTTGCCTCGAAACTTTACTTACACCTGCCAGTCAAAGGAGCATGATACCATCTGCAACTACTGAGAACTTGAAATATGATGACAGGGCCACCTAGTTGATCTTGTCCAGCGGGAAGTGAAAGCACTTCTACAATCGGCACTTGAAGTAGCTCTTTCGGTTGTTCGCGCTAATCCTGCGGTTTTGGAAGGTCTTGGAGCATATTTAGAAGGTAATTCTTCATAGGACGCCTCTTCATTATGATTCTCATTTTCTTATCACTGGATTTGTATCATTAAGGTAATCATGAAAACTAATGTTTTTTTTCACCCCCTCTTTCAGAGAATGAAAAGGTTGAGGGTGAGGAGCTTCAAGAGTGGCTGAAATCCGTTGTTGCACCAAAAGAGTTGACCTCTTTTATTACAGGACAGCAAGAGCATGCTATTCTTCAGCTGGAAGCAAACTCCTAGCATCAGGAATACACACTGGATTCTTAGAATTAATTACTTAACAAACCCGAGATTCGACTCTGTAAGTTCCTAGGTATGCAATGAGAAATCGGCATCCTGGAAATATGATGTTGGACTGGCAGTGTGGGGTGTTCCATTTCCCCACCCTCCGGGTTTGAGGATCGGCTCGGGTGCCTTCCCATTCTTCATTGACGGCCTGAGTTTGAGGCCAATTTTTGAAAAATGGAACCTAAATGAAAGTGATGATGTACATATCTAAGGGCGCGGTTCCTGAACCAATGACTACAACATTCCAGAAAAGATTCATTTTGAGTTGTAATTGCAACCCCATACTGTAAGCTCTTTAGCTTCAGATGTTGGGCATAGGTTAGTATACACATGTAAAAGAATAATTTTTGTCATACTCTACGTTTCTCCTCTATCCCGATATACTATTGATTTTTTTTCGATTTACATTATCATACTAGAGAACATCACTAGGATAATACGGACTGCAGTTCCTGTATGTGTATTCTTTAGTTTCTAATATACTTCAGGCTTTTACTCCATTGTCTGGTCCGGACTTTCACAAAGGATATTATTTTGCTGGACATGTTTTCCACATTTTGCATGATAGACCATAATGAAACTCTCTTGAAAGGGTGATGTCTGAAGTGAATGTGATATCGAAAGTGCTTTAATTCTCAAGCTAATGGTTGATCAGATTTTTTTTTCTCTTACATGACCATGAAGTTTCAGGTACAAAGTTCTCTTGTTCTGTTGAAAAGGTTTTATATAGACCAACACAACAATTCATTCTTAGTTTCCCGAATAAGCAAAAGCAGAAATGGTGAGGCACCATATACAGTGAAAAAGCTTACAGGGAAAGAAAAATCTTATTATGATGGAACAGATGCACTTAATTAGCAGTATAAAACATCTTTTGTATAGGACGTGGAACCAATTACAACGGCTGAGGCGAAGAACTCGTCATATTCAATCACACTAACCATACATGCAACCACTCCAATAAACAAACTCGAGAATTTTGATACTTCCAAGAAGCTGGAGGCCAGCAGCACCGCGGAATCACCGACGGTATCTGGATTTTTCTACTGCTCGTTTTTGGCCTTGAGGAAGCTCTGCAGCGCGAAGGCCAGCGCCAGCAGGAGGAGGGGCGTGGTAAGCTGCAGGAGCGTCGCCAAAGTGCCCGTCTCGGCTTTCTTGGTGCTCACTTCCATGGGCATGGTGTAGGTGATCTTGTCCGGGATGGTGGCCACGTCGACCTCGCCGATGCAGTACTGCAGCATCATCTCCTTGGCGGACTCGCTGTGGCCGATGTCCTCGTAGTCGGCGGTCGCGTCCTTGCCTGCGTGCGCGACACAAGATGCAGCGGCGGTGTGAGTGAGAAGCGACGCAACAAATTCTTTTTTCACCTTCTTCGCATAATGAAAACGGGAAAGGAAACAGGAAGGCTAGCTAAGCTCACCGGTGGACGCCAGCAGGAGCTCGTCGCCGCCGGGGTGCTCCTCCATGAACGGCGTGACGTCATACACCTGAAGAAAGCAGCGGTAAGACAGTCAAAACATGCCCCCAAACCTTGAGGTCCAACCGCCTAAGCTCGCTGTGCTTTTCGCATGGAAGTACTCTATTCATGTTGTTTGCTTACATACTGATTCCCTCGGGTGAATCTCCAAACTATTAGCAGGGAGCGATAAGTAGGAGTTGCGACCGTACGAAGGAAGGAAGGGACTTGCTTACCTTGCCGGAGACGATGAGCCAGCAATCGTTCCGATCCCTGTGCTTCCTCACCTCCTCAAACGTGTATACCTTCCCTCCCGCCATCTCGACCCGCGCGTCGTTCTCCGCTGATAGTCCAACACCTGACAAAAGAAATCAGAAGTTATTGCAGATTCTCCCGAACGGGATCGAGAAACTGGAGGCATCTTTGGCTGGGGGGAACGTACAGTGCTCGAGAGCTTCCTGCTCGAGCTGCTCCGCCGTTTTGCCGAACCAAAATGTGACCCGGCTGCACCGGCGTCTGCTGACTAATATAGCCGGAGGCGCAGTCGTGTCACATGCATCGATGTTCAGTGGTTCGGTATTGACCTGGAACCAGGACAAGTCACAAATTTCCACTAGAGGCTAATACGTGTCAAGAAATTTTGGGGGCGGGGCGAAGCACCGCACGCCAGGTCCCGTGAAACTCAGCGAAAATTCACTCGAAATGGGGTGGTAAATCGGGCGGTGGATTCACGGTACGGCTCGTCGCCACTCAGTCCATAGTCAATGGAGCACCTCGCATCACACCCCATTATTATACCGTCATGCTTGATCATCCTTGTGCGCGACGACGGCGAGACCACTCTTTACAGTCGTCGGGTGGGCACACGATGTTTACACGGGCGACTGGGCGACAGAGGCCGGGCCGAGCAGGACGGCAGCTTGCGGGTCTTCCAAATTTCAACACACGTGATGCGAGCCGAGGCAGCGCGCTGCCAGCCACAAGAATCAGAGTCCTGGTCTCCGACGCCGTCGCGGTCTTCCCGTTGGGAATTATTAATGGCTGCAGAGCTAAGCGCGAAATGCTTTGGCACGGCCAAAAGCGGCTGGGAAACGCACCGGAATTTGGCTCGTCCTCCTCAGTCCACGGCCGGCGCGCGCGCAAAACCGGGGGCGTGGCCGGTGTGTGTTGCACGAACCAGCGGGCGTGACTTGACCGCGAGCCTGCTGCTGCGAATGCGGAAGAGGGCACGGCGCACGGCAACATCAAGGAGGTCTGCACTGCACACGCAGCCATGCACCGCGCTCCGGACGGGACTCGGCGCCGGCGCACGTTTTCCGCGCCGCGCTCGGCTCGCGCTCCACGCCGATGCTGATGCGCACGGGGAGGATAGGATAGGATTGGACAGATCGGTAGGTCAGAGGTCATCCCACTCGAGCACGGACGCTCGGTTCGGCCTTGTCCATCGCGCCGCACAGTATCTGTCAACTCGAACGACTGATCATGCGGCAACTGCCACCAGCAACAAAGCGAGCAAGCCGTTTTTGTAGGTGATGATTCGCCGGACCAAATTCCCTTGGTTTCATACGTCCACATACGTGAGATCGAGCTGCTTGTGCTGTTACTTTCTGAGGAGCGGATGAAACAAAGGCAAGAGCGCTGTCCTTTTCCCGTGCAGCATGAAAATTCTGGATGATTGATCGAAAGTGGGCCACGGTGATAGAGGAATGTCTTTCAAGAACAGATTCCGTCGTACCGTACGTGTTCACACTGTACCGTCCCATTCAAAATGCGTGAAAAGGGGTTGCAAGCCTCTAGTACTCTGACAGGACATAAGCTTTGATACTCCCCCTGTTTCTAAAACATGGCACCACGTTAGTAAATCTCAAGTTATTATACCACACGACAAGTATAGAGATGTTTGACTTTGATCAAGCACACTATTATATTTCCGAACTGAAGAGTAGTACTAGTGAGCTTGTGGCATGCAGCCTGGAGAACTACAAACCTTACCTATTCCATGTGAACTTATACTCTCAGCTAAGACATGATGAATTCAGTTTCCTACAGCAACAGAATGAAGGCACGCATGCGACAAGATCATTTTTTTGTGTCATTAATCACTGATCATCGCAGTTTTCCCATTGTCCATCTGATCCTCCGCCACTGAAAAATACTGAAACAGCACATTGTTCCACTAGCTTCCCGGCGTGAACTTCATGCAAACCGGTGGCTTCACCTTAGCAAGAGAAAGCAAGGAAGATGGAAACATCCATATACCATCTCCGCAGATAAAACCGGAAGCCACCGCAGGCACCAGCAGCGTTGCCTTGTTGCTGTTGATCTTGTGCCAGGCAAAGACTATCAAACTTCCCACACACATATCAATCGCGAAGTTCGCACCGACTAGGAAAGGCACGGCCATTGCCATCGGCAGGGGCACGTACTTCCTGTACCTGCGTGGCATCAAGTCCTTTGCTATGTTGATGAGCATCGCGAACGTGAAGAAACCTGCAGACAGCTCAAGGCAATGCTTTGGTAGCGCCGAGAAGCCCTCGACACCGAGAATAGCCATGTTCCGGAATATCAGCGCATATGGAGCCTTCCAATATCCATCTGGGTTCCCGATATCGAACGCTTTGTAAAAGAGCATGAATGTGAGAGGTGAGATGATGCAACCCATGGCTGTACCGATTACCTGACCCACAAACATGGATCTCGGTGATGTTAATGTCAGATGAGCTGTCTTGAAATCGTGCATCAGATCAGCAGAAACTTGTACTAACTGCTTCACTATTTCACAGCCAACAAGGCCCGCAATGACGCCATTGTCCTTTCCTCCCCAGGCTGCGAAGATGAAGAGAGCGATCTTGCCATAGTTGTAGCTCATGTTCATGTCAGTGAGCCCAGTTCCGTAGGCATTGGAGAACCCCAGCACAGGAGCAAGTATGTATGCTATGATGACGTAATACCACTTCATCTGTCGGAACATTATTGGTGTGATAATTATCGCAATGATGCTTAGCAAGGCATATCCAGTGTACGCGAGCCAGTTTGGGATATGGTCCCTATTGAACGCCTCGTCGCGCTGTATATCATCAATTGCAATTGTATCCTCATTTCCCGCTGTAGTTCACTCAGCGTCAGGTGGGATTTTCCAAATATAAAAGGTACAGAGAGTAGCGAATGCATAGTTGATTTCTCTGCAACATTTACCTTTCTTCATATTTTTGTGGTTGGATCGTTCATGCAAACTCTTAATAGTGATAGCTGTGACTTTAATGAAGTGGTAGAGGCCATCCCCCATGATCAGAGCTACACACAGGAAGGACTGCACCAGGAACAAAGTAAATATATTTGGTAGAACTGAAAATAACATTCTGCACGTAGTCTGGTTCGAAAGGAAGGAAAAATAAATAAATCAAGCAGACCTTGTAACCAAACAAGCTTGTCATGCTGCTCTCTGGTATATTTGCAGGGTACCAATTTCCCTTTTGTTTGCTGATGAGTGGCCACAATATTCCCCAAGAAAGTACAGCACCAAAGAGGGTGGAGAGGTTTACAAGGTGTGAGCAGATCATCCCCGCACCAACATACGTGAGGCTGAAATCGAAGAAAAACCTGACAGCCAAAGAATTCCAAAATTAGTATATATACTCTGTCATGCCTGACGAATTAGTACGAAGCAGTACTACAAGTGGTTAGCAACCCATTGGGTATACGTTTGTTTCCAAGCCTTTAGGCCAAAAGTAGGGAACTGAAGAAATCCACAGCCCTCGCCACCTGTGTAAAACCATTGAAAGAAGCTCCATAGCAGGCTGATTGCGAAGCACCTGAGGAATCCACGGACTTGCTTCCTGACACGGAAGGTAAAAAAATCATTCAGATCATGAGTTCATCACAAGTTAAATTTTTGCACAAAAGATTGGCAGGAGCTATTCAATTGCAAATCAATGTTAATTAGCATAACTGAGTTCAGGTCCGTACTTCGCATTCTTTTCCCCTTTAGATGTATGGAATCCGTTTATGAGAACAGCAGTTGCAGTCCCACTTGGATAAGTCAATTTATAGTCTATGACCAACGCCTGAAAACGTTACATAACCATCAGATGTGACACATAAATGAAAGTCGAAAGAAAATATAAGGGTTGAACACTACTGAGATGTAAAACGGTGTCCCATATTCTCATGTACTCTGCATCAATTTTAGTTTCTCTACACTAATTTCATTGCTCATTTCAGAACATAAGAAAAATGGTGAAATGGCACGGTGGTTCTATTTTCCAGCACAAAACAAGTCCAGCCCATTAAAAGGTCAATAGAAGGTGATGAACTAAGGGCACTTTGTTTTTTTTAAAAAAAAACAAAAATAAAAGACAAAGCCTAATAAGCTTGGGAAGAAACCTAAAAAGAAATTTACATGTTCTTGTGCAGGTTAGCATCCTTGTTTCTGAGGAGTGATGTTGCTGAATAGGCTAAATTACAAACTGTAAAACAGGGCTAAAGAGCCCCTCCTGTTCGATAATATCCTAGTGCTCTTATCATTCAAACAAAATGCGATAGGGCAGTGTGTTTTTTTTATCTAAAAAGTTGATTGCAGGCCACCATGCAAACATGTAAGTTATGTCTATTATTGATATCCACAAAATTATTAAATAGAAAAAATGCAGAAGGAAAAGGACACTACCCACAATATCTAGCAAATCCATTTCAAGCTGCAGTCTAGTTAGAACATTCTCTTTGAGAACTATAAACGCTATAACCAATAACTTAGCGTGTTCGAGAAAAAAAATAACCAATAACTTAGGTCCTATCAATCTACTTGGAAGGAAGCATGAATTCAACTCCTTCAGTTGATAGACCAGCTGGTTTCTTGTTTCCGTTGTTGTCTTTACTTCTATGTAGTCTAGCTAGTTTCCCCTTACGTCGGCTCCTTGTGCCAATGCCAAGAATTATTTTGTTTCCCCTTTTCTGTCTAACATGTTCGTTTTCTCCCCTAATCAATGAACTACGAGCTCTCATGCCTCTAGAAAGCTTAAGCAGTTAAAGCTGGTTCGAAAAGATAGGCAATGCACTCTTAAGAACCCATGCTCCAGTAATTCGAGACGAAATTTGTGGCGAAGGACAAATGAGGCACCTTTCTAAGGGGGAGCAAGTTGAGGAGCCCCACGAAGCTAATCGCGAGGAGGAATCCGGTCATCCACCCTATGCCTGGCTCCTTGTAGCTGCCCGGCGTGTTCCCCGGTGTGCTCACCCCGGCCAGCTCGTACGTTTTACGGTTCAGGGCCAGCAGCGACGATCCAAACCCACCTGAACAGCACCAACAAAACCCGATATTTTTACAAGTGCAGCGACAAGCGACGCGTGAACTCATTAAGAAAAGACTCGGGTTGTCCAAAGGAAGAAGATTAGGGAGGAGAAGGAGGGCGCGCACCGCCGAAGCCCATGGTGTAGCACGCGACGGCGCAGGTCTGGACGACGGTGTTCTCCTGGCGGGTGAAGGGCGCGCCGCCGCCGAGGCCGAGGCGGCCCAGCGCGCGCGTCCAGCCGCGGAGCGCGAGGAAGGCGAGCAGCGCGGCGGAGACGTTGAGCGTGGGGATGACGCCCGTGGTGAGCGCAAGCTTCATGATGATGACGGTGTACACGAACCCAATCAGCAGCGCCGCCACCAGGCCGCGCGCCGTCACCTGGTCCCTCCACGGCGGCGCCGGCGCGCGCCCCTCCTCCTCGCTCGCGGCGGGGCCCGACTCCGCGTCGTCGGCGTCGGCGCACTTCTCGATTTCGGGCGCCGCGCGCCGTGCGGCGGCAGCGGTTTGGGCGTCCATGGAGATCAGGCGGACAGAGGGCTGGCACTGCGGAGCTTTGGTACAGCCGCGCTCCTCTACTGAGAAAGGCGACGCGGCTATCAGCTGCATCCTACGCGCCGCGCCACCTCAATCCTACCAAATCTATCATTGCTTGCATATGAAGTACTGCTGCTGATCTACATCAAGCGACAAGCGTCAATGCGTCATCATCCTAGGAGTGGACTTGGGACCGGGGGCCTGTTCGGCATGGCTGGTGGCTGGTGGCTGAAAGTACTGTAGCAGCTGATTGAATAGTGTTTTGTGAGAGGATTCGAACACTGTAGCGGCTGATTAGCTACTGTAGCGGCTGGTACTGTAGCGGCTGGTTACTGTAGCGGCTGGTGGCTGTATAGACCCAGATACCTGTATTCGAAAATAATACGTGGTTACTGTAGCTACAGTGGTACTGTAGCTACAGTAACCAGCCCAGCCATGCCGAACAGGCTGGAAGATGAGGGCCCATCCATTTAATCTCAAAAGAATAAGTGATTTTTGTGCCGATTATTTCTGACCCATTTTTTCTTTTATTTCTGGCCCAATAATTTTGTAGGCCATTTATCTTTTCTGACCAAGCCCATTTAATCAGCCCATATACTCGAAATGACATCCTCATATGACCCAAAGCATGTTAAATAGATTCAAAAATCATAATTACTGTACACATTAATAATCTCAGATGGAAAGAAAATATAGTTCTCAAACATCACTAAAATCTTAGTCATTGATCATTACACACACAGATTTTTGCCGGGCCCTATTTTTCTTCTTAGGCCAATCTCAGTGCGTAGTTTCATCTCATATTTTTCAAGAGTGCCACATCAACTCTAAAGGTTTGGTTTGATGGATGAAGTGGCCCTATTATCTCACGGTTTCATAGGAAAGCCATCACATTAATTAGTTTTGTTTAGATTGGTAAAAAATGTTTAGATGAAACAAAAAGCTCTCAATGGAGTTTTCAATAGAGTTTCATGCATGTGAAACAGTGCCAGATGAGTTTCATGGAGATGAAGGGTGTGTTCGTTTTCAGAGATCTAAATTTTAGAGAGGTCACATCAAAGAGAATGTTACCATTTATATGTATTAAACAAAGTCAAATTACAAAACTAATTTCAGAACCCCCGTCTAATTCGCGAGACGAATCTAACGAGGGATAGCATCACTGTAGCAAAATATAGATTAATTAGGCTCATTAGATTCATCTCGAAAATAGCACCCATATGTGAAAGAGGTTTTGTCATTAAACTAATTAAAATATTTTTAAATATAAAGATTTTTTTTGATGTGACGTGTCTAAAATTTAGAGGGGAGGAAACGAACAGGCCCGAAATCCATTTGTACTATTTCATTTAATTGCTTTGCTATGTCATCTTTTTGCTGATGTGTCACCTCATTTAATGTTGATGAAATTTCCCATTGAAATTGGCCTTAGAGGGCAAAATCAAATACAGAAAACACAAAGAAAACAAAGTGATGGACGAATCAGGCCACAAATTTGTAAGGTAAGAATGAGCTGATAGCTTGTTGTTGGTTTGGCTCCTCCTTTTTATATAGCAATGTGCTGGTCAACTACAATATCGTAGTTGTAGGCCATGTTGATGTGTGCGAGTCCTGCTCCATAGGAATCGGAGATCACAAAGCATAAGGGAAAATGCTAGAAGAATTAATAATGTAATACCACACCACTTATTGGAACATAAATGGTATGCGATTGCTGCAATAACGGTAAACAAGGCATATTTTGCATACACAATCCAAGCGGGAACAAAGTTTTTGTTGAAGACCTCATGTACTAAGCTCTTGGCAGAGATGCCTAGGACTTCAATGGATTGATATACACCGTCACCAGTGGCGAAGCCATGTTGACTCACCGTAGTGCACTGGCACCAGGGTTCGATAGGGTGTGCAAGGCTAATTAGTTGAGTGTTAGCTGAAAATCACTCTAAATATTTTTGCATGACGACGGCGTTGTGCATCAGGGAAGTTTTCATGTGACAGTCACCCACGATCAGAGCGACACGCCTCCACCCACATATCAACTTTATTGAAATATTTTTTTTAGATAAAGGGAAATTTATTTCATCAAGTAAAAACATTCCGGTCTCTCCATCGTTCAATGGATTTAACCGCTCATTATTACAACTTTTCACTGTGTGTAGACTCCTTCTACCCTATAGGACAAAACGCCACTCACAAACAGGGTTCTCAAAAGCGTTCAAAACCGGCCGGTTTTCGCGAAAACCGGAAAAACCGGTCCGGTCCGGTTAGTTAAACCGGCCGGTTTTCCAACAAAACCGAAGCTAGTTACTGTAGCAAAATCGAAAACCGTCCGGTTTCACCGGTTTACCGGACCGGTTTTTCCGGTAGCGGTTTTCTGGTTTTTTCGAAATTGAGAACCCTGCTCACCAAACAAAAGCGGTAAAGATAGTGCACATGCAAATTCAATCAAAAGATGAAATTCTTGCTAAACTTTACATTAACCATTCTTTACAAAAACATTAATGTGGATTATACACAACAAAATATCAAACTCTATCACCCTTGAGTCATGTAGCTCTTTGAAAACAACAACAGAGGTTACTTAACAAGACTTCAACAATTTATTGAATCATAAATCACAATTAATCCCTCGACTCATACGATCCATGAACTGTTCAAATTCTCTAGCTTCGAGGTACAAATTTCATGCAGATTGGTGGCTTGATCTTGGCAAGAGCAAGTAGAGAAGAAGGGAATGTCCAGATGCCATCTCCACATATCAAACCGGATGCAATTGCAGGCACCATGAACGCAGCCTCTTTTTTGTTCATCTTGTCATAGATAAAAACTATCAAACTGCCAACACACATGTCAATGGCAAAGCTCCCACCCACGAGGAATGGCACTGCCATTGCCATTGGGAGGGGCACAAATTTAGCATACTTGCGTGGTAGGACATCTCTAGCAACACTCAAGATGAACGCGAATCCAAAAAATCCAGCGGTGAGTGAGAGGCAGTGCCTCGGCAATGCAGAGAAGCCCTCCACACCAAGGATCGCCATGTTACGGTATATCAATCCATATGGCGCTTTCCAGTAACCATTCGGGTTTCCAATGTCAAATGCATTATAGAAGAGCAAGAATGTGAGAGGCGCAATAATGCAGCCCATGGCTGTCCCAACAAATTGTGCCACAACCAAAGATCTCGGTGACGTCAAAGTCAAATGCCCCGTCTTGAAATCGTGCATTAGATCTGCAGAGGTGAGAACTAGTAGCTTCACCAACGTCCCTCCGAGAAGGCCAGCAATAACACCGTTGTCCTTTCCAGCCCAAGTAGCAAAGATGAAGATTGCAATCTTGCCGTAGTTGTAAGCCATGTTGATGTCAGTGAGCCCTGTTCCATATGAATTGGAGAAACCAAGCAGAGGGGCTAGGACATAGGCCACAATAACATAGTACCACTTGACCTGCCGGAACATCAGTGGTATGGCGATCACTGAAATAATGGATAACAATGCATATCCAAGGTAAGCTGCCCAAGATGGGATAGAACCCCCATTGAAGACCTCATCACGTTGTAGATCATCTATACGATTGTACCATCCCCATTTGCCACTGTGGATTCAGACAACAACAGCGAGTTATTTGTTAAGTAATGAAAGATCAAAAGGCCAAATGTGTTAGAAGTGAGTCTGTATTGTTTTTCCTTTCCTCACCTCTGTTGCTAGCACGTTTGCGGTTTAGTCGTTCATGCATGCTCCTAGCAGTGACAGCAAAAACCTTGAAAAAGTGATATGTTCCGTCTCCCATGATGAGGGCTATACAGAGCAAGGCCTAAATAAAAGGCAAAACTAGCGACTTAGTGAAATGTCTGAGTGATTACAATGTTATCCATGTAAGAAGCAACACGACATTTTTTTTTTCTGATAGCTTTCTATTAGATTTATGCTGATCACTTCTACCCAAACGTGTTCTCTTGGTTGGACGGTTTTTGTCGATAAAAATTGGGGGGCTAGGTCACATGTGTTTCCAATACATTATAAGTGAGATACCTTGTAACCATATAGGCTTTTCATGCTGCTTTCTGGTACATTTGCAGGGTACCAGTCCCCTTTCCGCTTGCTGAGAAGTGGCCACAACAACCCCCACGACAAAATCGCACCAAGGAGGGTGGAGATGTTGACAATGTGTGAACAAATCATCCCCGCGCCAACATAGGTGAGGCTAAAGTCGAAAAAGAATCTGACAGACAAAAAAATGAGAATTAGATATATTGCATTACATGCTGAACAGTATAGAGATCTTTCATGAGAAATTAGCAAAATATCTTACGTTTGTTTCCAAGCCTTCAGACCAAATGTAGGGAACTGCACAAATCCGCAAAAATCGCCTCCTGTGTAGAACCACTGGAAGAAACTCCACAGGAAGCTAAACCCAAAGTATCTTAAAAACCCACGGACTTGCTTCCTGTAAAATAAAGTCAGTTGGAATTATCATCAAACGACCCTTTGAGCCCATGCAGATCTAAGAATGATCAGATCCGTACTTAGCATTCTTGTCTCCTTGCTTGGTGTGGAAACCATTTATGAGGACCGCGGTTGCAGTTCCACTTGGGTAAGTTAATTTGTAGTCAATGACCAAAATCTGAAAATGTCATGTAAAGTGAGTGTCATGGACAAATCCAAACAAGATATCATTCCCTAGTGCACACCACCACACTTCAGAATTTGTAGCAAAATCTTCTGTTAGACCTGAATACATTGTAACTACTGCCAATAGATTCAGAACCTGCTCGGACCAAATTTTGCTAGTGCATGGTCGAATGGACATATTTGTGTCTTCTTGACCTCTTCACAACGCAGTGAATTAGGAATACTCCTAAGTCCGTAGAGACATTAGTTTGTTCAGGAACTTTAAAAGTAGCTATCTTGTACTAGCTCTGTAGCGAACATAGACCCCTACATACAACACCAACTCGCCTAGATTTACAGTGTTCACTTGTGTTGAAATTAATCCTTTGACTTAATGTGTAGCAATGTCTAATATTGCTTAGTGCATGGTCTTCCTCTGTTCTCAAATATTCGACGTTAGGACAGAATGTTTAGTTCAAAATTGAGCTGCACACATCATGTCCTAACGTCAAACAAATGAGAAGGTAATAGTACCAATTTTCATGCCGTTGACTAACGGAAAACAGAACAAACGCTGCGATCCTTGTTATCGAGAGTGATAATGAGCCGTGCTGTATTTTATTTGAAATAATTCAATTCATCCTTGCAAGTTGCAACGTGTCGTGATGGGCAACAAGGGAACAGAGTGTGCAAGAAAAGGACACCTTTCTGAGGGGAATCAAGCTCAGGAGGCCGGCGAAGCTGATCGCGAGGAGGAATCCAGCCATCCAGCCAAACCCAGGGTTCTTGTATGTCCCCGGCCCGTTGGCCGGCGAGTTCCCGGCGAGCTCGTACGTCTTCTTGTCCAGACCCAGCAACGTCGATCCGAACCCACCTGCGTGCGCACGATCGAGTCAGTTAACAAGCTGCTATGAGCTGATCAATGGCGTGAAAATGAGGCAGTACTGCTGTCATACTGTCACTGACCTCCGAAGGCGATGGTATAGCAGGCGACGGCGCAGGTCTCGACGACGCAGTTCTCCTGGCGCGTGAATGGCCGGTGCGCGACGCCGAGGCGCTCGAGCAGGCGCGTCCACCCGCGGAGCGCCAGGAACACGAGCAGCGCCGCGGAGACGTTCAGCGTGGGCACCTGCCCCGTCGTGAGCGAGATCTTCATCACGATGACGGAGAAGACGAACCCCACCAGCAGCGCCGCCACCACGCCGCGCAGCGTCAGCTGGTCGCGCCACGGCGGCACGCGCTCGAACTCGCGCGCCTCCGCGGGTTCCGACTCCACGTCCCCCGGCGCCACCTCGTGCTTCTCGATCTCGTCGCCGGCTGCAGCGCCCGCGCCCCGCGCGCGGTCCGCGTCCATGGCGGCCTAGTTGCTCCGCCTCTGCTTCGTCTCCTCTCGGCTGGCTACACCACGAAGCCAAGCCAGGAGAAGTGCGGCAGAGGCTGATGTCTAGTCGAGGAGGCGAGCAGAGGCTGATGTCTAGTCGAGGAGGCGAGTGGCATTAACTACTGGTGATCGATCCTGCGATGTTTGTTAACGGTCAGCGAAGTTTATATAGAAATCAAATCCTTGCCGAATGTCAACTCTCTTAGAAAAAAAATTCCAGGGCCATTTTTCTAGTGTGCAAGTGTATAATAAGTGAATGTTTTTCCCATCGACCTTGTTGCGTCTGAATCGTATGATTTGCCTCATCAGAATGTGATTAGTACCCATTGTAAACTTTTATATTCTACAAACACTGGTCCATTCCATTTCGCTCAGGACCTGTCCCTAGCCGAAACTTGCGAGAGTTACTGTCTAGAGAAAAAATCAAAATAACTTAAGCAGGTTGACAGTGGCGGCACTTTTCGTGCCGTTTTGTTTAGATTCATTTGGACAGAGTTTATGGAATCATGACTTGCCTGAACGCGGAGCTTATTGTACCTTCTGGGAATGATAGAGACGGTTATTAATTGGATATATACTATTGAGATAGTGTATCTTTATTTATTTCCCTTCCCTGAAGTATTTTGTGCTCTTAAAGATTTTGAATTACAATAAGAAAAAATAATTTTAAATTTTGTAAAGATTATCAAGTATATACTTCCTCAGGCTACCATGCATTCATCGGTCCCAGTTTATTTGATGTTTCTTGAATTTTAATCATCAGTACCATTTTATTCGAGGTTTCTTGAAATTTAAGAGGCACTGAGCCATCTGAAAACATGTTGCCTGGCGGCAACTGAAAGTTTATCTCAGAATCAGCAAGCAGATGGACTTATCTTGCTGTGAAATCTAAATAAACCAAGGACTAAACGCAGCTTCGGAGTTGTTGGGACGGGCCTACTTCATGCTGCCTTGCTTCATGATTTCATAAACAATAATATTGCAGCCAGGCAATCAGAGCTCTGGTCCGTTGACTTTGGCCAATAACCTAGAGAAACAGCGTAAACTATGTTTTTAGCCTATGCAATTGGAGAGAACTCAGACTCAATTGTGGCCACAGAAAACAGGTTATGCAAGAAAGACTGACAGGCATTTGTGTCATTGTTAATGTTTGATGCTACTATGCTAGGGAACTAGTCGTGTCTCCATGTTTGGGCAACCTGCCAAGTCTAACGTACTGGATTAGGCTCTCCGCACTGGGCTCCTGCACAGCTTCCTGAAGGAACGAAATAACGGAAAATGCCCTGTAGCGGTCTACGCTACCGCTTTTGCTATCATCCCATAAAGGCATGCCCACGCCAAATCGAGCGGAGGTAGAGAAGCTCCTCTACGCACCGCCGGAGAGCGGGGCCCACCACCCACGCGCCATCCGAACCGGGCGCGCGGAGATGGAGCAGGGAGGCGGAGATACAGAGGGAGCCTGGTCCGCCGCCGTCCCGCTGGACGTGGTGGACGTGCGGCGGCTGGGCGCGGTGGAGCGGAGGCAGGGAGGCGGAGCGGCGGCTGCTGGTGGACGCCCTCATCGCCACCGCCGTGGCGACCGCCGCGACAACCTCCGACTGCTGCAGAAGCGGCGGCGCATGGACAGGGTCGGCGCCCGGCCGTCGACGGTGGAGGTGTGGAGGCGCGAGCTGCGCGTGGAGGCGGAGGCGCGCTGGGGATTGAGATGAGTGGCGGCCGGCGGACGAGATCTCACCGGACGAGGAGGGGGTGGCGGAGAGGAGGAGGAGGGAGATGGGGACGGGGAGCCAGATGCGGCCGTCGCCGCGACCTCGAAGCTCACCGGCCAAAAGCAGGTCGCTCGCCAGCTCACCGGCCAGCCGAATCCGATGGCGCTCGTGGATGCCAAGCCCGCCGGCGAGTCCACCTCCACCGTGGCCGCGCAATACCTGTTCCGGCGGAGAAGGAGAAGCGGCCGGCGCTGGGAAGGTTGTAGAAGCCGCCAGATGGAGAAGCGGCCGGCGGAGAAATAGTATAGGAAGTTTGCAATTCGGACCTTGTATTTTCTTGTAATTATTTACAAATTTTCTGTGTGTTGGATATTTATAAAAGACCCCTAAATTTTTTTGGTATTTAGGATAACTATTATAAATGATTATGGATGAAGAAAAATGTTTGTTAAAATGAGATGGTAGTTGGAGATGGTTGAATAAAATATGTGGTAGTTGGGATAGAGGAAGAATATAGAGGAACGATGGGTGCGGGAGAAATTGGTATAGAAGAAAGAATCTTGATGACCAGGACAGAATATTTCTTTTTAGAGGAAGCAAATAGAGGAACGTGAGTGCGGAGAGCCTTAGCCAGCCAACCTGTAAAGCTTTATTTCTAGACTCTAGTGACAAAAATAATCATCAGTCAGTTGACTTCCAAAAAATAAAACGAAATTACCTATGCAGGATGCATCTCTGTTTTGTTCTGACTTTGTTTGTCTTTTGTCTCAATGGAGAGGCCCAAACGAAGTAGCGAGATTTGGGCCGCCGAAAGGATGGCCCAATGTAACATCCGGCCTAAAACTAATGTTTTTCGTGCTAACTCGACTCGAAGCCCGCAGCAGCGGTTAATCAGCCCCGGCGTTCGCGCCTTCACCTTGCCTCTGATCAGGTGAATCGCCCGGTCGCCTCCGCCGACCAACCCCAATAGTCAAATCCAAATCCCGCACAATATCCAATGGATCCACCGCCCGGAGATCGATCACAGGTCCCGAGAAGTGATTGGATCTCCCGCTGGCCGCGTCATTTCCGTTTAAATCCGCGGTGCCGCCTGCGGAGGACGGGGGAGGAGCAGAAAGAGGCCGGACGCAATGGAAGGGCTCGCCAAGGGACTGGAGCGCGTCGTGATCGACGAAATGGAGGGGGATGAGGCGAGGAGGGACCGGCGTGCAGCTCCAGCGGATGGGGAACGGGAGGAGAGGTCCCGGTCGACGTGGGCCGAGGTGCGCGTCACCTGCTCGATACAATTCCGTAGGGGAGTAATGTGAGGTTTAGAAAGATGGGTCTCGGAATGTAAGGGTTTCTGGCTGCCTCTGCAGGTAGTTTCTGAGGAGAAGGGCGAGGATCAAGAACGAAAGCGGGGGCAGGCGGAGCAAGAAAGGAAGCAGCAGCAGCAGCATGCCTCCGCGCCCACTCAGTTGCACAGACAGGTTTGAGATGTCTTGTTTTTCATGGGCACCTTGTTTCTGGACCATATGACTGCAGTGTGACGTATTTTCCAATGCAGGATGAGGGAGATGAAAGGAATGATCAGGCGTCTGATTGCGCCACTGGCACTGGCAACTTTAGGCCGCAGCAGCAGTCACAATGTGGAATAGAGAAACAGGTTGGTATCTGTTCTTATTTGATCTCTTGTTGGTTGATTGGTAACAACGAGCTTCGGCACAACGTCTGATGCCCACTTCATTGAATATCTGTGTTCAGTATCTCTTTGCTCCAGTTTTCTTCAAAAATTTAATTATAGCTCCTTGGTTTGAGATGTTAGGATGGTGAAGAGAGAAGCAGTGATGGTTGGGTGGCCGTGGAGGAAAGAAAGCGTCACAGAAGGCCACATCAGGTTTGCAGCATCAGGCCGTTGGCAATTTCTGTCCTTTTGTTTTTCTCATTCCACATCAAAATGCATGTATATCTTGTTAGTTCTAGCATCTAAGTAATGTAGTTTATCTAGTTCTTTACATGATGTCTGATGTTAATAAGGTACGGATCATATTTGTTCATACCTGGATGTATCCAAGACTATAAGTTGACTTATCCTCCAGCCAACGCTACGTAATTGTGTGTACCATACACAGCTGTTGAAATAAATCTAGACAGTGTTCTCTTTGGAATAATTATGTTCACAGTAAAAACTTCCTCATGTTTTACAAATATATTACGATAGAAACTTCTGATCAAAATTCTAATCTTCATTGACTGTGTCAGCATTCGAAACGACACTTGTTTGTGACTGAAGGGAATGGTGTTTTAGCTGTTTTCATATTTCAAGAATATAGGTATTTCGGTTCCAACATTCTCTAACTGAAAGAACCCTGTTTGAGAAGCCTTAGTACGTTGTAGTTATATTACTATTTTCTAAGTATTCTTTTCCCTGGCTGAATTCTGAATTTCTATTAACTGTATGAAGCACTTTGAAGAATGGAACGGATACAAGAGACCGCCATCTGAACAAGAATACTCTGAAGATACCAGTTGTATCCATCAAGACCTAAATGTGGAGCCTACCAGGGAGGAACTCGACAATTTGTCAAAGGCATGCAGTCGGCTATGGGAGCTTGATTTCAATCGTCTCGTTCCTGGTAAGGACTATGCGATTGAATGTGGTGAAGGGAAGAAGGTTTATCATAAGGGGGACAAAGCATCTGAAAACCTGTTCAGCTGGCTGGAGGACAATGTACTAAAGAGGCGTACATACTCCCGTTTTTGTGCTCTTCTTGACAACTACAACCCCCACCAAGGATACAAAGAATCAGTCACCCAACAGGACAAGTATGAGGAAGCTGCTTTTATTGAGGAAATTTCAAGAAGTGCTCCAATAAAGTACTTGCACCGTTATTTGGTACTGAAGGGGGTCACATCTCAGGATTATGAGGACTTCAAGAAAATGTTGACCTCCCTGTGGTTTGATTTATATGGAAGAGGTGGCTGCTCCAGCAGCTCTTCTGCGTTTGAGCATGTTTTTGTGGGAGAGATCAAGGGTCAGAGGCAAGGTGAGAATGAGGTCTCAGGCTTCCACAACTGGATTCAGGTGAGTTCTTATAATATTGCAGCAGCATAGTTTTGTTTGCACACTTATATCTTAAACTAGAGATTACTGATGGTATTCTATGATTTATGTGCAGTTTTACCTTGAAGAATCCAACGGCAATCTTGACTACCAAGGGTACATATTCCCAAGGAGGCGCGGGGAGCTGGTGAGTATCATCTGAATATACTTGTCCATTGACAATTTGACACACACCTGTACCATAATGTACCTAAACTTTTCAAATTGATCTGCAGCCAGACTCGGAGACACAGCTGCTCACCATTCAGTTTGAGTGGCATGGCGTGTTAAAGTCTGTGTCCAGCACATTGATTGGTGTCAGCCCTGAGTTTGAAATTGCACTCTACACACTCTGCTTCTTCACTGGAGGAGAAGATAACCATGTAGATATTGGACCGTATTCAGTGAATATCAAGTGCTACCGATTGGGGGATAACAAGATTGGTTCAGCTTTCCCGATTGCAGAAAACTGAGTGTTCTGGTGGCAATGTTCTGACTACTGAAGGTCAGTTATTCCATTTGATCATTATTTTAGGATATCGGTTTGAAGTTTGTTTCTGTTAGCAAAAATAAATTGTACTTTTCATTAATTTATGCACCATATTGCAACATGTGCCACATGATGTAATTCTTGATCAAGACATGATTACAGCATCCTAATTCAAAATAGCTGTTTTCCTTTCTTGTGCAACTGTGCTTAGTGATGTTCTTTATTAAGCATTTCCTTAAAAAAAATGTTCTTGATGAAGCCCAGGAAATGAAATGAACCATAGAATAGAGATGGTTGTATTTTGATTGTATTTTCTTCATTTAGGAACGTGAAAAAAAGGGGTAAAGCTTTGACTTCATTACAAGTCAAACTTAAGGAAATTCAAATTTACATCATATGGATTCTATATTTGCACTACTAGGAATGGAATGGTATATACAGTTTTGAATGTGTGATTCAACCCTGGAAGGGAACCGTTGCATATAGTAACTCATCAGACATATACATATTTAGTAACTCATTTTTTTGGAAGGGAACGAGACCATCATGATCTTAACTTCTCAAACGGGAATCTTGCTGTCTAAAACAGGCACAACATTACTTTGCATAACAAAACAGATGCCCTCGAACATATGGGTATGATCTGCCTGAGTTGTTAATTTACTCAAAACGTGGTACTGATTATAAAAAATGAATAATATTGTCACAAAACACTTAACTATATTTAGTACCTATAATTCTTTACTACAAAGAACCCTTTACAATTAAAACTCTCGAGCCTCTGGTCTTCTAATCAACCTATGCAGATTACATGTGAAACCCTAATAGATATACATTGATATGAGAGAACATGACTAAAGTGCCGTTCAGAAAGTACAGACTACAGAGTAAAAAGAAAAGATCACAAACCATAACTGAAATTATGTAGGAGTTGGAGCAGCCGCAGCCCTCATGAGCATGAATCTCCTTTTCGCAATGCTGTTTGCATTCTCACCTAGGGCAGCTAGGTGAAGCATCCGCCGCCTTGCTGATGCCACAGCAACATCCTCTGCAGTTGTTTTCCCAGATGCCTTATGGGGTGGTGAACTCTCACCTGAAGCGCTCGCATCCCCGTCCAACTCCTTGTGCTGTGTCACTTGCTTCAGGTTCTCAACCACCTCTCTCATTGTCGGACGGTCCTTTCTTTGCTTTGCAAGGCAGCTATTGGCCAGCTTGGCAATTTCTCTGGCGCCCTGCTTAGAGTAGTGACCATCGAGCCTTGTGTCTATAATCCTGCTGAATCGTTTACTTTCAACGGGATACTGCCTCACCCATTCGAGAAGCTTCTGTTCATTTTTTGGACGGTTTCTTTCCATTGAGCGCCGTCCAGTGAGGAGCTCATACAGAACCACTCCAAAGCTCCAAACATCACTCTTTGTTGTGAGATGGCCTGTCTCAATATAATCTGGAGCTGCATAACCATAGGTTCCCATAACCTGAATGCAAGTTGTTCTCAGTAACAGATTCATGAGAAAAGTCTATTATCTTGGAGTAAAATCAACACCTACCGCTGTAGATACATGAGTATCACCTGCTGATGGTCCTTCCCGTGCCAATCCGAAGTCTGAAAGTTTTGCTCTAAATTCCTCATCCAGCAGTACATTGGAAGCTTTGAAATCTCGATATATAATCTACAAAATTGTTTTCATGATTTTCAGTGATCAAACAACCAAACATCTCTCTCTTCTGTAGAGAATAAAAATATCAAAATATCAAATCATATCGACAGATTTGCTGTTGAGGAAAGTTACACAGATTTTTAAAAAGCAGTTTGACATGAAAGAATACTCAGAAAACACTTGTATCTCTTAGCAGTCTTTGTTTCACAAAGAATAAATATTTCCTTTTGTGTGTGGAGTGTGGCCAAGCTAATACCTGAACTTCAAATCCCTCGTGGAGGTACAGTAACCCCTCCGCAGCACTCAGTGCTATTTCCAACCTGATGTGCCATGGTAGGACAGGGTATGCTCGGTTGAACAAATGATCGTCCAGGGTCTTGTTCGTCAGAAACTCATAGACCAGCAATCTCTGAGGGCCTCGCTCGCTTCGAGCGGCGCAGTACCCAATGAGCTTGACAAGGTTCGGATGCTCGACAACTCCTAGAAACTGAACTTCCGCCAACCATTGTTTGTGACCCTGATCAAGGTGGGAGTAGGAACCAAAAAGGAATGAGTCGGAGTCAGATTCTACTATATCTGACCTAGCAAAGTAGCATTTCGATCCATTGATGCAAATTAGTTACGTTGAAACCATATGTCTACTTATTACAGACAGTAGATAAATATGATAAAGGAGCACGAGAGAACTTAGGATATTTGAAATTACATATCATGATTGTTAGTATGCAATTTTAACAGATTGTTTTGCCACTGCAAGGCAAGAATACTCAGCAACTTGAACAGTTGTCAAATGATATCCCAATTTATGAAGCAAAAAAGATGATCTCGAATTCTCCAAACTGTTCTACGCTAAGAAATTATTGTAATTGCATGTCGAATCAATACATCTCACAACTGAACTGAGCCAAGAATTCAAAGAAGGGTACCTGGTGGCCATTGGGATTGAGCTTTTTGATGGCGACCACCGTGCCACCGGCGGGTCCACCAGGCAGCCGCACGACGCCCTTGTAAACGCTCCCGAAGCCGCCCTCGCCGACCTTGAGCAGCCGGCTGAAGTCGCTGGTGGCGGCCTGGAGCTCCCGGAACCCGAACTCGCGGAGGCTGTTCGCGCCCCTCTCCTCGTACAGCTCCGGGATGCTCCGCGCCGACGAGACCGAGGCCGAGCCCGACGACTTGCTCGCCGCGGGCCGAACGGCCGCGCTCGAGTTCCCGGAGTGGCTCGTGCCGGCGGCCGACGACGGCGCCATGGAGTCTGACAGGTTGGTGGAGAGGAACGAGGCGGCCGCCGGAGACGCCGGCGCTGGCCCCTCCCGCGGCCTCTCGTCGATCTTGATGCTGAAGCAGCGGAAGCAACCCATTTCTTAAAGCAACGCAGGTGGCGGGGGCAGCTCAGGTCGTAGTGGTTTCCTGCCTCGTCTTATCCATTGCCTCCGCTTCAACACCTCGACAGCAACGAGCTGCTCGTGAGCTATGGAAACACCTTTCCAGCTATCGGGAACGAAAGGGATGAAAAGCAGCAAGCTCTGAGAAACTAAATTTCCTGGTTGACGGCTTGACGCCCGAGGCGGCCACCGGATTTGTCAATATATTGAAGCAGAATTGTTTGACGCAAGACTCACCACCTCGTCCACGGTGAACAGGCAGCTGGGAAGCAGAGGAATTCACCCACGCCTCTCCTGTCCTAAACTTTAGCGGAAGAACCAAGAAGCAAAGCAAGCACAGAGAGACAGAGGTGGTTGAAGTATGGATTACTCGCGCAAGTCTGCAGAAAATCATAAGAAAATCGAGGAGTCAAACGAAAGGTGCTTGGAGAGCGACGGGAGAGGAGACAGGTCGAGTTGCAACTGCAAACTGCAATAACTCTATGCCCTTACCTGTCTTCCACCTTTTTTTTATTTCTTTTTCTAATTTATAGTACGATCTAAACTGGTGAGCTTATCCGACCTAATCCAGCCAGTTGTATTATTAGTGCAGAGTTAGCAAACTGTTTAATTCTCCGAACTCTGAACCGTTCAACCTTTGCCTCTCCAAGTTCCAGCTTGTCCTAGACACTTCAAGACTCAAGTTACTAGGGCTGTAATTCATATTTTTCTGTGTTAATTGATTCATTCTCCGGTCCTGTGAAAAATACAGTACACCAATCTGGAATCATCAAAGATGATCGATCGGCAAGAAATATGATACAGTACCACGAGCCCACAAAAAGCAATAGGAGTAGCACCAAACCATGTTACTCCTCGATGCGCAATCGCAGCACGCGTGCTGCTGCACCAGTCGCTGCGGCTGCCAGGAGATGGACGCCGGCGCATCGTACCGGTACCGCACATGGGTACGACGGCCAATGCGTGTACAGGCAGGCCATGGGTACAGGCAGGTGGTAGCAGCAGTTGTATACCAGCCATCCTTGCACAGTTGTATACCAGCCATCCTTGCATTTGCAGCAGTCGCAGGCCATGGGTACAGGCAGGTGGTAGCAGCAGTTGTACTCCTACCAGTAGGAGTACAGCATTTTTCACCGTCAGAGGAGAATCTGCTCCTCCTTGCTGTCTCTGGATCGCTGAACGCCCAATCCAAATGCCATGCGACCCAGACCGACGCTGGCGACGTACCTGGGGGGTCGTGACCGGAGGTCAGTTTGACTTAAGTCATACTGTAGCCATATCGATGCGCGGCGAATTATTAATGCCTGATCTGCTCATCTACATGGGCATTGCATTTCTGGGAAGGCGTACGCTTGCTATTCTTAGCAACTTCCTCTGATTTGCATCGGGTGCCTAGATGCTGTAAACATAATCTTCTCTATGCTTCATGTAAATTCGATTGTAAGACTACCCTTGCGGCCTCTAAGAGCGAGCTCGCGTTGTGCAAGGTCGTTATCGTTTTTTTTTTCAAGATAAGTCGTTTTTCTGCATATTCTAGAAATTGCAGTAGAATATCTGGTTAGCGTTAACTGGATATGAAGTAGACTAGTACTCTCTCTCTTTTTTTTGGCGACTCAGGAGACTTCATTCATTAATCAACGTCGGGATTACAATCTTTAGAGCAGGTTAATGATACAAGACGGGGTACATGCCACATTCCCGTCCTCGCATCACTTGAGACTTGTTTAGCTAAAGTATGTGCTACCATATTACAAGTTCTACTAGCATACTTGAGAACGAAATCTTGATAAGAAGAGCTAATCTCCCGGATCTCCCGAAGCACCACCATAACGCTAGAACGTTGATCATTACCAGCGTCCACAACTTGACTAGCTCTTGGCAGTCAGTCTCCATGTAAACCTTCCGAGCTCCAGCCTGCCTTGCAAGAACGGCTCCATCTCTACATGCCAACGCTTCAGTGTACAGCGCATCCATGCAGTTCGCGTACCCGTTCGCCATCACTCCTCCAAACATGCCATTGTGATCTCGTAGGACAGCGCATGCAGCTCCATGCCAATGCTCTGCTACGAACGCGCCATCCACATTGCATTTTGTAGTACTTATTTATGCAGTCCTTCTACTACTTAAATGTCATTTACGTCGTAGTATCTTCATAAGATTTTCCAAAATAGCAAACAATTGTGATGTGGCAACTCACAGTTGTGTGGACTATGTATTCATCAGTATGTCAGCCGGTTGAAAAATCCTATTTTGTATGTATAGATTCGTTGTAAATCACAGAATTAAGGAGTATCACCAAGAGTACTGGTGCAGATTGGTTGTTTAGATGGAACCCACACTGTCGAGTGCCTCCTCACGTCCTTGAAATATCCCTTCGCCAATCACTTGTGCCGGGAGATCGATCTTCTGTGCTGTCGATGCGCGAGTGCGCGACGCCTCACCGAAAGGCTGGTGATGTGGTCGAGCATCCTCTTCCTGTGTGGCCGTATGGAGTAGTAGCACAGTAGGCAAGGTTGGAGTAGGATCTTTTTTTTTTTTTTTTTTTTGAAACGAGTAGGATCGCTTTACCTACACAGAGGACGAGTTCGTTTCGCTTCGAGCGCACGTACAGCTTTTTCGCGGTCGAAAGAGAAGCTAGCAGCACTCAGCCCCTGATCAGACAAGGCGGCGTCGTACTGGTGGTGTCCTGTCCGGATGGCCAGTAAAGCAGAGGAGATTCCTGCTGTGATGATTGGTCGTGCTCGTGCAGGAATGGATGCCTTCTCAAATCGATGACACGGTGAATTATATGAATGCCAGTACAGTAGTTTCACCTAGTTGAAATCCACAACTTATATTGTTAGAGCATCTCCAGCAGAGTTGCTAAAATGGAATTGCTAAAATTGAGTTTAGGTATAGGAGAGAGAAGATTTAGGCTATAGCTGTTGTGCTCCTCTCCAGCAGAATTGCTAAAACAGGATACCTATAAACCTTTTTGTAAATACACGTAACTGTTGAGGGTTTTTCCTTAAAACGTCAAGACACAGAAATAATACGAAAAATTATAAGATTCCGCAAGGGCTTTTTCGCAAAAGCTCATGGCCATGGCAAAATCCTCACCGCGCCGTCGATCCGCTGCCATCCTCACCAAATCGCGCCGCCGCCCCATCCCCAGCCTCCACCTCGAGCTCCGGCGCACAATCCTCTTCCACCCTCTACCCCGAATCAAAGATTCATGCCACCAAATCGACACCATGGCGAGTGAGGCGCGGTGCGGGCTCGTCCATGGCGGGCGCAGGGCGCGAGCTCGTCCATGGCGGCTCTGGGGCGCGGCGGCGTGACGCGGGCTCGGACAGCGCGTCAAGGCGGCGTGACGCGGGCTCAGCCAGCGCGTCAAGGCGGCGCGGCGCGAGCTCAGCCATGGCCTCGAGGCGACGCGGTTGGGCGGGGGCACTGTCAGCGCGGCGCGGCGCAGGATCAGCCAGAGCATCGAGGCGACGCGGTCTCGGCCAGCGGGGTCGCCGGGTGCGGCGGGGGCGAGCTCCCATGGGCGGCACAACGCGATTTTGCGGCGGCGGGCGGCGGAGCGGAGTGCCGGCGGGCGGCCACGTCGGCGGGGAAAAGTCCCGCGGGAGGCAGTTGGTGTTTGCGCGCACGGCTCACAGGTTTTAGCAATCCAACCATGGATTGCTATATTTGGGTTCAGGAGAGAGAATTTTAGGCTATAGCCTAAAAATGTTAGGTATAGCAATCCATATAGGTCATCTGCTGGAACAGTTTTTTGATAGATTTTAGGCTTTCTGGCAGTTTTTAGGTATAGCAATCCAATGGCAATGCTGCTGGAGATGCTCTTATATAAGTTGTGGATTAATATAAGTTGTGGATTCAACATGAACAAAAACTTGGGAAAAAAAAGCAGTTGATCAAGCAAACTTGTCACGTCGCAAACTACTCCTCTGTTCCAAATTCCAAATTATACGTCACTCTAGTCTTCTCAAGTTTCTCACATTATATGCCTTCTCACTTTCTAATGCACTTTTATCTCTTCCTTATCCATCTCTATCTTTCCCTTGCTCGTTTTCTACGCAACCACATTTTTAACTCTTCTCAATCTTCGTGACTAGAGCCAAACGACATACTAATATAATATAAACGAAGGGAGTAAGAGTGTGCTTGGTATATGGTCACCACTAGCCACACCACATCTGTCTTCGCCATAGGTCTTTTCTTTGCTGCTTGGTTGAGAGCCAAAACAGTGGGGGTCACACCTTTTTCCACCACCGAACTGTGGCGTAAATTTTCAACACCACACAATGTAATGAGCCACACCTTAGTGTGGTGAATTGTGGCTGGGATCAAACATCCCCTAAGTCATTCTGACTCGGGACAAAGTAGAGAGCACGCAGAAAATAAAACGTGAAGGAGAGAAAGAGATAGGCACAAGAAATGATGGATCGTGAAGTGAGAATGAGGATAGATACATGCATTTAGAAGCGAGAGCTGCATGTTTCTACAATTTAAATGCTAGAATTGTATATATTACGAAACAAATGAAGTATTCGACTTTGCTACTATATTCTTATTTTGTGTGCCCATACGGGACACTTTGATCCTCGGCGCTCGTGTAGAGTGCGCTTTTCTTTCCTTTTCAAAAACTAGACATCTGGACAAGCTCAGTTTCTGTTTCTATAAATAAAACCTTTCTTTAAGATCCACACACGTGCGCTCTCTTCATCACCAACCCGATCTAGATCGGCGGAGCTCCCTTCGGGAGCCCCCTCTGGGCCACTTGAGCCACACACCACCACCATGCCTCTCGTTGCCGGCATTGTGTCTTTACTCCCACGCGTTTCAACACGGGAGGCATTTTAAATTTTGTCGTTAGTTGTCTTAAACCAAACGTGGATAGACGTTACAACTGTGTCTATTAGACATGTCCTTCTTTACTAAAAGAAAGTTAAGCGTTACTATTTAAGGATAACCGTTTCACACGATGCCAGAATTTTGGCGCGAAAAGGGCGTTATTGTCATTTTTCTCTCTTTGAAAGGAATCGCGTACTCACCTTAATTGTGTCTATGATCATTATGATTAAAAAAATATTACGAGATGTATTACTTGTTGTTAGTTGTCTGAAACCAAGCGTTAGCTGTCGATGTTAGGCGTTTCAACTTTGTCATTTTAGATGTCTGAAACAAAGCGTGGATAAGGCGTTACAATTTTGTCGTATTAGGCATGTCCGGCTTTGCTAAAAGAAGTTAGGCGTTACTATTTAAGGATAACCGTTTCACACGATGCCAGAATTTTGGCGCGAAAAGGGCGTTATTGTCATTTTTCCCTCTTTGAAAGGAACCTTGCATACTCACCTTAAATGTGTCTAATTAAAAAATATTACGAGATGTATTACTTGTCGTTCACTGTCTGAAACCAAGCGTTAGCTGTTGATGTTAGGCATTTCGACTTTGTCGGTTAGCTGCCTGAAATCAAGCGTGGATAGGCGTTACAGCTTTGTCGTATTAGGCATGTCCTGCTTTCCTCAAAAAAGTAGGACGTTACTATTTAAAAATAACCGTTTCATGAGGACATCAGAATTTTGGCGCGAAAAGGGCATTATTGTCATTTTTCCTCTTTGAAAGAAATCCGGCGTGCTCACTGTTGACGGTAAAATGTGTGTTCTATCGCCCGCACACGCGGCCTGGGAGATTTGCTTCACTCCGTTCAGGACCAAAACTTGGAACGCGGTGAATTCCGGAGCGTGCCAGTCGATTTTCCCTGCAAATCGACAAAGACAAGAAAAAGTGTGTAAAATTCCCGGACTATCGGCCCCGGACAGGCCGATGCGTAACCGCAGCCGATGTCAGTGAATAAAAGATGATAAAAGAAACACTCGGCTGACGGCTATAAACGAATCGACATGTCGCAACATTAAATACTCGCGCGATAGCTAAAAAAGCAAGGCATGCATCAGAATCGGCAATCGGCAAAGCATGCGATCGGCAAAATCTATCGGCAAGCAACACAGTAAGGTAAATCGACAATCGACAAAAGGGGTTCAGGCCTATACTTGAACAGGAGCAATAAGATATTTAAAGGCATGCAAGCATAGATCTAAACGTGGTAAGCAATCGGCTAAACACCCCGAAAGAACGATTAAACCAGTAACCACTAATCATACCTGTAATCTGACAATCGCTTCACCGAGGACACGTCAACTAAGTGAAGTAGAACAGGACACGTCAAACTGCTCTACACGATCGACAGATACAAGTATAATCGGCAACTACCGGTCCCAGGTACTCAGTAAACTAGATCTAACCCTTATCAACTGTTTCGCCGAGGACACGTCAACTAAGCGAAGCAGACAGGACAAGTCAAACTGCCTACCCAGTCACCAAGAGCAGATCTAATCGACAAAATACCTTAACCGTGACTCGAGTAACCAAATCAAACAGAAATCGACATCAGCAATCGGCAACAAGGCTGCGGCGAGGACAAGTCAACTAACCGCAACAAAGAATTGGACCAGGTCTTAAACAATTCCATGCAGTCGACGCACGATGTAAACCCTAGATTGATCTAAATTACCGGATAACTAGCAGCCACATCAATCTTAATCATGGACAAGTCGACATAATCAAATCGATGCGCTTACCTGACGAGATCCAGTCAAGCCGGAGCCCCGATGGGCGCGGGTGACGAAAAACACGTCGAGAAATTGTGGCGATGCGCCGAAAGGTTGATTGTATTGGTTCAGAGATTACAAGCACCTGGGTTTATATTTATACACCCAAGGCAAGAGCCCGATTTGAACTTAAACACGACTCCTACTTGACCACAACTCGGTCAATCCTTCCTAACTCTAAAAAATAATTAAAGAAAGACACACCATCCCACACGGGCGCGTGCGGCTTCGGGATTTCTTTGGCTTCATGATAACCTGCGGGCCACCACTTTGGCACATAATCTTTTCCCACCCGTCGCGCACTCCACCTTCCACTGACAGCGGGCCCTAGTCCAAATTTTGGTGTCAACACATGCCCCCCAAGCCGGGGTATGGAATCTCCATGCGCCGGATTATTTCCCAATTTCTCGCGCTCCCTTGATTCTCGCGCCGTACTCAACACACCTGCAGTGCCCCTTCGTATCTTGTGCCGCCTGCAGCACGTCCCATCTTATAAATAGATAGCCATCTACCATTCTTATCTCTCTTTCTTCTCTCGCCGGCGCGTCTCTTCATCTCCTCATTCTCTCTCTTCATCTTGCTGCCGGCGACCAATCCCCTCGGAAGACCAGGAAACGAAAACTTCTCAAGATTTCTCGCATTTTCATCACAATGGCGCAGCTTACTGCCTCCTCTACCGCCGTCCCCGAGGTATCAATCTTCCACTCATCCCCGTTCTTGAACTAGAATAGGGTTATGTTCTCGCGGTACTGTAGATCCCTTCGTTCATAAGCCATCTTCATTCTTCCTTAGACTCTTGGCCTGATTAGATTTATTTTCATTATTTCTAGGAACTGCGAAACCAGATCTTGATCCCTACAGAGCTCGCCACACACCGTTTCTTGGGACCCATGGGCGATCCAGATCCAGTAACTTTCATTTGCAGCGAAACCCTTAGAATGCCCTTCAAGAGATCACCAGTAGCACTAGGGACATGGGTAGGCAGTTTCAGATCATGGCCCACCGAGATCCAAGGCTGGCGTGAATGGTTCCTTAGAGTGAAGGCTGCGAAATCGGCAATATGGGCAACCGTCGGCATAGATCACTGCTTAGAACTCACTCTTGCCGATATGAATAAGAATGAGCCAATGTTATCGGCATCCTGCTACTTCTGGTCCGATGCACTGAACGCCTTCCTTTTTGGTCATGGACCAATGACTCCAACCCTTATGGACGTCAAGATGCTTACTGATCTGGATATATCCACTAATGCAAGCCTCCAGAGCTTGAAAATCAAGCCGTCACATAAGCTTGACGTCAGAGACATCGGCGGATGGAAGAAATATATCACTACCTTCCGAAAAACAGGGCCGGTGACAGACAAAGAACATTCAGCTTTTCTGACGATGTGGCTTGAGCACTTCTTTTTCTGCGGAGCTCAACTTGGTCCTGTATCCAATCTGCAGAACTTGGCAGAAAGATTGGTGGCTGGCACTGAAATGCCTATCGGCAAATATCTGCTTGGTGCCCTTTATTCTTCACTTCATCAAGTTGCCGAGAAGCTCTGGCAAGATACCCCAATCGGCAATATTGGTGGTCCATGGTGGTTTCTTCAAATGTGGCTCACCCTGCACTTCCGCAAGGCTATGCAACTCCAAGACTTGCACTTATACAATTTTCCAACTCCCGATCAGGCTGGACGCCGATGCACTTCACTGGGAGAAGCTTTAGTGTCGATAGATGGAGTCAGAATGACTGCCGATATCTTGGCTTCATACTTTAAAGCTTTCTACAGAGGCATCAACGAAGGTCATCTTGACTGGTTTCCATATGGAAAACCTGACATCATGGATCATTTTGAGATCCCTTTTACTTTCCGGGCTGACAACCCTCTCCAGAACGCAGTATCGGCAAACATCTTCGTGACCTGTGTCAAGCCTTGCATTTTGCCGACGGGATTGAATGCATCAGACCACCAGAAGCCATCATACGAATTCTACAATCCCTCATTTGCTGCAAGACAAATGGGTCTCGGCCAGATTCCTCCTAATCTCTTCTATGCCGATAAGGTCAAAGCTCGTGCCATCATCGGATCGACCTTGGAGTATTCTTGGCTATTTGGTTTGACTGAGAATCTCCCCCTCGGCCACATCGACAACATTGTATTGTCTCCTTCTTGCACGAGGCTCTTCAGGCAGTGGTGGGCAGAATGGTCTAAACATCTCCAATGCGCCAACACAGCATCCTTCATCTCCAATCTTCCGCTTCCCGAACCAATAGGAGAGGTAACCGATCTCAATTTCCATCATTTTCTCATTGACAAATCTTTAACTGTAACTTCTATTCTGCAGTCTGACACCGAAGATGCTCCCACAGAAAGCAACAGCGGAATCGGCATTGTGTACGTGGCTGCACATCCAGATCCCGTCCTTGGCTCTGACGCACCAACACCAGCCCAAGTTCTCAAGGGCCAATCCTCTAGATCAAAGCGTCAAGGCCCTCGCTTCAAGGTCCCAGCAAAACGTCACAAGGCCCTCTTGAAACAACCAAGCTCTGCGCCAACTCCTCCCAGCAGCCCGGTAACTATTCTCACATATAATTGCTTCATATTGAACAAATATCAACATCTAACCTTTGTTTCAATTTTCAGGGCCATTCTGAAGGAGATTATGAAGAAACTGAAGCCCATTCCCCTGAAGGCCATGCTGAAGAAACTGAAGTCCGCGTCGATACCGATGCTGAAACTGCTCAAGCACCAGCGGCCACCACTGTTCCACAAGAAATCGGCATCGAGATGCAACAAACTCTGGCTTCAGAGGAAGGCATAGCCTCAGAAAACATCAATATCGAAATTCAGCCACAGGTTTGCCCTTGAAACTTATCCATCGGCATCTCTATCTTTATTGACTTCACATTTGATTAGATGCAAGAGCGAAGGGAAGAAGAATCGGCAAACCTCTTTGTCGATGAACCTGAAACGTCCCCAGCAGCTCAGAACATACCAAGAGGCCGTTTCTCAGATTCTGGAGCATCTTCTTCTCAGGCTGTTCCGATTGAAGCTGATGTCGATTTATCCGAGGTAATGAATGTCAATTTGTTCTCTTTATCAATGTGTTCTAATCAACTTTCGTGCTTGCAGGCACGTGTGGTAGAGCCAATTGTCGCAATGCATCATCGGCAACCACTGCCAATCGAGATCCGCAATAAGCTGATCGATATAGAAGCCAGACTCAACTTTGCAACTACAGAAGATCTCACTCTTAATGCCAGTTCAGTCCGTGCTAGGTTTGAAGAGATCCAAGCTTGCCTTCCGAGGGATCTGAGAGTTGCCCTTCATCCAGTGGCCTACATGGAGTTCCGGCGTCTTGATTACGAACAAGCTCAAGAAAATATCAATCGCCGATCCCATCAACGCCAGTGCAGCAGCAGAAGCAGCTCTTGAGCTCTCACAGCAAGAATTGGAAAAATATAACTTCATGAAAAATCAGCTAACAGAGGAGGAGAATCGGCTAACTCAGCTGAAGAAAGAAGCCGAAGACTTGAGAGCAGCCCTACAGGCTAAGGAACAAGAAGTATCGGCATCGGCAGAAACCATTGCCAAGATCAATGCAGACATGCTTCAACAAAAAGATTCGCTCGATGTAACACCCCAGGTGTCTCGTTCATTTCTCTACAGTGCTAAGTCATCATGTAAAGTTGATTAGGTGCAAATTTCAATTAAGTCACATAAAATGAAGGATCAAAATCTTGAATAGAATCCAAATTTAAGTAAAATTTTAAAAAGGAAATTCAAAAATTTGAACATAACAATATGTAATCAAAAATTTATGGGAAATATGAAAGCTAAATAAAATCTACTAAAAATTCCAGAAACAATTGAATTTGGGAACTCATTCAAATAAATGAGACAAGTTTAAATTTTAATTTAATAGTTTGAATTTCGAATTCAAATTCCTGAAAGTTTACAGGAAATAAAATTTAATTTTTCCTTGTACACATGTCCAGGAGTAAGCATTAATATCTGGAGAATTGTAACCTTTGTTTAACCTTTCAATTAGTATTTACAAGAGAGGAGAAAAATTCAAACAGAAATGGGACCCACATGTCAGCCGGGCAAATCTCCTGATCTTTCTTCCTTTCTTCCTCTGTTCGGCCGAGAAGCATCGCATGCACGCCACCGAGCTGCCTGCGTGCTTGCCTGTCTCAATCCCGCGCCGACCTTGCTAGAAATCGGTTGCCCGACGTCTCTTCCTCGCTCTCCCTCGTCCACTTTGCCTCTTCGCGCAGTACCTCGCTCTGTAGACCAGGAGCAAGCCGCCATGGCCACCACGAGCTGAGCTCAAGCTCGCCATCGCCTCCGACCATCCCAGCTTGAGCTCAGGGTCGCAACAGAACCACCAAGACCCCCTCTTCCCTTCCCCGCAGCTCATCGTCGTCGACCTCAAGTACTTTGGCCGGAATCGAGCTTATTCTCCGACGAGCCGCCGCTAACCCTAGCGAGTTCATCGTCGGAATTCGTCGCTCTCGGTGAGCCATGATTCAATTCCATCTAGTGGCTTGATCTTCACCTTGTAGCACACCTCTTGACCGAGTTTTGCTTTGATTGCCGCAGTGGATAGCTCACCATCCCCTCGCCGCCATCCGCCGCCGACCCAGCGCACCCGAGCTCCGCCCCTCTCAGTCGACAAGCCGCTCCGGTGAGCTTCTTGACTCGCCACTTTGACCGGCGTGTAGCCCTAAGTCCACTGGTGCTCACAGGGCAACACGTTCACGTGGACTCGCCCTCCTCCCCGCTGGCGAGCTGCGCCATGTCGTTGCCGCCGTGCGCGCCGTGCGCGCCGAGCGCTCCCCTGTTTTAAATGAACGAGTGGCAATTTCGTAAATAAGTTGAACTTATTCAAAAATCATTCAAACTTCAAAAATCGATAACTGAAGCTACAGATGTCCAAAAATGGTAAACTCAATTTTGTTGTGTTCCTCTCACTGAGATCTATCCATTGATGTCAGAGTTGAACATTGTTCATGAGTAGTTTTTCCTGAATAATTTGTACAAGGTAAAACCTAATTAATTTATAGTAATTAATCTAGGCAGGGTAAAAAGGCAAACTCAGGTTTGTTAGAACCTATTTGATACCCTCTGTTCACTAGAACCAGTTATAACCCCTGGTTCTGTAAGAGGAACCGTGTATAAATTTTACAAGCTACAAACTAATTAATTCATAGTAAATTAATTACTGTAGCTACAAATGTGATCTTGGTCTTGTCCTGTTCTTTATGAACTGCTCTATTCATTAGTGTCAATCATACAAATATTTCTGTAAGAAGAATACTTTATTAATTTCTCTTTGATAAACTTGTCATCTTTTTAATAATTAATCTACTTATAATTAGACATCGATCTTCGGCATGTGTACCACTTAGAGCATGACCAATCACCATAAATTATGGTTTGGTCAGATAAGTTACAGGGAAATTCGTAGAAATTTCTTTCTCTCTTAGACATATGTTAATAATAGAATTATTTCTTTTAATAAGGAATTTATGACCACCTGTAAACTTAGTTCTGTTTTAGTGCACTTAAACCATTAGTAAGTGTCCCTGGTAATAATTAGTTAACACTAATTGTATATTGAAGTACATATGTTTGTAGTAAATTTGAACAAATTAAGTATTAAAATAACAATGCTTCATGGGAGTCAATGAAGGAAATACTTCAGACGAAAGTAATAAACAATTTTATCATAAATTCAGAATTGATCTCCACATTTCAAATCTGAAATCAGATCACCTCCATTGCATTAACATGTTGATTTATGTTCCTTTTTTTGCATTCTCTCCAAATGACACATATTGCATATATAGGAAACGATATCGAGGAGGATTTCCAGAAGGATCTTTCTACGGAAGAGCTTGAAATGGAAGTTACTAACACTTATTCTTTAGGCAAGCCCCGGTTTCATTCCAAACCCTTCTTTACAACTTTTGATTTCTAGAGAATAATTGCTAGAAGGTCTAGGATGGTTGTGCACTTAGGTTGTTGGAGTTGATTGGAAATCCACTTGCATGCTATCCCAGATGACCTATGATGTTATGTGTCTATCCTAGTAATTCGGTAGAATGTCTGCTATGCTTAGTTAAAGTACTCCATATATATATATATATATATATCAAGTATTGCTCCTGTGATTAAGAATTGAATCACTAAAGAGAAGATAAAGAATGAGTTTATGTTATTTGTTGAGACCGGGCAGGGGCATTGCATGTGTAGGATGGATTGGGAAGTCTGGGACTTCACGGTGGTAGCCCTGCCTAGTCGGTTAAGGACCGATTCGTTGTTGGCCCCTTGATCAAGCATTGAACGTACCGAGTACATACTAGTGTAATGGGGACTAGTAAACTGACGTAGCATGTATGGTGGCATCGTTGTACGGCAACCAGTACAGCTGTATTGGGCAGGTTCAGGCCATGGGAGGTACGAGGTACCGTTGGTGGGACGGCTGCCCAATCTCTGAGACTGGACCCGTGCTTGGTGTTTACTGTCTTGTGAAAGGTTGCCGTATATGACCATCTCGAGTGGTGCGTATACGTCGTGTATCTCGGGTTTTCCCAGCTGGTGTAATCGATTGCAATCGTCCCTCGCAGTAATGAGTACCGCTTGCTCACTGAGTCTTCACGTAGCACACATGATACTTGATTATGATGATGATATATGCTAGTTTGTTGGATTATTGAGGTTGATATCACTATGCTTATTATTCAGAATTGTCTATGTTTACATGCTTGTTTAGTTTCCATAATCATTTATGCTACTATTAAGAAGATAAAACTTGGCTAAAATCTGATAGAAAGGTTATTTGTTGCTTAGTGCGAGTCTTTTGAAATTGAAGCCATCCTATGTCAGCCTTTGCATGTCTAGGAGTCAATTTGACGGGTAAGACTTGCTGAGTAATTAGTACTCAGGCTTTGTGCCTTCGTTGTTTTCAGGTATTAATTGGAGTCTGATCAGCCGCAGCAGTGATGGGTGTTGCTAGTGTGATTATCTGATCGGGCATCAGATTGTCACTCATGCTGTATCGATGAGAGTAGTATAATTCTCGTGTATCTTCCGCTTTCAAACTTATCGTTTATCGCTTCCGCTACACTCTGAACTTATATTGTAATAATAATGAACTTGTTAATTAAGTCGAAAGTATTGTATTATCTCGTGTCTGCTTAAACAGCACCGTGGGACAAAGATCCTGTGGATCGGACTGTCACACTCGATGCCTCCATTGAAGCTTCAACGCGTGCCTGGGCATCCGTTCCTGCAGAGATCGAGTCTGATGATAACGACAACTATGTCTTGGCCGAGACTGATCAGCTCCGCATACATGCACTTGATGTACTTCGTGATTATCTGTATCCCCGTCATGCATGAATTTGTAATCATCAAACTATCTTCCAATCATCTGTAATATATATATATTTACTTCTGTGTTCCTTTATATATTTTCCCTAAGGGCGATACCATTAGCATCGGCCGTCTTAAAGGCGACGCTCTTAACGTCGGCTCCGATAAAACTCAACCGAACACTTTAAAGATAAATACTTTGCATTAAGCGCTCGGCTGAATTTCATCTCTTGCGTCGATCGGCTAATTTTCGATTGCTTCTTTCTTCTCAGCTTCCGTTGGCCGATCGATGTCCAGGTCCGGTAATTGCTATAACAACCGTGGAGTTGCCGATCCTTCAGTGATACAAACACCTTCATCGGTAACATCCAATGCTTCACCTTCCCAGTAAGTTCCTGATATGCACGGCAAGTTTTCCACCATCATCGGCAAAAAGTCTCCAGTGGCCACACTTACCGATCTATCAGCTTGAATAGTCTCCACCTCGTCGCCGATCCACTGGATAAGGAGCTGATGTATCGTGGAAGGGATACAGCAATTAGCATGAATCCAATCCCTACCCAGCAGTACGGCGTACGAACCTTTGCCTTCGATTACGAAGAATGTCGTCGGCAAGGTCTTGCTTCCGATAGTGACCTCGACATTGGTGACTCCTTTGACTTCAGAGCTCCTGCCCCCATAATCCCTCAACGTCATGTTGGTCTTGGTCAGCTCTTCAGGCAGTTTGCCGATCTTCCTGTACGTTGCCATCGGCAAAACATTGACAGCGGCACCACCATCGACCATCATCTTGCTCATCGGCTTGCCATTGACGAAACCATTAAGGTACAGAGCCCTCAGATGGAGATGATCAGCACCAGACGGCTTCTCGAACACTGCCTGCTGTGGACCCAATAACAACTAGGCAGAAGCTTCTTCTTCCGACTCATTAATGTCCAAAGAGCTAAATTCTCGTGGCAGCATAAATACCATATTGACAGGAGCTTCAACTTCATGTACCTGAGATTTGACTTTTGGTCTCCACACCTTCTTAGACTTGGGCCCCTTGTCATGATCATCCTTCTGGTTCACATCCTTGTTCAGCTCCCGGCAACGTGCCCTCTGTACTCTTCTCTTCTGAGTCTTAGTGAAAATACCACTCGGACACCATTGGCCTTCTTCTGTGAACTCACCCTGATCCTCTTCACAATCTTCAACTTGATTGATAGGACCAAGTCTTTCATGCACAGAAACCCTTGATGATGGTCTCCTCATAGGACCTCGGCTTGAAGAACCAACTTCCCTGTACAAATCCCCAGATCTTCTGCTACAGCCTGGGCAACCTTCAATTGGTGGCAGCTTCATACCCTGCTCCCAACAATACTGGAAGAACGGACAGTTCCAGTGTGGATCGAAGTCATCATCACTCGTCCTCCTGTCTTCCCTCTCCCTTTTCCTTGAATACTTGCCGATCAAAGCAGCAGATCCACCGATCATGTTGACTGGAAAAGGATGCCCATCAATCTTCATCGGCTTCTGACCAGAGAATTTAATGCGATCACTCTCAATTGCCGATTGGATCTGTTGCCTGAACACTTTGCACTCATTGGTGTGATGAGAGGGAGTGTTATGCCACTTGCACCACTTGATCTTCTTCAACTCCTCAGCCGGAGGCAAGGTGTGATTAGGTGGGAGTTGAATAAGCTTCTCTTGTAGCAGCAGATCAAATATCTTGTCGGCTTTGTTGATGTCAAAGTCATACTTCTTTTCTTCTGCCTTCTGCTTGACCCATGGACAGAGAACAGTCTTTTTATTCCTGGTCCACTCAGCAAGAGCAATTTCAGCTTCGTCATCAGAATCAGAAAAATAATCGGCATAAGCCGCTTGAAACTGTCTGCCACGTGTATTCTGGACACGTCCTTCATGAATTGACGCCTTCTGAAAGAGTTGTGCCAAGCCATCGACTTCTTGAGGCGCAAACTTGTCTCTAATCTGAGGCAGCAAACCTTGATAAGCAATTTCAGCCATTTGCCGATCCGTCAGATTCAGGTTATAGCACCTGCCACGGATGACTCTGAACCTTTGGACAAAATCGGCAACTGACTCTCCAGCCTTCTGACGAACAGCTGTCAAATCTGATATGATCAGCTCTGCCATGCCAGTGAAGATATAAGAGTGGAATTTCTTTTCCAAATCGGCCCAATTCCGCACGGATCCCGCAGGGAGGGAGGTGAACCATGAGAATGCCGATCCAGATAATGACAGAGGAAACAATCGGACCTTCAATGCATCTTGTGCTGATGCCTCTCCCAACTGTGCCAAATATCGGCTGATGTGCTCCACTGTAGAGATATTATCTTGTCCAGAAAATTTGCCAAACTCTGGCAACTTGTATCGATGTGGCAAGGCAACTTGTTCCATCCACTCTGGATATGGACGTCGATACACGAAGCTCTGCTACTTGGGCTTGAGATCAAACTGCTCCTTCATGACTTCAGCCAACCTGGCAACTATGTCTTCTGATGAATTCTGCACTTGCCCCCCAGCCATCTGAGACGATGGCTGCGGTTGTGACTGAACCTGAGCAGGTTGCTCTTTGTTGTAGTGCTCGCTGTAATCTGCCACTCTGTGATAGCCTTGCGGTATCTCCTGGTTGAACAGTGCAGGATTGACATTGGGGGCCAAATGATACCTTGTCTGAGGTGTTTGACTAATCATTGGCTCAGGAGTTGTACCACCTGCTTCTTTCTGCGTGGACAACGGCGCATCAATAAGACTTGGCGCCGATACCCGGGCAGCCCCTGCAGCCAGAGCTTGAGCACTTGTAGACCACAACTCTGGTGGCATGCCATATGGTTGCCTTTGCTGACCAGCAGCGCTTGTCTCTTCTTGAGCTGTGGGTTGACCACCATGAGGTGCAGGACGTGCTGGTGTAGCAGTAGGTAAAGTAAATGATGGCCCCATAAATCCGGAATCAAACTGCAAGGTCCCATCAGCAAATGCCTTGAGCATGTTATACAGAGTGTTAACAAGCACCCCTGACTGATTAATGAAAGCTTTGTGAACCGCAGTATTCACAACTTCATCCAACAGAGCTTGATCTGGCATCTTCGCAGCTTTGATTGTAGCCAATTCTTCTGCTCTCATCACCACTGGCGAAGCCAACACTGATGTAATCTTGCCACGTGTCATCTTGATAGTCTCAAAGTACTTCACTTGGCAATCATACAGATAACTCTGGTATGCTTTTTTTCTGATCCAAAGACATCTTCTCCCAAGCATTGAGCTCATTGTTGCCAGTGACTTCAGAAGTATCTTTATCATCTCGAGCAAATGGAGCAGGAATCATGATCTTGTTGCCCTTTGTATCCACGAGCAAAGTACCATCGTCAGCAACAGCTTGAACGAACGCCATCTGCTTCTAAGAACTTGATCTGTCCCACCGAGCGTGCCAAAAGTGTGTTGACGGTAAAATGTGTGTTCTACCGCCCGCACACGCGGCCTGGGAGATTTGCTTCACTCCGTTCAGGACCAAAACTTGGAACGCGGTGAATTCCGGAGCGTGCCAGTCGATTTTCCCTGCAAATCGACAAAGACAAGAAAAAGTGTGTAAAATTCCCGGACTATCGGCCCCGGACAGGCCGATGCGTAACCGCAGCCGATGTCAGTGAATAAAAGATGATAAAAGAAACACTCGGCTGACGGCTATAAACGAATCGACATGTCGCAACATTAAATACTCGCGCGATAGCTAAAAAGCAAGGCATGCATCAGAATCGGCAATCGGCAAAGCATGCGATCGGCAAAATCTATCGGCAAGCAACACAGTAAGGTAAATCGACAATCGACAAAAGGGGTTCAGGCCTATACTTGAACAGGAGCAATAAGATATTTAAAGGCATGCAAGCATAGATCTAAACGTGGTAAGCAATCGGCTAAACACCCCGAAAGAACGATTAAACCAGTAACCACTAATCATACCTGTAATCTGACAATCGCTTCACCGAGGACACGTCAACTAAGTGAAGTAGAACAGGACACGTCAAACTGCTCTACACGATCGACAGATACAAGTATAATCGGCAACTACCGGTCCCAGGTACTCAGTAAACTAGATCTAACCCTTATCAACTGTTTCGCCGAGGACACGTCAACTAAGCGAAGCAGACAGGACAAGTCAAACTGCCTACCCAGTCACCAAGAGCAGATCTAATCGACAAAATACCTTAACCGTGACTCGAGTAACCAAATCAAACAGAAATCGACATCAGCAATCGGCAACAAGGCTGCGGCGAGGACAAGTCAACTAACCGCAACAAAGAATTGGACCAGGTCTTAAACAATTCCATGCAGTCGACGCACGATGTAAACCCTAGATTGATCTAAATTACCGGATAACTAGCAGCCACATCAATCTTAATCATGGACAAGTCGACATAATCAAATCGATGCGCTTACCTGACGAGATCCAGTCAAGCCGGAGCCCCGATGGGCGCGGGGGACGAAAAACACGTCGAGAAATTGTGGCGATGCGCCGAAAGGTTGATTGTATTGGTTCAGAGATTACAAGCACCTGGGTTTATATTTATACACCCAAGGCAAGAGTCCGATTTGGACTTAAACACGACTCCTACTTGACCACAACTCGGTCAATCCTTCCTAACTCTAAAAAATAATTAAAGAAAGACACACCATCCCACACGGGCGCGTGCGGCTTCGGGATTTCTTTGGCTTCATGATAACCTGCGGGCCACCACTTTGGCACATAATCTTTTCCCACCCGTCGCGCACTCCACCTTCCACTGACAGCGGGCCCTAGTCCAAATTTTGGTGTCAACACTCACCTTAAAGATACGTATGATCAATATGATTAAATAACCTTACGAGATGTATTACTTGTTAAATTGAAGCATCTGCCCTCCCAACATCTCAAAACAAGATATGAACGTCATGTTTTCATTGGTCACCACAAATAGCTAAAAGACGAATTTAGTGAGCATGTTTTTAACAGGAAACTTGTGCTTGCTTTTCGTAATGTTGATGCACAAGACTCGAATGACAACTTAAAAAGGAAGAGATGGAGTATAACCAATAACCTTCACCGCCTGATTGATTCAAATCCCTAGCAAAAATCTTTCAGATTTGTTCACTTGAAGGCGAGCCTACCATGGAGTAAAAGCCTTTCCCCTTTCATCCGAAACCAGAGACCAAGGTTTACCTTACCGTTGCAACCGTTCCAACCGACCGCCACCGGTTAGGTCGGTAACCGCGGTTACCGATCAAACCGACCGGAAACCGGACAAAAGTTTCAAAAACGAAATTTGAATTCAAAAAATCGGTTACCGACCGGTTTCACCGGTTACCGATCGGTTTGGTTCGGTAACCGACCGGTTTGTGTCGGTAACCGATACAGAGAAGGAAATAACGAAAAACAGGCTTAAAATGTAGAAAAATTCGCCATGACCTTTGCTAAATATTTCCAATATGCTTAGGCACAAATTCACAATATAGTATGCATAAAACATAGCACTAATACCATTCATCGTCCAACATAGCACAACTCATAAGTCAACATAAATTGTCCGATACATAGTTCTTGAATAAATACAACCATTGTGCCTGCATGAAAATCACAACACCAATGCCATGTTCAGTCAATAGCTAAGTGCAATGTCTTAGCTGTAAGCCAATTCACAAATGCCATGTACATGTTCTACATACAAGCCACTGCACAAATGAGACAACAATTAACGATCATGTTTCAACCTACTGTTAGTTTCAACCTATGTACACGTTATTCAAATAACTACACATCAGAAAATTGGCCATTCGTCTAAAACAGCCACTGCAAATTCACATGATAAAAACAGAAAAAAAATAGTGAAGGCAACCTAACCTTCCGCGCCTGTCGCTGGCAAACCGCGTCGATACGGCCGGTAACCGAGCCTCGGCCTCGGCTAGCCGGGCGCCTCCATCGGCTAGCCGACCCGCCAAGATCCGTGCGCCAACAAATCGAAGAATCCAGTCGATTACCGACGAATCGGGCCGGTTACCGACGTCTAGCGAGGGAAGGACGACGATTTGAACCAGCCGGCGGCGGACGGCGGCTCCGGTGACCAGAGATCGATGGCGGCCAGCGGAACAGGAGCGCACAGTCGAGGAGGATCGAGGGGCGGCGTCGATGTGCGCACGGCTCCAATAATTGAGACGGAGGAAAGGGATAAGGTAAGTTTTCCCTTTTTTTTTCTTTTTTTTCGCCCAGATAACTTCCTTCATTTTTTTGATCCATCAAACGAACGATTTTTCGTGTTTGGTTTCCACCACTCTCCCCCAAATTCCTTCTAGTTTATTTACATATTTTTTGTTTCAAATTTTTTCAAATTTTTTAAAAATTTCAAATTTCAAATTCGAAAACCGGTAATCCGGACTTACCGGACCGGACCGGTAAGCCCGGTAACCGCGGTAACCGCTCGGTTACCGTCGGTTTTTCAATCCTTGCCAGAGACGCCCACTAGGCTGGACTAATACAATGGGCCGCACAAAGTACATCATTACCCTTGGTAACCGACAAGCGGGGCCAGCGGCCCGAAGGAGCAACTGTTCCCGCAGGACACGCGAGCCGCGCTCCTGGTGACCTGCAGCAAAACGTGAATTCCTACCTGTGGTGCTGTCCGTGCCTATTTCACACATCCAGCTATTGTTTCCTACTACTCCAGAGCAGAGCCCCACCATCCCCGGCCGAGAGCAAAAACCCTCCTCCTCCCCTCCCCTCCCCTCGCCGCGGCGCTTCCCCTCCCCGCCGCCAGCAATGCCCAAGCCGCCCGCCTCCAGGCGCTCCCGAAAAAAGGCCAAGGTGCTCGGCGACATCGACGGAGATGGCGGAGGCGGCGGCGGCGGCGCGAAGGGGAAAGGCGCCGTGGCCGCCGGCGGCGACGAGGGCCGGATGCGCATCAAGCAGGAGCCGGCCGACGACGAGAACGCCAACGCGGAGTCTACGGGGGCCAGGAGGCGCGCGTTGGCGGTGACCCCTCTGCGGTCGCAAAACCCCCCCTCGCCGCCCCCGCGGACGACGCAAGGACCCCGCCGGCGGGCCCCGCCGCCGTCTGGCTCCGCGGCCGGCCCTTCTCAGCCCGAAGTCATCGTGATCTCCTCCGACGATGACGACAACCAAGAGAATTGCAGATTCCGTACCGGCTCGCCGCCCAGGAAGGCACCGCTGATCAAGGGCGGCGGCCATGGCGAGGTGCGTGTCAAGAAGGAGCCTTCCGACGGCTCGAGCTCTCCGGCGCGTTTGGCGGCCGAAATGCGGGATTCCGCGCCGGGAAGCTCCACCTCGAAGCGGAAGCGGAAGAGAGAATTCCCCAGCAGATTCAGGCCCCACCTCGACGGCGGCCACCGCGACGTCGGCGCTGGGCCTGGCGCGGAAGGCGGCGCTGGCGCGGTGCCCTCGAATTCGGGCGCATCTGGGACTGGGCGCCGCGCGACGGGGGCAGAAGAGGAGGTCAGGAGCCCGAGGGAGAGGAAAAACGCGAAGAACAGAGCGGAAAACAGGGGAGGTGAGGTGAACCGGCCGCGCTTGGTAAAGGAGGCTCCCGTGTCCAGCGATGAGTCTTGGGGTGTTCCGGCAAAGGCGAGGCGTGGCGGTTTGCCGCCGCCGGTTAACCAAATCGGCTCCACGGTCGGGTCGAGGGTCCGGTCACGGGCGCGTCAGCAGGGGCGAGTGCAGAACGCGTCGTCCTCTGCTCGGAAGAACGCGTCTGAAGACACAGAGGAGGATGGGGAAGAAGTAGGAGGAGGAGAAGAAGAAGAAGAAGAGGAGGAGGAGGAGGAGGAGAAGAAGAAGAAGAAGAAGAAGACTACGAAGGCCAGCCGGGGCTCGTGCAGCGTGCTTCTCACTCTGATCGTGTGGTGTCAGATGACAGTGAGGATGGGGACGATGAGGAACAGCAAAAGGGCCGAGCGCATCATGTTTCACACTTTGCTCGGGTGGAGTCTGATGACTCCGATGGCGTTGGGGAGAACAAAGAAGTGAAGCAGGAGCAGGAAAGTGGGGAGATGGGTGAAGAGGTGGAGATGGAGGTAGATGGTGAGGGTAGCGGTGACAGTGGAGCAGCACAAGAGAGCGACCAGGAAGATTATGTGGTGGGTGAGAAAGGGGAGGATGGCAATGGCGATAGCTACGACGATGAAGACCAAGCTGCTGCAATTGGTGCTGCTCCTGATGGTGCTGAGGAGAAGCAGGAGAGGAAGGGGGATAAGGAACAGGAGGAAGAGGAAGAGGAAGGTGACTCTGAAGAAGATACCCATAGCATTTACGAAGGTGACGAAGAAGATGGAGAGGATGATTCAGAAGGGGACGAAGTGGAATTTGATGGAACAGGGGAGGATCAGACACGCACGCCGAGCAACGCCATGGTCCCTGCTGGAAGTGCCATGGCTTCTGGAAGTGCTATGTCAGGAGGCGGCAGTCGGCGACGCACGCGGAGCAACGCCATGGCCCCTGCTGGAAGTGCCATGGCTTCTGGAAGTGCTATGTCAGGAGGCGGCAGTCGGCGACGCACGCGGAGCAACGCCATGGCCACTGCTGGTAGTGCTATGTCAGGAGGTGGCAGTCGGCGACGCACGCCGAGCAACGCCATGGTCCCTGCCGGAAGTGCCATGGCTGCTGGAAGTGCTATGTCAGCAGGCAGCAGTCGCACCTTCAAGAAGAGGATATTTGAGGGGCTTGTTGTACTTGCCAAACCATACCAGACCGTCGGCGAGGGTATGGCAGGGCGGACACGATCAAAGCGAAAGTGCACGGACAGGAGATTGCTCAGACGGGGAGTTTTCAGCAAACCTGTCTTAATCGATGTCCCAGAATCCACATCGGAGTCTGAAGAGGAGCCCGCGCCGCCGCCGCCGCAGCCGTCTTGGCACGGGGTACTGTCATCAAGCGAAGACTACAGCAACGAAGCCCGTCGGAAGCGCAGGAGAAGAAGAAAAAATAAGGGAGGGAAGAAGAAAGGAGACAGCAGCAGCGATGAATATGTGGCGAAGATAAAGGGAGAGAGATTTAGGAGGCTCAGGAGAGGGATGTCCAATCGGCGGGCTGGCAAGGAAGGTGGCAAAAATTATGATGGATCCAATCCAGGCCGTGGCAGATACAATGGTCAGAATGGAGGGCGTCCAGGATACATATCCAATGCACAGGATGACCTTTCCTTCAAAAAACATTCAAATCTTACTCAGATGAGGAGGCATCAAGCATCCAGAGCCAGGGCCGCGTATGATGAACTACTCAAGTCCCTGTTCGACGGATGGGAAAACCATGAAAGTGGTTCTGTTCCTGCAAATGCAAATGGCAATACCTTGCCTTTGAGGTTCTCCTTTGGAGGCGAGGATGAAGTGGATAAATCTGATAATGACAAGTTCGTGGAAGAATTGTGGGGAGATTTTGACGCTGCCCTTGAATCCATCAACACTGATTCTCACGGATGCGAGGAGGTAATTTGTTTGGCTTTATGAATTTAGCATTTGTTGTTTGGCATTTGAATTTTGCACATAATGACAAGTAATTTGAACTGGAGTAGTAGATACTTAGATTTCTATTGGGCACGTATCATTCAGTTCTATGTTAAATGTTTTTTATGGCTTTATGAATTTAGAATTACATTTGCTAAATAGATCAAAAGCTAATCTCTGGCATTAAAGTTAGCTTGTGCTGCAGAACAACTTAAGTATGCTAGATGAATTTGAACCGACGCTTCCCTGTGGAGTTCCTGTTACTTACCAGCAACGCTTCTCGAAACACAATGCTAATTCTTACATTGTTGCTTTCAGGACGATACTTGCAACGGGCAAAAGGTTCCTCCAGGGGAAGCCTTTTCATGCAAACATGGGAGGCATGAGTTTATTATTGATGATCAAATAGGAGTTCGATGCAAGCATTGCAATGTTGTCGAGCTTGAAATCAGATATGTACTGCCCTCAATGGTAAGCAACTGTTTGCTGTCACATTTTCCCAGAAACCTGAATATGCTTCACTCGGTCGTATCAATTCTATTAGTATGCTAATGTGTTTTTCCTCAATGAATAGGGGAAACATTCAACAGAAAGGTCCGCAGTGAATCCAGAGGTGGACTCGTTGTTTAAGGACATGCTCAATCTTTTTGAGAAAAATGATTTGCTCGTATCAAATGGAAATGAAGGAGAATTCCGTCCTCGTGTTCGCAAAACTGGTTCTGTTTGGGATCTCATTCCTGGAGTCAAGGAAGACATGTTCCTTCACCAGCAGGATGCATTTGAATTCGTGTGGAGGAAGCTTGCAGGAAGCACTGACGTTGAAGAAATTGAAGCGCTGAGGCGCACAGAGAGCACTGATATTGGAGGTGGCTGTGTGATTTCTCATGCACCAGGGACAGGCAAGACTCGACTTGCAATCACATTTGTTCAATCCTACCTAGAGCTTTTCCCGCAGTGTTGCCCTTTGATCATTGCTCCAAGGGCGATGCTGGCGACATGGGAGAGGGAGTTCAAAAAATGGAAGGTGAAGCTCCCTTTTCATGTACTGAATTCCACTGAGATCGACTGCAGCGACGACAAGACCATCCAAGCCAAGATCGAAAAAGATGGAAACTTTGCTCGGAGATTATGGGCAAATAAAGTGGATCAAAATTACAGGCGATTGGTGAAGTTAACGTCCTGGGTGAATGGAACCAGCATAATTGGTGTGAGCTACTCCCTTTTCAGAAAGCTGGCAAATGATGACGGCTTGGATGGGGAAAATGTGAGGAAGCTACTACTTCACAAGCCCGACCTGCTTGTCCTTGATGAAGGGCACACGCCAAGGAACAAGAAGAGTCTCATTTGGAAGGTTCTCGCAGAGGTTACCACGGGGAAGCGAATCATTCTGTCAGGAACTCTATTCCAGAACAACTTTGAAGAGCTGTATAACACCCTGTACCTGGTGACACCCAAGGATGCAATGTTTCAAGAGAAGGACGAAGGCAGAGATTGGACTTCTTTAAGATTGAGTAGCATTACAGATGAGAACATAGATAAAATCCGGGAAAAATTGGAACCTGTTGTGCACTACCACAAGGGTAACTTCCTTGAGAAGTCTCTCCCTGGTCTGAAGGAAACCGTTGTGATCCTGAACCCTCTTCCTCGTCAGAAGGAGATCATCGCAAGTATGGAGAAGACTGCAGCAATGGGCACTCTTGATGCAGAATACAAAATCTCGCTTGCCTTGGTACATCCATCCCTCATCACCAGTGCAAAACTGTCTGAGAGAGAGGCATGTCTGGTGGACAAAGCTTTGTTAAAGAGTCTACGGCTGGACCCGAGTGAAGGAGTCAAGACAAGGTTTGTTGTGGAGGTTATCCATCAATGTCAAGAGCTAAACGAGCGAGTGCTGGTGTTCAGCCAGTATCTTGAACCATTGTCCTTGATCATGGGCCAGCTGAAAAAAAGGTTCAACTGGACTGAAGACAAAGAGATCCTGCAGATGAGTGGTAATGTCCGGGTTAAACAGCGTGAAGCCATGATGGCGGCCTTCAACAACATGGAAAGTGAGGCCAAGGTAATGCTTGCATCAACCAAGGCCTGTTGTGAGGGCATAACACTTGTTGGGGCATCACGAGTGGTTCTCCTGGATGTCGTGTGGAACCCTTCTGTGGGAAGGCAAGCTATTGGTCGAGCCTACAGATTTGGTCAGAAGAAGGTTGTCTACACATACAATCTGATTGCACATGGCACGAAGGAGTTGGATAAATACAAGAGACAGGCAAAGAAGGAACACATGTCCAAAATGCTGTTTTCAAATGAAGAGCAAGCTGAAGGATGCAACATATCACCAGAATCAACATTCAGTGACAAGGTTTTGGAAGCAATGACAGCACGCGAAGACCTCAAAGATTTGTTTGCAGAGATTCGCGTTGAAAATCAAACTGATGGGTCAATCAGGTATGTGAAAGATTCTGAGACTATAATGTTTGTAATCTTATTCTACGTTTTCTCCATTCCTGCTGCATTTAATTATTAAACTGAACCTTTCTAGTTGTATATCCTTGATAAGTATGACCACTCCATCATGCCCTAGTATTTGGAGTAGAATGGCAGAAACTATACTTTCAGTTTGGTGTCACGCCTTTTCTTTGACTGGGTATTTGAAGTACCCTTCTAATGTATTTTTCCCATAGGGATGTGGAAGAGATGGAGAAGAAAAATACCCAGAAGGACGTGGAAGAGATGGAGAAGATAAATACCCCTGAAGATGCAGACGATATGGAGAATACAGATCCAGTAATATGAAAGGTGAACGATAAAGCACTAAAGATACTGTTGCTGGCAGGCAATTTGATTTTTTGTTTGTGGTTCAACTTCCAGGGCCTAATATTCAAGCTTCATTTCTATTCCGGGGATAACCTTGAAGTTATCATGTACTCAGCAGCATTAGATTTTCTATTCCTAAACATGCAAAGTGGATATTGTTGATGTTGGTTGTATCGCTCTTACAGTGCTGTGTTTTTGAAGAGAAGTACCCCGTGTAGGTTTTAAACTTGTTGCATTCGTATTGCATGACTTGGATGAATACAAATTTGTTCGTTTGATTCCTCTTATAGGGGGTGTGATGAATTTTACTGTCGAGTTGTGCCAATTCCTAGAACATTTTGATACCCGGCTACTCGGCATAGAACATGAAGAGGAAAGTAGAAAGCTGCACCAGATTTCCAGCTAATTATCGATTGATTGTTACTGTTGTATTACCTTTCGTAAAGCTGGAAAATTAGATTATACCGTGTCACGGGCCTTAGCCAGGCTGGTGATCATCTAACATTTCCAGCTAATTACAATATGAACAAGTATCTGCTGTTCAATTTCCGACAACAAATTACCTGTCTTTTTGCTCTGCCTTCCGTAGCCAGATTTCTTGAGCCACTGTTCTCACTGGGACTGCAACATGTTGGGCATTTCGAAATTATTGATGTTGGGCTGCCACAACCAATCATTGTCAGGGTCGCTCAAAACTTCGAACTGCCATGTCCTCAGCACGTCCTGAGTGAAGGAGCCTCCGCACAACTTTCAGAAGAGGTTTGCAGAGTGGAACAAGGACAAGGTACTAGTTTATTTTTTTCTGAATCAACATGAAAGAGAAAGCAAGCTCCTTCCCATCACACATTTCAAATGTGGCGCACTAGAATGAGATCCTGAATGATTGTAAACAAATTCTAAGCATGAACAAAGAAAAAGACAGTATAATTTAGCGCAGTTCTCAACGGATAAGCATCCTCAACTACATATGATCAATGCATAACATATGCGTCCTACGAACCGTTCCAAGTCTTTCAATAAACTAAGAATATAAAAGGAGAATCCTTTCTTTTATCATTTTCATATCTCGATACACGTCCTTGATTCACTTAATAATACTGCAAATCTCAAACTGCAGATATAAGCTATCCTAAGTAATTGGAACGCTTGCAGCTTATTATCCTGTCTGTAGATATAACAAAAGTAAGTTTATAATGCATCCCGGACCCAAAGCCTGCAAGCAAAGCAGCACGGGCATGACAGGGCTGGCAAAGTCTTCAATCTACCCCCGCAACCCTTTGTCCTCAGAAACAAAATAGACGCAGGAAAAAAAAAGAAAATAAAAAATACTAGCAGAAAAGAAGAGGCAAACTGTTGTGAGTGCAATAATTTAGAAAACCTGCAATATTAAGTACTTCAGAGTTTATGATTCACAATACAGCAATTTCAGTCAGTAAGTTTACAGATGTCATACATCTTCTTACCTACTTTACACACCACTCGATTGAACTTGCATCGAACATTGCACTTTTGGTACGAGTTCATGCTGCTTAGATATTTTTCGATATCCTTTACTGCCTGCTTCAGTTTGCAACTGATATCACCCAATGCCCACACCAATGATATATGTGGCCGTGGATTCTGACACATGATCAAATAATAGTTAAAGAAGTTCGGCCAAATGTGGTCACAAGATAAAAAGTGTTTGTATGAGTTCTAATACTTTAATCTGAAGTGCTTAGCGATCACTTCTTCATGTGTTGAACTATTGCATATGCCCAGCATTAGAAAACGTTTGAAGCAAAGTGCTAGATTTAACTGTTTTATGTTGCAGTTGTGTTACAGATGAAAGGATTCAAATTAAAGAAAGCTTATGTATCTTGTGCATTTTCCTGAACACTCATACAGTGCATAACTGAATTACCTTGTAGAACTCAGGTAGACCGTGCAATCGATAAACTTCATCAACCATAAGTATCTGCTTGCTTATCTGCAAAAAAGGATGAAGGCAGTCAGCAAAGAGTGCACTTCATTAAATACATATGCCATTGTATCATGGGGGTACATCTCAAATTATGATTTATGAGGCTCTCATTATGAAAATTCAGTATGCGATAGAAACTAGGCAGGCACATTGAATCATAGTCTCATAGGACCTTAAGATTACTGATGCATATCGTAACTGCAAACTACATAATTCATATAAACACACCTCTGCCAAACCAGTTCTGGTAACTTCCAGTGACAGAAATGACCGTGTACAATCATCGTTGACAAAATGCTCCCATTTGTTGAACTCCATCCAATACCTTTGTTCAAAATGTACAAAAGCATCTCCATTAGTGGAAATCATGAGACAAATAAGTACACAAAAATCCAGGCAATTAGGAACTGTACAGGATAATGCATCCACCAGACTACTATAGGGATATAAAATGTGATGCGAGCGGAATAAAATTCTTAAGGGATGACTTACCGTTGCTGTAACTGGAACTTCTGGCGAAGCATTGCGACAAAGGAGTCAATTTGATGCACCTGAACTGCAATAGGTCTTCCTAAACTCACATGAAACTCCCTGCTCAGAAGCACTTTCTCAAGCTTCTGTTCATCTTTGCACAATTCAGAAAGTGCGTAGTCTGCATCCACAGCATAGAGATCTGGCACAAGAGATGCAGCTCTTTTCATAGCAAGGGCCAGCTGTTTCCTTGCATCAGAAGGTATGATAACTGCATAAGAGGTAGCTCAATATATGAGGAAAACAATACTTGAACCTATTAATTTTGCAAGTCCAGTCCAGCAGTAAGGAAGTGAATATTCACAATCATCGAATTAAAAAGGTTGTTGCCGTTCTAGCTTTACAAATGAAGAGGCGAGCATAGCAGTGGTGGCGGAACATAGTGAGCTCAGCTCAGTGTGGAGTGTAATGACATGTTTCCATTATGCTGATCCTGTGGAACTTGGAAGAATGGATGACTTATAACAGACCCCGTTTTGATTGTTCAGTAGAAATTTTGGCAGCAAAATCTGGCTAACAGTTTTTCCTCTCTCTTCTTCTTTTTTTTTTTTTACTACTTTCCTTTTTTTCTACTACTTCTACTAGATGAGTGTCCTGTTTGTTGAGCCAAGATCATATATGCTTTAATTCCCACCACCAAACCAACGCAACCACGAAACTACGACCAGGCAATATATCGAGAATTTTCAGAATCATGGACCCAATCCCCGCGCCTCTCCGGATTTGACACCCAATCCGCGCCTTTCGGAATAAGGGACCAGTGCCACGAATTTCTTCAGAACTCGGGACTTGTATTTTTATTTTGTTGTTCTTTTTCTTATCAACTTTCATGACCAAACTGTCCCTGCCTATGTTTGGCCTGGCCAAATACATGATTGAATCGATTGTAACAGAGCACTATCACTGCAGCCGCCGGGGACGTTCCTGATCTCTGGCACCGCCGCTGCCGCCAAGTATCTTCGTTGGCGCTTGATCTTGTTCCCCCCTCCCGTTTCCCCACCCCCGATTCACAGTCACAACGAAGAGAACCACCAATTGTAGCGAGAACAAAAAACAAAAAGGGAAAGAAAAAAACAGACCTGGGATGTAGACATGCAGCGCGTAGTTGCCTTCCACATGCGGGAAGTTCCGGACGCGACTCCCCTGCGGCATCGCCGAGTAATCTGCAGCAGGTAGTGCCCCGAAACACCGTCAATTCAACCAGAAAAAACAGAAAAAGGATACTCGGCAAAGATTCGAGGAATACGAGGGCCAAGGAATCATGCCTACGAAGCCGGGGGGTTGGAGGATGTCGAGGGGCGGGGGAGGGAGCAGGGCCGAGGCTTCTGGAAGTTCGGGGGCGCCGCCGGGGACGGCCGCCGGCTCGCCGCCGTCGGAGTCGGAGTCGGACGCGTAGTTCGCCATGAGCGCGTCCATCGGTGCCTGGATGGCTGGAACCCGCGGTCGCCTGAATTAGATCGGTGGCTCTCCCGTCGGACGCCGGGGGTGCCGGGCGGGTGGGTCGGTCCACGACGCGGCCGCGCGACGGAACGGTGGTCGGTCGCGGAGGGCTGCGCTCGAGGCGGCGGAGCGGATCAGCGGAACTGGGAGGGAAACTACTTTGGGAGCGGACGGCGGGCCCGAGTTGTGGGCTGGGTTTGCTCCAGAGAGAAAGAACACACGGTCATTCATCCTCTGTATCATCGCCCAACTGAAAGAGAGTGAACTCCACGCACGGTAGTACTAGAACTCAAAGGGCCCAGAAAGAGCACCAACACATTTGAGGATGTAATGAAAATAACAGTGAATGCGCAGATGATTTTTACTCCATCATGAGACATTCGTGACTGACAAACCAGGCTCGAATACTGTAAACTGGTGTGCACAATTTATTCCTTTTGATTCACAACAATACAGCATACATCTCTGCATTATTCAGTTCATCCGGTACAACATACATTTCTGCATTCTTCAGTTCATCCATCCAGTTCGCTACGTACAAAGATCTCAGTATGGCGTGGTGCTACACATGCGATTCAGATTCTCTAAAACCTGAAGAACAGGCCTATCCATAAAACATCTGTGGATGCTATATTATCTACAAACAGCTTATATCGTGGTACAATAATTCCTGGTGCTCTACATTGTGTCTTCGTTAATCGAAGGGGTCAATACGGGGGTCATGCTCACTAGCCATTGCCATCCCTGTGCACAGGCATGTTGGGCACATTACCTGAAATATTCACAATTTTTTCATCTGGGATCAGAATCAAAATTGACAAGCGGAAACATGGGTGTATTCGACAAGTATCAAAATAATTCACCTTTCCGGCGCCCGAACAATTTGGGCATCTCTCTGTTCTTGGCGCCGATAAAGGCTGATCACCGTCGCTGAACGTAGAAACAGGTTCAATAAGCACAAGGGCTCCTGTGCTTGAACAGCGGGCGCAAGCCAGGTATCCTACAAGCCACAACATGAAACTCTCAATTTCCAACCAAACGGCAGTTTCAGCTTACAGATAAGACCTTCCATGAGATAACAGTGAGTATCGGGTAAAGAGTGCTCAACAAGCTTTAATAAGTAGGACTGACTATAACCACCAAAAAAATTTAGTTACATATGGAACCTTCCCAAGATATGTTTGTAGTACGTTCATAGTATATTCGTAGTACATTGGTCAAAGAAGCTTTGGATGATAACTTACCAGTTCCTAAACAATATTTGCAACGCTTATCTTCCTGCTGCTTCACATTGTTGATCTCAACAACCATTAAAGCAGAGATAACTCCAACTGCTCCACCAGAGAAGGAGGCCACAATAGGATCTACCTGACTATAAGTATAGATTGACAGATACAAGAAAGGAACGGTGAATAATCATGTGTCATGTTCTCAATTTGCATGGCAGATGGTGCAACAGACGAATAGACCAGGAAATAGCGTTAATACCTCAACTGCATGGGCAAATGGACGCTGCGGATGAAGTCTGCGTAAGATGTGCCTCCCAAACCAAGTTTAAGTTCCAGCTGCAAGTAAATCAGTTAAACATCCTCTGCCTGTTTAGCATATAGCAATCTAAATAGCAACTGCAGTATTGCTGTCGGTTCCATAAATCAGGATGTAACTTACAATTGGTGCAAGGAAACCACCAAAGACCATAATCGCAGCAATGAGAGTGAAACATGTTGCATAGTAGACCTTCAGGTTAGCTGCACTCTGTTTACATTAAGTAAAATTCAGGTTGCCAACTGCTTCAAGTTTCAAATCCAATATACTATATAAAAAATGCGCATATTTAGTATTTGTGGAGATGAAGGCTCAAACGCTTACCAGGGGAGGCAAGAATGGAATGAATGATGGAAAATCAGGAAGCTCCCCTAACGGCTCTTCAACTGAAATTCCGAGTTCAACATTTTTTATTCTTTGCTGTATTCTCAATCTGCGAATCTATGGAGGGGACAAAAAGAAAATAAGGACATACAACCCCCAAGAAGTAATATATGATGCAAACTTTATAGTTTTGCGCAGAAGTCACTAAAGTAAATATAGAATGAGGCCCCACCAAGCAAAATATGACCCTCTGAATAGAAATGCAAACATCCAGAGGGAATCACATTGTGATATAGGATCAACGGATGTTCAAGCTCTCTAATGGTTGGCATGCGCACTTACCAATTAATGTGATAATAAATTGAAGGTCTAGAAAAAAGAATGAGCTTCCAACAGACCTACGTTTTGCGACAACAATTCTCAGAAGTATCTCTTTGGCAACAATTCCATACATTCCAAGCTTAGACAACTAAAGTTTACCCGACAAAATATTGAGAAATGAACCCCCCCCCCCCCCCCCAAAAAAAAAAAGAAGGAAGAAGTGAAGTTAACACACCTCCTCCATATGCAAGAATATCTTGTTTCGGCGGCTCCTAATGTTATCCTGAATCTCCTGCAGGTCCAGCTTTGCGAAATCTTGGACTGTTTCAGGCCCTTCAATGATGCAAAACCTGCAAGCCAAAGCAAGCAGAACTCAACGTTCGTTCCTTTCAACACAAAATCATACTTATATGCTGCCCCTTTATGTACAAGACTACACGGTATGCATCGAGTACAAGAGCAACATTTTTGTCAGTCAGATCCAACAAATATAGCAACTGTGATCCGACATGTTCAAGCATGCTTGATATTGATACCCATGCTTAGTCTAGATCCGTAAATTTGAGACATGTTCAACTAGGCGAGAGCCTACTCCCTACTAAATCCGTAAATTTGAGACAGACCGTGCTTGCGGGTCGCGGCAGCACTAGGAGCAATCACAACTCACAAGCAACGTCAACTGACAAGTCACAAGTACAAGCACGGAAACCACATGGCTCACTCGCACGCAGCAGAGTACAAAGACTAGCAGCTACAAACAAGGAAAGCACAGTTACCCTGGTGATACGGCAGACTGGTCATCCCCGGCCCCGAACGACGGGGTAGGAGATGACGACGATGACGGCAGGTCAGGAGAGCCGCCCGACGCCGCGGCAGAGGCCGCGACGCGCCACCTGCGTCCAGGCGCCGGCAGGCGCAGCCGTTCAGCGTGGGCCCCAGGCGGCCGGAACCGCCCGGGCCCGAGGCCGCTGCAGGCGAGCATGCGGCCCGAGCAGAGCATCGCCGGCGACACGCTTTCGCCAACAAATTGGAGAATATTGTTTCCCCTTATGCCTGTGGATAAACTAGTCGACCTCGACGGCGACGGATCGGACGTGAGACTGACTGGAGACGTCGGATTTATCAGGGAGGGGAGAGGAGGCGGTGGCTGTAAGTTGTGTCTGATCGGTGGTGGAGCGGGGAAGATGAGCGTGGCGGCAGCAAGTAGTGGAGCTCGTGTTTTCTAATCGTATTTTTCGGTGGGAAAAAAATGGCGAGTGGGATTGCAGAATAAAAATATCCGAGATTAGTGGAGTCTGATGGGCGGGGCACTTGAGCAGGACAAGCCCCGTCGCCTCCAACCACCGGACCGGCAACTGAGCACTTGAGAGGCAGGTGACCACCACAGTAAACAAGATAGTGATTAGCGTTGACCTCCTTCCAATCAGCGCGGTACAAGTGCAGAAGCATGGATCAATTTTTAAACATGCTGTAAACTATGGCACAAGTCAGCAATTCTGTGGAGAACGTTGTTTTCCCTTTGCCTACAGTTTCCCTATGCAATGTTTTTGTCACCACATTAAGAGTTCTTGGGAGCTCTTCATGTTAGGCCTCATTTGGAGCTCCAAGATTTCACACGAGGTGTAGAAATTGCATATAAACCAGTTTAAATTTTATTGGAATACATACATGATTTGAGAAAAAGATCGCAATTCCAGTGAAGCTTAAATAGGATCCATGTAACCATGTTTCCTATAAAAAAAAACATTCAATCTTCTAGTCCCCTCAACAATTGGATTGCGATTGATAGTTTTTGAAAGGGTAAAATTTCTAAAGTTTGATTGATAAAGGTTGAACTTCCACATCACACACGCAGTAAAGTTTTGCCACAATCTATACACCTTCAAGGAAGACATAATACTGCAATGCAAAGAGCAACATAAATGCATACAATACACTCTCAGGACAAATGAACAACCATCTCGAGAGCATGATACCTTCAGCAAATTCAATCCACCCTACGGTGCCCTTTATTCATTCGAACCATCACCATGTGTGATGGCCTGCTAAAGAGGTTTTTCTGCCTCTGTTATGCAGATATATAAGGAAGCGTGTGAATATAGGACTTGATCGATACTAGTGTAATAGCCAAGAAAATAAAATGTACCATGTCCATTTTTGACGGACGATCTTTTCTCATTAGACAAATTGGTTTAGGATACCTAAAATTTTGTGGCTTTAGGTACAGATACACAATTACAACAAACAATACCGTAAAAAATATGTATATTTTATCTCGGAATTTTCGTCTGTGGGACACTCAAAAACATGGTTGCTCTGGTCGAGAATTGCGGTGTTCCATAGATAAATCATAGTTATTCGAGTGTATCACAGACAAAAAATCATTTTACTATGACACAACACCATTAATAAAAATTACCGAGATTAATGATGCACATTCGTGATTTGTTTTCAATTTGCACTCCATTTTGGGGCATGTACGTGCCGAGGGATCGTGGAAAAAGAAAAATTAGCCGTTTCGAAATGAAACGAGAACTACGTCCAACTATGCCGCCCAATGCACGGCCCATCTGAGCCCAACTCGTGCCCAAGTCTTTCCATGGGCTAGCTGTAGTACAGTTTCGATCCAACAACGACGTTTGCTCAAAAGGCCGAAACACAGCCCATAGCCCACCCAGCCGCCATGCCTGAAGCGTCCGCTCGCAGCACGCCGCCACACGGCTCGAACCCTAAACCCTAACTCAGTCTCCTATATAATCAGCGCCTCCACAGCGGACTCCTCCATCGCCGTCAAGCTCCATCCCCTCCTCTATGCCCAGCAGCCGCGCTAGATCTGTTTCCAAGCTACGCTCGCCTCGATCTGTTTTCTTCATCTGTTCGATTGGTTTTCCTTCATCATTCGATGGCAGTGACGACTCGGAAATATTCAAGCTCAACAGACCAAATCACAGGCCTCTCTCTATGTAAGGGATTGGTTTGTATGCCGATTATCCCGCTGAACCGAGCCATCTGATTCACGGTTCATTTGTGTTATCTTTTTTGCCTCTTCCTTCTAGATTTGGTTTTCTGTTTGGTCAGATTCGTGCTTGTTTTTATTTTTGTTGGAGAAGGTTGTTGCGATGAGGATAACAAGCTCCCTCTTCTGAAAGCATTGAGGACACTTGCTGGCAGAATCGAACCAATAAACCTATTGCCACCACTGAGTAACTACAGATCTCCCATCCAATTCTCTCTCTCTCTTATCTTTTTGGCTATTTGGTTTTTTTTGGATAGTGAGGATTAACTGATGCATAATCCAACACTTGATCCGAGGTCGGCTTCAGCCGTCCGTGTGATGCACAGCATTTTTGCATCTGAATCCACCAGATTTCAATGTTTTGACTATTTTTTTCTTTTATGAGCAAATTTGGTGCTATGGTATCTGTATCAGGGGATGAAACCTCATTACAATCTTAGGACACCTTCTGACACAGTGCATATCCTGCCCTGTGAATGAGAAGGAACTTCTTATCTGATGATACAAATTCATCTTTCTGTTTATCTTGATGCTTGGCTTTTTGTTGGATTTATTTTGTTCCTTTTCATTTGATTGAGCAGGGTTTTAAGCAGGTTACGCGCTGGTCAGGTAAATAAATCCAATTGTACCATGTTGTGTAATTTATAGGAAGCCTATGATGATTAGCTATACATCTGGAATTACCGTCAGATTTACTTGTGACGAAATTTGTCTGGCTTTGCTGAGGCTTATGTTTGCTCTAATATATTATTAGATCTGCATGCTTTACTGTTATATATAGTTTATGATGTCACTAGCTCTGTTTCCCTGTGACGATTCCAAGACCTACCGATAGGAAGTGCCGTTTGACACTGTAAACAGCAGCTGCTTCACTTCACTGCAGGTGTCCATCCTTCGACCACAACCTTTGTGGTTTGGTCTGGGATGGAGCTCCCATCTGCAGTGGTTTGATTCAGCTGTGGTGCGTGATTTAAATCGGGTCTCTGAGGGATTTTGTACAGAACTACTTTCAATTATTTAGTTATAGTTAATTTGCATTATACTGTAGCTTGGGCCTGATGCCACGTCTCCGGTAGCTACGAGCATTGACCGGAGATGCTATGATTAGGCCGATACAAAGTTGTTTCAACGTTTCGCATGTTGATAGGAACCTGGGGACTGCTTTCCATCTGTCCACAGAGCCGGTTTCTGTGATTACATTCTTTTATCATTAATCATTTTGATTTGTTTTCTAAACATCCATGTATGTGGCGATGATGATACAATTGAGGCTTGTTTCTCTAACATTCGCAGTTGCCGCCTAAGAGCTTTCGCCCTGCCAGGCTTGAGAGCTTATGCTGCTAATTCCTTCCTTGGATGTCTGAGCCATGCAATGTTCCTAGTTACCTGCTTATCAAATTTAGTGTTATGATCTGATTTCAAGCTGTCTGTTTCGCATTGCAAATGATGATAAACTCAAGGCTTGTTTCTCTAACATTCGCAGTTGCCGCCTAAGAGCTTTCGCCCTGCCAGGCTTGAGAGCTAATGCTGCTAGATCCTTCCTTGGATGTCTGATGCAATGCAAACAACGCAGCCATCTCTATATTTCTATAGAATTGTTTGTTCAGTTTTGTGACCCTAGTGTGTCCGATCTATGTCCTATGATGATACAATGAAGGCTTGTTTCTCTATCATTCGCAGTTGCCGCCTAAGAGCTTTCGCCCTGCCAGGCTTGAGAGCTAATGCTGCTAATTCCTTCCTTGGATGTCTGAGGGCATGAATAACACTTGTTTTTTGCTACATTATTTTCTTAATGCTTTGATTTTCGACAAATGGATTCTGAGCTTATGGCCGCTTTTTTTAAATTATCAGTCAACTTTTGCAGGTGATGAATTTTGTTCGTATTGGAATGTAAAGCGGCTCAATGAGTTGTAAACTATATTCGATTTTGCGAACATGATGAATCGGCCCAATGTGTGGTGTAAACATAGATTCATTTTTGAAAGATCGGCTCAATGTGGTGTGTAAACATTATTTGGAATGATGATTTAAAGCAGCTCAATGTCTTCATTTTGTATCTCTCATAGTTCCTTTCATGCAAAGGTATTCATAGTCAACGATAGATTTAAAGCATTAATCAATGGGGAAATTGATGGGATTTCTGTTCACTGTCTGGTTTGTTAGAAATGCAAAGTTCATATAAAGATCGATGGTGGTTAAAAACGTCTTAAGCATTAATCAATGGGGAAATTGATGGGATTTCTGTTCACTGTCTGGTTTGTTAGAAATGCAGAGTTGATATAAAGTAACCTGATAAGAGTTGTGACGAAACCTGATAAGAGTTGTGACGAAATAGTTACTACGAACTCTCCCAACAGTTTGCTGCCTGAGTCCAAACCACACGAGCTGCTTGCTATCCAGACAGGAATTGCCTTTGTTGGTACGTGGATTTCAGCCTACCGAGCTGTGGACAAATCTTGTGTTGCGCCCAGCTTAGTTTATCAGTCGTGCTTGCCAAGCGGCTCGTCTCCACGATTTCGTCGGTCGAGCCCTTTTCCGCGGTGCGCGCCTGCCGGCGATGCTGAATGTCTCTTCCTCGAAGCTCAAAAAAAAAAGCGAGCCGAGCTGCTTGCGAACAGTTAAATTAGCACAATAGGTTTGATTATACAGAAATAGCAACTTTTAATTTTTTAAAATGATAGTTTTTATGTTAGGTGAAGCTTAATTTATCATCATTAAAAAATAAACCAAATTAAAAATCAACTTAAATGTTTGGATCATCTTTTTATTTTTATTTATTTTTCAGATTTGTCGACTTAGATTAATTTTTTTCTGCAACACTGTTATATTATGATTTTTGTGTTGTTGGCACATACTAATATTTAAAATTGCTTTAAATCATCTAAATTTTTATCATAAAATTTTTAACATATTTGATTCATGAGGCTAAGAGTCAGCTCGATCTTTCTAGATAAACCGAGCCGAGCTAGCTCGTTATCAAAACAAGCTTTAACAAGTTGAGCCTTAATGATCCGAGTTGGCTTCGATATCGATCCCTAATCACAACGGAGAACTGACCCAAAGGGCCTTCCTCTACCACCCGATCAGTCGATCACAAGATTCACAACGGAGAAATGACCCAAAGGAACTGCCTCTGCCGAAACTAACTTTGCTGAAGCCAAGCAGAACACCAGGAAAGGAAATGGATATCTCATGGACGGGAGGATCTGTCCTCGAGAAGACGATGGCCTTCCTCCTCAGTGCATAGCATTGCGCCATTGCCGACTGCCTCACAAAAGGCTCGTGTCAATCCCGAGCCCATGGTCAAACTTATCGGCTGTGTGCTTGCTGCTACCTTTTAGTGCTTACCACTAACTTGATGCCCGTGATCATGGGCTGTGCTGCGTGTGCGGATCGTCGTGTCGTGGCTACTTGATTACGACCTTCGATCACGCCATATCGATTACCGTCACTGTTACTATCATTTCATCTCAGAGCAGGACTGGTAATTTTTTTTCTTGAAAAGGCGGAAGCTTTATTGATTAAGTCACACCATTACAACTCAAAGGAACACGAGACTCTTCACTAATCAACGATGCAACACACTCAGGGAAACTAACAAAGCAACCCTGCTACTCCTAGACCTGATCGCCCATTGCGCAAGTTCATGAGCGACCTTATTCTGCTCCCGCCTAATCTTGCAAACATTGAAACCTCGAAACTGCACCATCTCCGCCTAAATGTCTCCAATAATAGGGGAGACAACTGACCTGTCCGCCGTTTCCATATTGGTCTTCTCTACCACTGTCGAACAGTCGGATTCTAGTACACAAATAGCGTCCGGCCACTTCGTCGCCAGTCGGACACCTTCCAAACATGCCACCGCTTCCGCCTCCTCTGCGTCGCGGCAATGGAACAGCAAACGCCAAGCCGTGAGTAGTGCCTTCCCATTGTGGTCTCGGACAATGACTCCAACAGCCGCGCTCCCAGATTGGCCATGAAAGGCTCCATCCACATTTACCTTTAGCACTCCAGGTGGTGGACGCACCCAGGTCAATACCTCACAGGATCCTTGTCGACCTGCAGTACCACCATCTACCTGGCGCCATTGCTTCCCTTTGCCCATTACAACGGGTTCATGTTGTCGGACCATCAACAGGCTGTCTATGTAGGTAGTCAAGAATATTACTGAACCTTCTATTGACAGTCTGTCGCCAGCTTTTAGCACACCATTGCGAACGTTCCAAACCCTCCATAGTAGCATGAATAAATTTGCTAGTACCTGGGCCGGGAACCTGTACAATAACACCAGCAGTCATTCCGTACCCGAGTAGTGGAGATCATCCTCGCTAGGCAGCTCCCAGTGGCAGGCGAGTGCTTGTCGTAAATCTGCTGCATGTTGACATCTGATAAGTGCATGGTGGCAGTCCTCCTTCTCAAGCCCACACATCTCGCACACATTCTGAGGCCCCGTTCGGATACCCCTCTAAAACACCCTCTAAAGTTTATACCCCTCTAAAGTAAAAAGAATCTTACTATTTAGGGGTACTAAATAAAATTTAATTACAAAACCTTTCTGCAGACGGGCGTTATTTTTCGAGACGAATCTAACGAGCCTAATTAATCAATGTTTTGACACAGTAATGCTACAGTAACCATCGTCTAATCGCCGCTTAATTACCCTCATTACGTTCGTCTCGCGAAATAGATGAGGGGTCCTGGACTTAGTTTTGTAATTTGACTTTGTTTAGTACACATAAATCGTGCCGGCATTTTGATGTGACCCCTCTAAAAACTTTGAAGGGGTCACCGAACGCTGCCTGAGTGTCAATGTGTCTGTAGCATTTGTTGGCTCTAGTAGGAATACCGTTGTTTATCACCTTCCACACAAACATCCCCACCCTAGCTGGGACCTTTACCTTCCACAGTATAAATTGATCCTATGACAAAGCAAGATTTGCTTGTGGACAATTCTGTCGATTTAGAAAAACAAATATTCCATATCAGAGCTAGCCCGTTGGTGCATTTGAGTCCCTTTTAAAAATCACAATCACCAAAATCTCTAAAAGGTGACCCGCGAAAGGTGAATAGCGAACTACAGCACCCTGTCGTGCTCCATGCGCGCGCTCACGGGCACGCTAGGTGCCCAGACGCTTGCGGCGCCATTGACAGCTCTGGCCTCTGGGCCATCAACCTTGGAGCGTGTGAACGTAGCCAGCCATCTGCACAGCCCATTGCTCAAATTTTCCTCCAGCTTTCGCAACGCAAGCACATCTCGACACATGCCTGTCGACACTAACCAACAGACAACAGCTACCAGATTCTTCAGGTCACGGGCTCACCGCTCACGGGTCTCGGTGTTCTTGACAAGCAGCACGCACACCAAAAGAAACCAGGGGAAAGTTTTTTAGAGAACTCGCAACGGATAAACGAACGATGCTTCGCTTTCATGCAATTCCAGTGCGGTCGCCGGCGAGATAAGCCTGAAAGCTACTTTCGCGACAGATTTTCAGAAGTTTTTTTTGGCAGTAATGCCGGCGCATGCACGATGTGGCAAAGCGGATGCCAAAAGCAGCAGCGGAAGAAGCACATCACATCAGAATGGGCCGGTGGTGCGCATCTCTTGCAAAGATTTTTCATCCATTAAAATTACCAGCGCATGAGCGCTATAAATAAGCCACGCCCACGGGACATCCATTCCACGGCAACAAGAGCACAGCCCGGCACGAAGCTTTCTAGGGAAATGGCGAGGAGCTGTGAGAAATGGCGAGGGCAGGTACTGATGCTTGCTTTTGCGCTCCTCGTCTCTGCGTTTGCGCTCGTGCAGGGCACGGGCGTCGACGGCGAGGGGAAGGGTGGCACGGCGGAGCCTGCAGAGTCGGCGACGGGGAAGACGGGGCCGCCGCTGCCGCCCGGGTGGACCGGCGACTCCGGGTCCGGGCAGGGGTCCAGCCCTGACGGTTCTTGGCAGTACAGCTGGGGCTGGGCTGCAGGGCCTGGCGGGAAAGGCGGCGGGTTCGGGTTTGGCTACGGTGGCAGCAACGGCGAAGGCGGCGGCGGTGGAGGTGGCGGCGGCGGCGGCGGTGGAGGCGGCGGAAGCGGGCGAGCGTTTGGTTTCGGCATTGGCGGGTACAAAGGCTATCATGGCGGCTTTGGAGGTGGCGGTGGCGGCTCCAGCGGGTACGATGGCTTCGCTGGTGGTTCTGGAGGTGGCAGCGGAGGTGGCGAAACCGGCGGGTACGGTGGCGGCGGCGACGGTGGCGGTCATCCTGGCGACGCTGGCAACGGCGACGGAGCTGGAGCTGGATATCATGGGTTGTTTGGCAGCGGTGGCTGGAGCAAGCGTGGCCTATTCCGCGGCGGGAGGAAGGCGTCGAAGGACGGTGGCGGCAACAACTGAAAGCTGCCCGTCGTTGCTAATGCTGCTGCAGACCGTATAACTGGTAAAGCTCATGACTAGCAGAAGTCTGTGCACGATGTAAAATATAGTATAGTGCCACTCCATGGTAATGCTGTGTTATCAAATTATCGAGCGTGCTTCATGTCGTAATCTACCCTTTTGCTCCGTGTAAGGCAAAAGCTGTATGCCTGCCCAACGAATTATACTTCGGCGTCTGAGGTACAATAAACAGCACAAGCTACTGCCATAACATATTTATCCCGAGCTCGTACATCGTTGCTACGGATCATTGCCTACACAGATTCTGGAATGAAAACAGCACGAATACTCCAACACACACTCCCAAAAGTCAGGCGAACCCTCTCCTCTGGGCTATGGCTACACTATCAGAACAACATTTACTCTTCTGAAAACTGTCTTCAGCAGTCCAGGGAGACTGACTTAAAAATCATTACTGAATTAATTCATTATACATACAGCTGTTGCAAATGTTGTCACAGCCTCCAGGCCAGCAGTACAGCCATGAACCTGATGCAACGTTGAGAAATCCTTAGCTTCCAGCTTCTGGGTGGCATACTGACATCCATGTATAGCCACTTATAGCCAATCACCCACGAACCTAAATGCATATGCTGAAGCCAGCAAAGAAAAGAGTCTACCCTGTTGAATCTTGTGATGAAGGACCAGAGTCTCAGGGCTACCAACTTAGGGCCAAAATGCTTAGTATCGTACAGCAATGCAAACAGCAAGGGACAAAGCCTTAGAAGCATCTGCAACAATTGACTGACGAACAAAATCATCGTCCCATAAAGAAGCTGCTTTGGAACATCTGAGTGTACATACTTGTGAAAGCCTCATCAACATTTGGCCCCTTGGGATGCGCACGTGGTCAAATCTCAGGAACACCAGTATCCATAGTATTGTATATATGCACCACTACCAAATTTTCCACCAATATCACCAGGAAGAGGAGTGTGGTCCTCTAAACTTCGAAGTTGCACAATTGAAGTATGAATGCCATAGTCATTTTCTTCAATTATCAGTCGAGCATAAACAACTGCATGAGTGGAAGCTTTCCCCAAGCCACCATTTGCTGGAGGTCAGGGTGGGGCTGTGGATAACAAACTCATCGGTCTTGAGATCAAACGTTGCAGTTCTTTCAAGGCCCTGAGCATTAGAGTCATGACCAAGTTCAGTCTGAGCATAGCATCCAATTTCTGGAACTTGTAGGCCAGTGGTAACCTCTTCTGCTGTTGACCTTTTACAGCAGGAAAAAAACATGCCCAATGCAGATCAACATAACCAGGCTGGTCAACGTAGGGCCTCAGCAGATTTATTTTAAGTTCCACTTCCAGGCCACCAGTTCCGATCCAGTAAAAATACATCACTTGTTCAGAAAATGGGCTTCAAAAGAAAAATAAAATGAAAAGCAAAACTTGTTCTTCATAATAGTACCATTTTTATGATCCTTCACCAGCATAATCGATAAACTCTGATGGAAATAATAACTATAGATTCTTGCAGCACACCCTGCTGATTAGCATCCCAAAATTAAAAGTAGGAGGGACAGCTGACAGGACTAGATAAATGGATGTATGTGAAAAAGTGTAACATGAAATTCAGTAAATAGAAGCTGAACATTGCATAACTGACAGCAATGTATATTCAAATAAGTTAGAAATTTCACACTAAGCAACAAATAATTTGAACGAAAGAAAGCAATTAGCGACGTCATAAATAGTAGCAAAACAGTAAACTTGAGTTATTTCTGCTAATAGGTCAACAAGACCCTTTGATTTTATTTTGGACATATTCAACTGCAATATAACTGATGGAAAAGTTTTATACAGGTGCCCAGGACTCAATGCATTTTAAAGCACACGATTTTTTATAGTGTGCAATCAAAAAGTTTTATGTTAAGAATTTCCCATAAAAATGGAGTAATGAAAGTAGAAATAGGAAATCATCATTATTAGTGCACTTACCATTTATTTCCATCGAACTCAATATTCAGAAACTAAATTACAAGTCAAGGCACAATCACAAACTATTCCCTAAAAAAGGAGGTTTCTTAATGCCTGAGACCATACACAATTAAATTTAGTACAACCATCCAGTGCATTCAACAGATCCACAAAAGCACTGTTTCCTCTTTATGTTCCCGTCAGAATCATAAACCTCGTCACCATAATTGTAATCATATGACAGCTCTTTAAGTGGAGGAATATCCTCACTAGCAAAAAACATGATATGAGGCATCCTCTTATCATCATGATCAAAGAGGACATTCTGTGGAAATAGGTTGGGGGTGCAACCATGGTTGATGTACCTCGCAAAATTGCCGCAATTGACAGCATCAACAGCAAAGACAATTTCTTCATCTTCACTTGGGCCGTCCTGAAGAGAGGGAATTTTCTTGCATAAACCCTCCCAACGAGGCACAGTATAATAGTTGTTGCCAGCAGCAAATAGGTACTCATCACTCATCCTTTCCTGTGCCTCTTGGTCCTCCAATAGTTCTCCTATATATTCACATACAAAACTTCCAGATGGTATGAAATCAAGACATCTTACTCCCCACCCCATCGACATGGTTTTGAAGACCTGGAGGCGAAACTTGATCCCGTGCTGGCTAACTCTATTGTGGCAAGTAGGTGGACACTTGCAAGACGGGCCACACTCATAAATGAGAGGTCTATCTTCTAGAAGACCTATGTGGCTGAAAGGGAACATCCCTCCATTTTTCATTGCACATGCACAATTTTTAGAGAGTGAGCAGCCACCAACACAATCGCAACCTGATGGAGGATTTGGCTGATACTTTAATGGATACTGTATTTGTGAAATGTATCGGATTTCCATTGGGTACTCATTCGATATAGTGTTGATAGCAGAAATAGGCATTTTCTCAAGACCTCCAGATATGTCATCCATGAAAATACCATTAAATGGTTCTGGACTTCTTGTTTTCAAAAATTCATATATGTCGATGTGTTTCTGCCCTGCCATCCTTCTTAGATGAAATGTATTAACATACTGATCTCCCTTTATTTTTTCTATGCACAGTTTCTCAACCAAAAATAAACCGCCGTATACGTAACTAGTAAGCTGCTCGGACTGGACATTGTCGCTTGGCTCATTTATTATTGCATGAATAACACGGACAGGCATACCGGTATCCATACTGTGCTTTAGTGCCAAGTCCGCGCCTTCTATTTTCTGATCACCCGTTGCAACCATTGATCCCATATGTAACAAGAAATCCAAATTATTACTGGAGGCAGAAGGCTGTGCGTACGATACGATGCTAACAGCTAGATACGTCCCGTCCTTGTCGATGTAATCAACAGGCAACAATTGTGCGCGGTGTATGCCAACAATGGAAAGCTCCATGCTAGAATTAAATATATCACCAATCTGAACTCCAGGAATGCTTCCCACATACCTCTTTTCAGCGTACTGGACACAAAACGTCTCCTTATATATGTTGAAAGCTGCAAGGTCAGGCCTTAGTTCATGCTCTCTTTCCCTCCACTTAGTCTCTTCGTCCTCCAGGAGCTTCTTGTATACAATCCGAAACTCCCGCAAAGTGGTCAATACATTTTCTCGGACCAAGGAAATTCTGCTTTTTGGCACTGCCTGGTGATTATGATTCTTGTCAATCTTCCTCTTCTTTCGCACTGAACCAGTTCCTTTCTGAACTTTAACAGTGGGACGGTTCCTAGCAGCTGAAACTTCGACTCCGGAGGGGTTGCCTGCCATGGCAGGAGCATATTGCTTAGATTCATCTGGCTCTTCAATTTGTCCATTAGATCCATCCCCTGAGCACATACCTGGTGACCATTTGGGCCTGTATCCGATTTTGAATCTCCACGGCACCACTAGCTTACGCCCTTTGCGGCAACCTGGCACGGTACCGTCACCAATTCTGGAACCCACTGATATGAAATCTTTGCCCGCCAAATTGCCCTCAGCAGTGCCATCACACTGAAATTCCTGCAATTTGCTAGGTTGAGCCTCCCCAACGGGTTCTGTGGCCACTGCATTGTTCTCAAGACCCTCGGAATAAATAAAGTTGCTATCTTTAGGCATTGAACCGCCCTCATCAGCAGTTGCATTGTCGCCGAGGCTATCCAAACTGCAATCACCTCCGATCCCAATGCCACCTCCCATGGAAACCTTGCCGTCCCCAGAGCTGTGCAGTTCCTCGTCTGCGGGCACCCTGTCGCTCCACGAGACTGATAGCCCACTGCATTGCACTGGATCAACAACATTGCCCTGTTTGATCTCCGGACGCACATAGCCGAAGCGCCACGGCGCGAGCACCTTGTACCGCCGCGCGCCACTCGGTGTATGCAACACCCGGGTGCCCCCGCCCTGCATTGTCACAAGGACACTCCGGTGGCCGGCCCCTGCACGAGAAAGTGAAGGGAGCAGGCAATGTAAAATGTTCCTAATCAAGTCCGTACATACAGAAGTATAAAATAACCTGAGGCTCTCTAACTTGATCATGGAACAGCATGTCTAAGTGGCAGGATCAGAGTCTCACGTTTCAACACACGATGTAGCACGAGCAGGAACGCTCCCCACCGGCCATCAATCTGCAAACTGATCGACATAATTTGATTAGAGGGGCAAATATTTGATTTTTCCAAAAAAAAAAACATATCTGAATAAAAATCTACACATGAAGAGAACTGAAACTCTAGAATACAATCCTCATCAAATGAAATTGACAGCGAAAAGTTAAATCAAGCCTAAATCCAGTAATCTACACACAAATTTCATCCATGCAATGAAGATATATGATCTTTAAAAGCTAGCACTAAGAAAATCGCTTCCTTTCCTCGGCCAGTGGTCTTGCCCATCATCTCTGGCAACAGAAAAGAAGGAGCACATAGTTTAGTTACGTACCTATATGGACTGGGAAGAACCAACAAATCAGCGCAGAGCGGTCCGTGGACGATAGGCAGATGTCAGGCAGCGGCGGCGCGGCGCGGACGTCTGACATTCATCAATGGGGACTTGGAGAATCGGGAGACCCAGCGGCGTCGAGCGCAGTCCTGGCTGAGCGGTGTCGAGCGCAGTCCGGATCGGGAGAGCAGGCTCAAAAGCAGCGGCCTGGAGCTGAGCTGGGATCCGACCGGAATGGGGGAAGAATGGTGGTGCGATTTGGGGAATTCTGAAGCAGGCGCGGCGGCGGCCGTGACTGTCGTGAGTAGTGTGCCTTCGGAGCCTCCGAGGGCCGAGGTCAAAAGACGGATTCCAAATTGGGTCCGCGCCGCAACACCGGAAGTAGAACTGCCGGACAGAATCTATGATCCGTTCCGGTTTTTCTACGTAGCCGGATCGTAATTATCAACTATATGAAAGAAAAAACAGGTTGTAAACGCTAACGATGCTAATTTTATCTATCGCGTTCAATTAGAAACGAGCTAGAAAGATGATGGATCGTTACTACTAGACAAGCAAAGAGGATAATGGATCATTACCATTAGACGGGCGCAAACGGAGCGAAAGTAAGGTTGGAGCAGCCCGTCTAAAGTAATCGCGCGTCGATGTAGAGTAAGTAGATGATCATATCAGTCTTCTCCTCCTCGTCCAGTCAATCCTCACGGCGGCACTTTTTCTCGCAGTGTGGAGCAGTATCCAAGCGTAGGGGTGGAATAACGCACGTCGATGTGTTAGTACCGGCGTCGTGACTAGGGTTTCGTTGGAGGGAGAAGGGCGGTGGCGAGTCGAGGGACGTGAATTAGCATGTGCCTTTAGCCCCACCTCTATTTATATAGCCATGTTAATGGGCTTCTATGTTGTAGGCCCATTAGTGCTTTAATCTCTCACGGATGTATATGCCCCACGTTCCTCTCAAAATAAAAAAAAAGGATGTATATGCCCCACGTACGAATCCAATCAGTGTTGTCTCCAAGGCATATATATATTAACATAGAGATCTTTGAATAGAGATGTGTGTAATGTTTATAGAGTGATGGAGTTTCAACATAATCTCAAACCTCAAAAACTTTTAGCGGATTTATCGGGAGAGACTAGTCATCCAAAAAAATTATTGTATTATAATTGTGTAATAATGGTGGATTGTACGTGGTGGACTGAAATTCAAAAGGTTTTGAGTCACGTGATGCGAAGGGATTCTCTTTCAAAAAAGAAAAAGAGCTCGCTTCAATCTAGCGGTAGACTAAGGAGGTGAATCGTTGGACGCCAATTCAACTGCTATTCTATCATTGACTATGATTTCATAATTTTGTATTCATCTGACAGTAGAATTTCTAAAATAAAAATGTAGAGTATATTATGTGATTAAAAAAGAAAAGTCAAAAATCACAAAACAATTGCTATTCAAAGCTTAAGTGGAAGAAAACTTTTGGGCTCTTTTGTGGCACTAGCTAGGTTTGTGCATTTGGTGTAAATAAAGGGGAACAAACTAAAGAATATATTACCTTGTGAAATATTGTCAATTTGGCCCATGGAATTTAATTATAGATCAAGTGCAACAATTCACCAATGCGTCACTAAATGTTTCACACACACTAGAGATGTTCTTAGATTTAGAAGTTTTAGGTCACGCTACAGAAATTTAATTATAGATATTTTGTAGAGAAAGAACAATTCTATGTACCATACGAGTGATGTTGTATATTCGTGTCAAATAATGAATCGCTCAAGCTTCGTTGTTTGCAGTTTAGGAATTTTCAGTCACTTGACATGGAGAGATTCTCCTAAGGAGAAATAGTTCAATGTAGCACTATAAGAATGAACTGAATGACATTTGATGGTTATTTGGGTCGATGCCAACGGGTGAAGTCTCGTGAGTTCTATTCTTCAGTGACCAAATTTATCTTTTTACCAATCTTTTTAAAATAATACGATATGCTACATGAATTAAAAACAGTACACTCCCCCAATCGGATTTTTTTTTATGAAACTGGGTGCAGTGAGACAAATTTTATAAACACGCACACTTATAATATTTTGGTTCTTGTACAACATTGTTGGTTATTCTGTAAACTGTAGTATTTTGTGAATTATTAATTGAGAACTTGACCAATATATTTCCACTGCGCACTCCATATCCACCTGAGAATGCCATGTTCTCAAGGTCCTCTATTTGGACATGCAGTGTCCTACCTAAGATTTCGGTGCTTGCTATTGTTGAGACAGGATGGTCCTGTGTGCCCCTCTGCTACTTTCACTTTCAATCAAATGGTAATGACACATCTACTGCAACCAATGAGACGCTGCATGACGTGAATCTGCGGTCTCTATAGGTCCACCTCAGTGTTCTATACATAATTAGTACTATAAACAGATTTAAAGTTAGCTTTGCCATGAGAATACGCAGGTTCAGAAAGTCACCGAACACTATACAGAGAGCGACCGGTACAATTACACGATTCTAGCAGTGTTTGATTAACCTACACCACTACACCAAACAAAAACGAAGCAAGAGTGAACATCAAGAAAGCATGCGTTGTTGTACGAACCACGCATGGATAGGATGACCACGTAGTACCTAGCAAGCTAATTAAACTAAAGTATAGCCAACTAATCTCCGATCAATCTCCGATCGCTTTCAAGCAGCGAGCTGCTGCTGGGAGCTGCAGCCGGAGCTTGCGCCGGCGTCGTCCTCGGGGAGGCAGCAGTACTGCAGCCTCAGCGCCGGCGGCGCGGGCGGAGCCTCCGCGAACAGAATCTCCGACTGCAGCACGGCGCAGTAGTCGCCGAACGTCTCCGGCGTCACGTTCAGGTCGAAGCCGACGCCGAACAGGAAGTCCACCTCCAGGTAGTTCATCTCCACCAGGCTGATGCCGCCGACCTTGGCGAAGTACGCGTTGTTGTAGCATCTGCACATATTCAGAAACTTGTATCAGTGCACTGACTTTCAATTTTCCACTGACTTTCTTCAGCCTAACTTTTTTCAAAGAAAAACTGCACTACTGAATTGTCATATTATATTCCTGCTTCCATTCGTTCAACTTGTCGTATGATTGAGTTTGGCCAATGATTGACGGCACAATGGCAGTAACAGTGGAAGCATCGAACAACCGAACAAAGCGCGACCAAAATTTACCAAACAGGCACCAAACCGATTCCTTAAGAACGCCAAGTTGAGCAATAATTATGACCCTTGTCAAGAGTTGCAACCTGAAAGAGATAGATGCTGGGTCCTGACTCCTGAGATGAGGAGCTAGCTGATCTAGCGGCAAACATCAGCAGAGATGGCAAGTTGACAGTCCCAATCCCCTCCAACTGGCACGGAATTAAATTCCAAGCAGAAAAGGTGACGGGGGCAGGGTGGAATTCTAGTTTTATGTCTCGGGTCCACGGTGGATGTGTGTGGTTGGACGGAAGCAATGGTGGAACCACCGGGATAGCTTTGCTGGACAAGCATAATTTTGTCCATGTACTATGCCTTGTTTGAAAGGACAATCGCTTGGATCGCCCAATGCAAGGCCTAGTTCGACAGCATAGTTGTAGTGAGATCCTACTCTTCACCTCAACTTTGGTTCATGATTTACTACGTGCACAATGGTGTCTGGTGTGTGCGCGCCCAATGATTGCGGCGGTAGAAAATTGTGAAGCATGGAGTGTTTTCCTGTTTTTTTGCTGTATACTCAAAGACAAAGTTTGTATAGATTCTAAAGCACCGACAATTTGACGCATGATAATGTTATCAGAAGTAACTGTTTGAAATCTTATGAGACGAAGATGGCTAGGCTCTTGGAGGCATTGCGGTTGCCTCCTTCGTTGTTTTTTGATTCTAGCACAGTGGTGGCTGGCAGTCGGCCTCAGTTTGTTTTGCGTGTTTCTCCTATTGTTTCGTCTTCCCGAGCTTGGTGATGACCATAGCTCGGGCCTGGCAGTCCCGCCGGGTTAGTCTTTGTAATCTTAGGTTGTAATCCTTCTTCTATCTTAATGAATGGCAGTGCTCCTGCCTTATTTTCAAAAAAAGAAGTAGCTTCTATGGAAACTCATGAAAGAAAAAAACACGGTTCTGAAGTAGGGAATGGACATGATGCTTGAGTTACTTGGAAGACACCCCGGAACTATTCCTAGCTAGCATAATTCTGAACTTGGGAATCTGGGAAGACGGGGGGACAGCAAAAGATGCTTGCTATGAGGAGCAGTAAAGCACTTTTTGTCACGGACACTATTTGCGTAAGAATCCAAAGCTTTTGAATTCCACATGGTCAATCCGGATCACCGGTTCGGAGAGGAGCAAACCCAGATGAACTAATTGATTTCTCCCCAGGAATTCACCATCAATCCAGCTGTTGTATTCAAGACATGGAAAAATTCGGAATAAAAGAGCACTGTAAGAACAAAGTGGAATTGTGCCAAGTTTAATTGACCTCTGTGTTGCCAGTTATAAACCAACTAATCGAGAAGGTGATCACACTAGTACGCAGGTCAGATTGTTCTGTTACTTGATCACGATACGATGGGCATGGAAAGGGACTCACATGTCGTCCATGAACTTGACGGCGGCGAGCACGGAGGTGATGAGGAGGCGGTGCACGCTGTAGGAGTCGACGGCGAGCGCGAGGCGGCGGCCGCGGCGCAGGAAGCGGTCGAGGTACACGTAGGCGACGACGTAGCACGCGGGGCTGCACCCGGCGAACCGCGCGATGCGCGCCGTGTACGCGCGCACCGAGATGCCCGGCTTGGTCGTCGCCCGGAACGCCGACGCCGGCGCCGCGGACAGGTCCGCCTCCGCCGCCGCGTCGTTGCGCTCCGCGACGCGCTCCAGGATGCCGGCGAGGGCGGCCACCACGCGCGGCATGTCCTCGGCGCCGCTCTCCACCAGCCCCTCGCCGCCCTCGGCCATGGCTCCCTCCGCCCCTGGCCTCTGGCGTGCCACCGCGCCCGTGCGTGTTGAGGTCCTGGGCTGGTGGAGAGCAGGTGGGCAGAGATGCACAGAGCCGGGTTATATAGAACGGAGAAGAAAGGATGCCGTTAAAATGGTTTCGTTGGTTTTTCTTTCATTTTTGTGCCGACTTGGAAGGGTTGAATCTAAAAATCGTTAGGTTTGGCATCTTGGTGAGCAAATTTGGCTATCAGTGGATATATTAGTACTTGGGTTAAGTCAATAGAAATTAGATTATCTTGAATACCGATCGCCTACGTCATCTGTAGATATTTTTATTTTATATTAGTGGTATGAACAAGATGAAAACGAAATGCTGTACTAGGTTTCGTGTGAGTGCAAACTAAGCTAGACGGAGATACTAGAAACAACTTTTAGTTTTAATTTTTTTAATGTTTGTCTAGCTTTTTCTTCCTTTTTATTTTAACTAAACAAGTAATTCAAGGCAAAATATCAACCCAAGTCTATTAGGAAAATATTTAAAAAAAACTTCACTGGCCAAACAAATTGTAAGTAATAAAGCTTAGTAATTATTTTTCAATGCTATACAACGCTTATTTGTCAAATTTGCACTGGCCAAACAAATTGCAAGTAATAATTTTCACGCGGAGACCTAGACGCATTTAATTCTAATTATTTGTCAATGTTTTTTTTGTACAAACAAGTATGGATGACGAAGTACAAACAAACAAGTTTAGTAATGATGTATTACAAATTGGAGAACAACTGAATGTGATTTTTATGACGTCAATATATACACTAAGATTTCTCAAAAAAATGTTGTTTGGAACAGTTCTCCCCGCATGTTCACTATCAAAATAAACTGAAAAGCGGCTTTAACTTCATGATCTGGCCCCTAGCAAAAAAAAATAAAAAAATTCATGATCTGGCCTTCTGGTTGCTACTTCTAAGTTGGCTGGCAAACCATCTCTGTCGATCTCTGTCCATTGTGTGTAACCGCAACTCCTAGTTCTCTGATTAAAAAAAAATCGTAGTTCTCAAATATGCGTTGAGAATTGCCACGGCAACCGCTTTTGTAGTCTCTCTCGTGTCCCCACGTGCATTATTTCGCGATGTACTACTGTTTCATGAGGGTGCTGACAAATTAGCTTCTTTTTTTTTTTGAGATCATGCTGACAAATTAGCTGATCGCTAGAGAGAGATCGCTCAGCGAAACCAACAGCTTCGATGGCTCCATGCAGAGAAAAAAAGAGGCAAATGCTAATCAGTGGTTTGTGTATTGGAAGAAGTCCGTTTGACCTCCCCCAACTATCGTAGGAGTTACAACTTTTCCCCTGAACTATAAAATCGGGTAACCAGACTCCCTCAACTCCTTCTCTCGCTCCAATTTACCTCCCTCGGCGGTTTTCAGAGCGGTATTGGCTGACGTGGCATAGTGGGACTCACATGTCATGTGCCACGTCATTTTTTTCTTTTTTTCTTTTTCTTTTCTTTTTTTCTCTTCTTCTCTTTCTCTGCACACACCGCCTCCTCCCTCCCCCCGCCGCCGCCTCCCCCCGCCGCCGCCTCCACGCCTCCCGCCCATCCGCGACGGCACGCAGATGGAGAGCACCCGTCCCGAAGACCGCGTCCGAGAAGGCAGCGCGAGCGCACGCGCCCACCCGTCGCCCGCAATGTCCGCCACCGCCGCGCCGCCGAAGCGGTCCGCGTCCATGCCCCTCCCCGGCGCCGGCGTCGGCAAGGACCTCGCCCCGACCCCGGCGGCCACCGGGCGCGCGCGGCTCCGCGACGAGCAGCTGCGCCAGCTCCGGGAGCTCTTCCTCCGCTTCGACCTCAACGGCGACGGCAGCCTCATCAAGCTGGAGATCGCGGCCCTGCTCCGGTCGCTCGGCCTCCGCCCCGCCGCGGGCGACGAGATCCACACGCTCATCGCCGCCATGGACGCCGACGGCAACGGCACCGTCGAGTCCGACGAGCTGGCGTCCTCCCTGGCGCCGCTGCTCCTCGGGCCGTGCCGCCCCGCCGTCGCCGTCGACCAGGCGCAGCCGAGCTCGCGCGCTCCATGGCGCGGATGGGCCACCCCATCTGCTACGCCGAGCTCACCGACATGATGCGCGAGGCCGACACGGGGGCAGCGGCGGGGGGAGGGGGAGGCGGTGGCGGGGGGAGGCGGCGGCGGGGGGAGGGAGGAGGCGGTGTGTGCAGAGAAAGAGAAGAAGAGAAAAAAAAAGAAAAAGAAAAAGAAAAAAAGAAAAAAATGACGTGGCACATGACATGTGGGTCCCACTATGCCACGTCAGCCAATACCGCTCTGAAAACCGTCGAGGGAGGTAAATTGGAGCGAGAGAAGGAGTTGAGGGAGTCTGGTTACCCGGTTTTATAGTTCGAGGGAAAAGTTGCAACTTCTATGATAATTGGGGGAGGTCAAACGGACTTCTTCCTTGTGTATTTTGCTTCCCGTCTAGCCCACCCAGTCCAAAAGCTCGAAGGATACAGAGCAGGCTGGGCTGAAGGCTAGGCAAAGCACGCTGTCCCTCCCAATGTTGTGACACGCCGAGCTTTTCGGGCCGAGGCAAAGCACGCTCTCTCGCGCGGAATGAGGCCCAGGGCAAGGATCGCGGGCCGAATCATGAAGCCACGAACCGGCCGTGCCGTGCGTCTCTTACGTGCCGGCCGCGCGTCTACGGCGGGGCGGCCAACGCGACACCGCCGACATGGTTGCCCCCTCCGAGGAGTTACTTGTGCTCCTATGCCCGCCATCCCCGTTGCCATGGGCCTCGTTTTTTGAGGTTTTATTTAGCTGAGAACGCACGTTGGTCAGACTTAATTTGTCGACCTGAATTTAATTACTGCCACCGGATTTACATTGACAATCGACTTGTCAGCAATCCGGTGCCATGTGATCGATCCGGCCATGGAAAATCTCGTGATACCACAGGCTCGATTACAATGATTTCATCAGGGTCAGCGCGCGACCACGCACGTCTGAGGACCTGACCAGGCCGCGGCCTGCAGGTTGCACTTGCAAGCACACATGTAGTTGTAGTACTACTACATATCATGACTGACTCTGTAACCAATGTCTTCTCTGAAATGTCTCTGAAGAACACCGAGCAGCTCGAGTTTAATGGCGGTTTGTTTGGAAGCCCGTGTTCGTTTCCGGCCGGTGCAACATGAGCCTGTTCCACAATCATTAGCGCGCGTGAATGTGTACATAAAGGCGTGCCGCTCTTCTTGTCCTGTCAGGTCAGGTGTCGGCCGGCGCAGTGCGTATATGTTGCTATAGTAGTATACGTAGGTACTGGGCTGGGGCACCATCGCCTACTAGCTCAATCTGCGATTCAGCCATGCCTGATGATGTTAACTGGATCAGCATCATACACATAAACACAACGGTAGCTTTATTGATGAAGACTACAAGAGCACATAAGGTGCGTCATTGGATTGATCGATCATCCAAATTTTACGTTACTCGTACGAGTCTACAGGTTTCCTCTATCTCATCCATCTCAAAACTGAAGAGAGGCCGCGCATTCATGCATGAAACATTTAGACCGTGGGGTGGCTGAGACGTATCGGTGGCCAATTAGCTTCTGATTCAGAAGGAGCTGAAGCAATCGGCGTGGTCGCCGGAGGAGGCGTCGTCGCTGCAGGGGGAGTGCGTGTGGCGGCCCTCGTACGTGGTGATCACCATGCGGCAGTCCGTGGACAGCCGCTCCACCCGCTTCTTCACACGGCAGTTGCTGTGGGTGCACCGGAAGTAGCTCCTGCATTCACGCGCGCAACCAGGGGTTAATAATCAACAGTTACCTAGCTAGTAGCTAGCAGCTCTCGACGGTATGCAGACCAAGACATGGATGAGCATGCATGTCACTACCTGAAACTTTGCATTTTTGTCACTCCGAATTTGCACAATCTAGGACAGCAGAACTCTGCATTTTTTAGACTAGCGGTTTAATTTGCCACAGACTAATCAATGGCGAATCTCTTATGTGATCACTGACTCAGGAACCTGCAATCTATCTATCAATGCTGATTTTCTTGTGGTCGCTGATTCAGGAAGAGCATAGACCGTTCTGCCACTTGACTCGGTGCATGTATGCAAGCATGTGCACTTCATGCGATTTGTCATAGCCCATATAGACCGTGGGGGGACACTACGATATGAAAACTGAACTTCTGATCTATCATTTCCGGAATATACGGTTCAAAACAAACTCACGCAAGAATGCAGCATCTTTCTACCTTCCGCACTCTCCTCACACTTTTAGAGGGCGATAAAAAAGCTATTTTAGTTAATTGTCCTATATCCAGCTAAATTATGATTTTACACACAGAAGTTCCTGGGGAGATAAAAGTTGAAGCAGAAGAAAGAACTATTATTTGAGAAATTTTGTTTGGAATATATATGCTTCATCAGTTTTAAGATTCGAAACTATCTGGCCTTCCACCCTGAATTCAGTTAGATGTCACTATTCATGTATATAGTATTTTTTAAAAAAAAACAAAAATGTTACTCAAACTCTAGCATCAAATGTTACATATACATGTTTCTCTCTTCTATAAATTGAGGATTTCATTTGTACGCCGTGATGACTAGTTTTTTTATAAGAAAGTGAAATCAAATGCAAAACCAGCTTTCATACACAGCTTGTATAACTTGCTTGCATATAATTTTTAATTGATTTACTCTTTATTGATCGCACCGGCAACTAGCAATCTACAAGTTTATCATCACCAACAGTATTTCAAGGTAAGGTATTGCTTGTGCTTATATGGCAACCACATAAAATTCATCCAAGATTACGTGTTGCTTTGATTTTCTATACTCATAGAAAGAAGGAATGAACATGGCATAATCTGTACGTAGAGCATGGAAATTTATGCAAGTTCAAGAAAACTTTCACAAAATCATTGCAAACATTCCCCTCAAAACAAGGTTATTGCAAATACCTGGGATGGAGGCTGTTCTTGACAACCTTCTGACCGTACTTCCTCCACTTGTAGCCATCGTCCAGCACATCTACGTCGCTTCTGGTCTGGAAGCAGAACCTCGGCTCCCTCATCTTCCTCCTCACCTTCATCTTCCCTCTTTCCGCCATCGTAGTTGAGCCCTTCCACCTACACACGTACTCACACACCACATGCACACAACATCAAACCCTAAAATATAGCCAGAGGATCTAAAAAAGATCACAAGAAAGGGGGCATGTACTTACCATGTGCCGGAGCCATTACAAGTAGTACTACTCTCATAGCTAACTTTAGTAACTGAGCTGCAAACCTGAGGAAGATAGATACAAAAATCATTTTTCGAACAAGAAAGAAAGCACCGATATGTTGCACGAGTTTCCCCATACATGGCATCAAAACAGGCAAGTTCACCTCACCTCCTCAACGCTGGGCATGAAGCCAGCCGTAGGCTTTCCGCCTCCGGCGACTGCGGCGGTACCAGAGCAGCCGAACGGCAGTGCCGGCAGCGGGTATAGCCCGCACTGGTCAGAAGGGAGAATCAAGCCATGATTCCCGTCTTCTCCCTGGTCAAATGGCATCTGGAGGAGACGCTTGGGGTTGCTTGTTGGTAGATGAAGCGGAGAAGGAAAAGAGAGTGCGAAGTGATCCGGCAGAACAAAGCTAGGAAAGCAAGTCCCCAACTGGCTTCCCTCCATATATGCCTGCATATGTGCTAATCGATCGATAGAGCAAAGTGGTTCTTGGCGCAGAGAATTCGTGGATGGAGTAGATCTCTCCTTTTGGTGTCAACTGTGATGAGCTTGATGATGATGCTTTCAGGTTAAGGGGTGGTGTGGGCTATGGTTCTCTGGAGTCTGGACTGCTGAGTACTAGTACTATGGAGTATGGACACTGGAGCCTATAGCTAGGCAGCCCTTTAAAGAACCTTTAGCTCAAATTGTGCCGTGTGCACAGTACATGCTTCAGTACTAGTAGTTGTTGCCCTTGTCCTCCCAGCTAGTGAGTGCGTGCTAATTCATCAGCAGCTTTCATATGATGTCAGAGATCTGCTTTTTTCTACTCTACTTGATCGGTCATACTAGATGCCTTCGATCATAATAATCACGTTCTCTGTCAGATGCTCCGGGCAAATACATTGTTCTTTTGGTTTAAGATCAGTCGTAGCTTATGCTTCTGCTGCAGCTTTGCATGCTACTAATTCAAGTTTCAACTGCAGCAGAGCTTTTTCAGGCGGGGCATGCATATATTATTATTGCAGCGATTGTTCGGCGCAGAGGATTGCACTGATTGTACCTTTTGTCCCCCCTGCGATCGATTGCCCAATCGACCGATCACCGATGTACATGTCCTTTCAGGGTGCGTTTCTCGCAGAAAGAGCACTCGTGCATTCACTCGTTTTCAGCATTTCCACATCTGCAGTCAGTCTTTCCTTGAATCATCACCATATCTTGGGTACGTGTTCCGACTAGGATGGGCTGGGGCAGGTTTTGCTTTCCACCTGCGCGCCCTCCAAACATTTTGACCGCCCACCTTTGTGCTTTTCTGGGGAAAAAAGGTATCTATAGTCGCACACACTATTTCATGCAACAGTATTATGTTTTCTCTGTTTTTGTTGCGAGAAAACAGTATTATGTTTTCTAAAAGTTCCATAGCAACGTTTTTAGCCATCCTGATCGACCTCATTGGTGATTCATATATTTTCTTTCTTTGAGAAAGAGGGGGCTTTGAAGAACATATTCGATACAACTAAACAATCACCTTAATTAAGAGCAATGCTACTAAACATTTAAACCATTACCTTAATTTTACACTGTTCTTAAGTTTACACTATCAGCAAGCCAAGCTTTATAGTTTTACAATCATCTAAAGATCAAAGCAGAAGTAGAAACAATTTTACATGGGAGGGAAAGAGAGACAACCACACACATCACAACATTGACAAACACATACACATAACCTCCACCAGTAGCATCTCGAGGAACCGCAGAGCAAGTAGCCATTCACCAGCACATGTCACCATCCAGCGAAGCTACTCCAAAGATCGTCACACGCAATTGTTGAGCATTGAGTCAAAATTTGACAGATGACAGTTGTGAATTGCATTGCCTTAGAGAGACATCCAGGATCCAAACGATGCCCTTCAACACCCATTGAGGGGAGGAAGCCACAAATATAAGTGCATGCGGTCGAGTGAGGATAACGTCGAGCAGGACACCGAGAATAGACAAATGCCCATTTCTAGACAACGATATGATCAAGCTCAAGTGCGAGGAGAAGGAACCTCATGAGCAACCTTGTTATTCTCTCTCTTGACCTTTCTTGACCGAAATCACAGCCACCAGGATCGTCCTTGATACTGTGGCTTGAGGTGGAATAGCTTATTTCCCAGAACTTAATTTGCCGGCTAAACATTATCTGAGACACAATTCTGACAGCTCATTAGCTATTGTGATGATTTATTCTAACAAATCATATGTTATGACGGTATGATCTGTCAGAAATTTGTACGGAAACATTGGGCTGCTGCTAGGTAGCCATTTACTACAAAAGTAAAACGTCGATCGCAACACATAAGTAATATAATGCTTCCCTAAGGAGTTGAAGAGGACTAGCCGTTTTGCATCAAAATGCTGGAAAAGAATAAAAAAATAAAGGGGACGCAGATGGATATTTCAATGTATTCATAATTCAGAGTAGTTAGCGATGTTCAAGATAAGGATTGAGAGTTACAAAATCTGCTCTGGAAGTGGGGCTGCAAAAGATGTTGGCAAACCGAACACATTGCTGCGGGCAGCTGCTGCAGCAGGCACGCACATTAAACCACGGTTTTGCAGCAGGCAGGGGCGAGAATTCCTATCATTGCGAGCTGCTGCAAAAGCCTCTTCTTCAGGTCCACGCCAGGCCACCGCACCCCAATATGTGCACAGCTGACACCAAATGCATCATCAAACTCCATTCAAACGTTTGACCTTTGCAATGCTAAACTGCTCCGTGTCACGCTTACTAACAACTCATCAGCTGCTATATATAATGATGTGAACTAGGGTTCCCGATCTTCCGAAAGGTTCTGATAAACAACGATTTGGCGAAGAGTTGACACAAATCGATCCGGCTTCCGAACAAGACGTCCGAACCCCACAATCGCAGCACCACTTCTCCTCTGGTTATCGACCGATATTGCACGATCGACCTCGCCAAGAAGGCTAATCCTTGCCTGCGAATCAAAAAACACAAGCAAGAACAAGAAAGAATGCAACTAAATTGCAGATATATGATAAAACTCACACGTTGGGGTCACATAAACCGATGAACGGCGAAACTGTTCTTGACAGAATAATCTAAGCAAAACCCAACCCTAATTTGGGCGGCGGCTAATGATGATATAGGATTTAGGGGCCTGCAACCCCCCCCCCCCCTGGACGCGCCCCTAATGGGCTCCAACACGATACAAAGCCCATAAGGCTAAATTACGTGACGCAGCTCCGAGACAGATTCTGGACGTCAACTTGTTTTGACGATTCCCGATGACCCTGGACAAATTTTGACATGAGACCGATGCCATTGGAAAGGTGATCAAATTATCTTTCCGTACATATATAGAACGTCCAAATCCGAGCCCGTATGCGACCTGAGTGACCATTTTAATGCAGACTGTTTTTGGGCTCTGAAACGGACTCGAAGTCGATTTAGATTGGGCCTCCAACTTGACTCGGACACCATTGCTGGCCCTCCATGCCTCCAAGCACCTCTCCAACTATCTTCTCATCATCTCCATGGTTCTTAACAATAATTAAATCATTAGGTAGCATTTTATTCTCAAAACCATGTAAAGAATACATTATTAATGAGCTCACTCGTAAATTCGATTGTCGCGCATGAGGTCTAGTGATGTCCTGATCATATAACACCACACGACATCTCTGTTCGTATGTACGTCCAAATGATTAATGATGAACTGGTCCATGCATGGATGCATGAAGCAAGCAGGCAGAGGTGCGTCAAGCGTAATAGTGCCAGCTCGCTGCTCGCATGTGTACTACTCCTACAACGCTGTGCTTGCGCAGAATCCCCAAGAACTCACATGGTGTGCCCTAGAAACGGTGAGACACAAAGAGCTCGTAGCCATGAACAGGCACAGCACGTATCGATCCTGCGCCCAGGCAACATCAGCGGCGGCAGCGGCAAGAAAAGAATAGAAACGCTAAAGTGGCGGCGGTGCTGCGACCACTGTGCGCGTCAAGACAGCGCGAGAGATGATAGCATACGTGCATGGACAAGGGGCGAAAACGCTAGGTGACAAGGAGGAAGGCGATACGCGAAATACGCACGTACGAATGATGGCGCGGCACGAGTATTATTACTTACTACTGTGTGTTGTGTGGCTGTGTGCACATGGCACTGATCCTTTTACTTCTTTCTCTCGCTTTTGCGCGCCTGTCCTCGTAGCTGTTGTATCTGTATTTCGCAAGTTGCGAACCATACCCGTCGTGATGGAAAGAAAATAGCTAGGCAGTAGCCATATATGGCGTTGTTCAAGCGGGCTAGACTTGCAATTTACTTGATCGATAGATATTTCCCACACACACACACACACGGGTCGGGCAGCAAGAAGACATGCATGGTGGATCATGATCGATCGTCACCGACCTGCGTGTGTTTTAGTCAGCAGACTTGTCTGTTAATTGGATGATCATTCATGCTTGGAAAGTTGGAATCATGTGCCATTTTGAATGCGTCCGAATTGGTCTCTGCGTCCTTCTTCCACAAAAAGACTCGCATTGCGTCCCACGAAAATCCCCAACATGTTCCGAGTGTTATTTGCAAGTAGCCAATCGATCGATGGTCCTTTGGCCTTCTAGTTGGCCGACTATATCTCAAGTACAATTTACACACTTTTAAAAGAACGAAAGCATGAAGATCAAAAAAAAAAAAAAAGAAGGAAACCATGCATATTAACAACAAGACATCACTAATGATATTTCCCAACAAAATTTGAGATTTTTTTTTGCGAATAAAATGTGAGATATTAAAGGAAAATAAAAACTAACGTTGAGGTGGTAAAAAATTCCCCTTAATAAGAATACACTCATTTTGTTGAAATAGGCAACAAAATACCAGTATTAGAAAAAAAAATCTCATTAATCAAGAAAAATCCTTTTGTCAACCTGGTAAAATTCGCTTAAAACCCTTGCAAAAAAATCGTTTAAAAATGTAGTCAATGTTAGCAAATAATGCGTAAGCAAGATCGAAACGAGACACAGATTTTTACGTGGAAAACCCTTGCGGGAAAAACCACGGGCGCCGACCGGCGATCTTCACTGTATGAGGAGAGTTTACAATTGCAGGAGAATTACAATGAGTCGTCAACTCTTCCCGTGCAGCATACAAGATGTATATATATGGTGGCTGACAATACAACCCGTAAGGTAGGAGGACTCCACCTCTCACACCTCCTAGACGTCCCCAGCGAGGCTATAATTCGGATCATATTCTAACAAACTCCACCTTGAGACGAATTCCATCTTGTAGCAAATGAAGTATCATCAATCAACTCACTTCAATAATAAATAACACCGCGCGCCAACAAGTCAATAGAACTTAAACTTTAACACCAACCAAGCTTGAGCATAACTCAAACTTAGTAGTGGGAGCTGGCTTTGTCATCATATCAGCAGGATTATCATGAGTGCTGATCTTGCACACTTTAATATCACCTCGAGCAATCACTTCTCGAATAAGATGATACCTCACCTCAATATGTTTTGATTTATCAAAGAACATCTGATCTTTAGTAAGGTAAATAGCACTCTGCCTATCACAGAATATAGTAGTGCAAGAATCAGCTCCACAAAGCTCAGTATACAAACCTCTCAACCAGAGAGCTTCCTTTCCAGCTTCAGAAATAGCCATATATTCAGCTTGAGTAGTTGATAGAGCAACAGTAGACTGCAAACATGCTCTCCAACTAACAGCACAACCACCAATGGTGAAAACATAACCTGTGAGAGACCTCCTCTTGTCCAAATCACCAGCAAAGTCTGAGTCAACATAACCAACAAGTCCATCTCCAGATTTCCCAAACTGCAAACAAGCACTAGAAGTACCGCGCATATATCTCAAAATCCATTGAACTGTTTTCCAATGCTCTCTGCCAGGATTAGCCATGTATCTACTAACAACACTCAATGCATATGATAAATCCGGACGAGAGCAAACCATAGTATACATAAGAGAACCAACTGCGCTGGTATAAGGAACTCTAGACATATACTCAATATCATAATCTGACTCAGGACATAAAGCTGAAGATAGTCTAAAATGTGGAGCTAATGGAGTACTCACTGGTTTAGCATCATGCATATTGAAACGACGAAGTACCTTTTCAATATAACCTTTCTGACTAAGATATAACTTGCCAGAACTCCTCTCTCTGATAATCTCCATGCCAAGAATTTTCTTTGCTGCACCTAAATCTTTCATCTCAAATTCACTATTCTCAAATTCACTATTCAACTGAGATTTTAATTTGGCTATTTCTGACATATGATTTGCAGCAATCAACATATCATCAACATAGAGTAGCAAATAAATAGCTGAACCATTAACGGTCTTCAAATAAACACAGGTATCATAATCAGAACGCTTAAAACAATGAGAGAGCATAAATGAGTCAAATCTCTTATACCATTGTCTAGGAGATTGTTTCAAGCCATAAAGAGATTTCTTCAACTTACAAACAAGGTGTTCTTTTCCAGGAATAACAAAACCTTCAGGTTGATCCATATAAATGTCTTCATCTAATTCTCTATGCAAGAATGCAGTTTTAACATCTAACTGCTCAAGCTCATAATTTTGCATAGCAACAATACTGAGTAATGTGCGAATAGAGCTATGTTTCACAACTGGAGAAAAGACATCATTATAATCAATACCTGGAATTTGGCTATAGCCCTTAGCCACCAACCTTGCTTTATACTTTGCAGATTCATTAGGAGAAATTGCTTTCTTCTTTTTGAATATCCATTTGCAACGAACGGGCTTCTTCTCTTTAGGCAACAGTACTAAATCCCAAGTACCATTCTTATCAAGTGACTCCATCTCATCTTGCATAGCGGTAACCCAATTGTTGCAATCAGCAGAAGTAATAGCCTCAGCATAATTAGAAGGTTCTGCACTACCTTCAACATCTTCTGCACAACTCAATACATAAGCAACAATATTACACTCCTCAATTTGGTCGAACATGAGGCCTCTTAGACCGGTCACCGGCAATAGAACGTTGTGAAGGCTGCACAACGGGAGAAGAATGTGGGACAATAGATGAATCATCATCAACAACTGAATTTTCATCAATAGGTGCATCAATAGTATCTGGTGTATATTCTGAATCAATAAAATGCTCCACCTGCACACTAGAGGTCTGCGAACTCTGAACAGGAACATTAGTAAACATAGCAGATTCATTAAAGACAACATTTCTGCTAGTAATAGCCTTTCTAGATTCAGGATCCCACAATCTATAACCTTTCACACCAGAACCATAACCAAGAAATATGCACTTAATAGCTCTAGGCTCTAATTTACCATTATCAACATGAGCATAAGCTGGGCAACCAAAAACTCTCAAGCCAGAATAATTTGCTGGAGAACCAGACCATACCTCAATTGGAGTTTTCTTATCAATAGCAATAGACGGTGAACGATTAATGAGATACTAAGCAGTGGAAGCGGCTTCAGCCCAAAAACGTCTATCCAAACCTGCATTGGACAACATGCAACGGGCCTTCAAGATGATAGTTCTGTTCATACGCTCAGCCACACCATTCTGTTGAGAAGTATAAGTAACGTTGCGGTGTCTCACAATGCCTTGAGACTTACAATAAGCATTAAAAGCATTAGAACAGAATTCCATCCCATTATCAGTACGAAGTACCTTCACCTTTCTTTCGGTTTGCTTTTCAACCATAGTCTTCCACTCTTTAAATGCTGAAAATGCATCTGATTTATGCTTCAAGAAATAAGGCCAAACCTTCCTTGAATAATCATCAATGATAGTCAACATATAACGACGACCTCCAAGAGAAGTCTTGCGAGCTGGCCCCCATAAATCAGAATGCACATAATCAAGAATACCTTCAGTTGTATGAACCAAAGTGTTAAACTTCACCCTCTTGTGTTTGCCAAACACACAATGCTCACAGAAATCCAGCTTACTAATGTTATGCCCATCAAGAAGTCCTCTCTTGCTCAAAACTACCAAACCAAGTTCACTCATATGCCCAAGACGTATATGCCAAAGATTAGTAGCATCAGAATTAGATAATGACTTGGAAGAAACAGCAGCATTACCAATAACTGTAGTGCCTTGAAGAAGATATAAATTGGCAGTTAATAAATCACCTTTTATGACAACAAGAGAGCCTTTAGATACCTTCATAACTCCACCTTCGACGGAGTATTTATACCATTTGCGATCAAGAGTACTTAAAGAAATGAGATTTCTCGTCATAGTTGGAACATGCCTCACATCTGTCAATGTTCTGACAATACCATCAGACATCTTAATCTGAATAGATCCCATGCCTACCACCTTGCGAGGTGTGTTATCACCCATCAAAACAGAACCTCCACTTTGGATAGATTCATAAGTGGAGAACTAATCTCTATTAATGCAAATATGAACGAGCAGGCAGAATCAAGAACCTATTCTTCATTAATTTTAGCACATCCAGCATAAGCAACGAGAACATCACCATCAGAACTACTATCAGCAGAAGCAACAGAGGCTTTACCATCATCATTAGATTTACCTTTCCCCTTATTTCTCTTTTCTTTATTCTGCAACTTATAACATTCTGAGATGTAATGAGTATTACCTTTGCAATACCTGCAGAACTTTTCTTTGCCTCTAGACTTTGAGCGACCTTTGTAGCCACTCAGCTCTTGCCTCTAGAGCCATGTGTTGATTTCTTCTCTGTCCTACCACGGATAGCCAAGCCTTCTCCATCAGAACTGGCAGCTTCAGCAGACACAATCTGTTTCATCTTTTCCTTTGCATGCAAAGCATCATAAACCTCATTGACGGTTAGAGTATCATGACTATATAAAATTATGTCTCTGAAATTAGAATAAGACGGGGGCAACGAACACAAGAGCATAAGAGCTAAATCATCATCATCATATACACTAGGTCTGAAACGATCTCCTTGAAGACCGACAAATGAGAGGACACAGAACCACCCTCTTGCAGCCTATGAGTGAACAATTTCATCTTCAAATGCATCTTGCTGGTGAGATCCTTTGACATACAGATCGATTCCAGCTTGAGCCATAAAGCAGCAGCGGTTTTCTCCTCCAAAACCTCTTGCAAAATATTGTTAGATAAATGAAGATGAATTTGTGATAGAGCCTTACGATCCTTTCGCTTTTCCTCAGCGGACCAAGACTCTTGCTTCTTCTTGTCGAAGCTATCAAGCGCATCATCTAAATCAGTGTGCGCTAATATTGCCCTCATCTTGACTTGTCATAAAGAAAACCGTGTATCACGATCTGGCAGCGGAACATCATATTTGAGAGAAGCCATATCGAAGAAAAAATCAGCAACAATAATCAATCTGCAGCGTCTCTGGTACAGCCCCGTGTGCAAGGAGCAAAATCTATAGACTCCTGGTATACTTTCGTGTACGCGCAGCAAAGAAAACCAGAATACCAATCTCTTGGTACACACCCTCGGGTGCGCGTAGCAAAGATCTCCAAACTTCTTTGAGCGGCAGGAACAACAAGGCCTGTGCGCGAGCAGGGAACGACTTGTTTTCCTCGGGACTTAACGCGTCAGGTGATGAACGCGATCGATCTGCAGCGATGAGACAGCGCCTCAGCCTCAGCCTTTATACCGGAGAACTTCGACGAGTTCGAATCGGGCTAGGGCAGCACGACTCGGCGAGCACGATTGACTCCAACGCGGAAAATAATTCCGCCCAGCAACCGTGCGTGGCACGGGGAATCAGGCAACGAAGACCGCGCCTAGACAATCGCCGCACAGGGCAGCGTCGACGACGAGCGACAAAAATCGCCAAGCAGATCAGATCAGCGGCGGCGACGGCGAACAGGGACCAAACCCTAATATTTTTTTCTTAATCAATTTCGTGTCTGACTCTGATACTACTTGTTAGCAAATAATGCGTAAGCAAGATCGAAACGAGACACAGATTTTTACGTGGAAAACCTTTGCGGGAAAAACCACGGGCGCCGACCGGCGATCTTCACTATATGAGGAGAGTTTACAATTGCAGGAGAATTACAATGAGTCGTCAACTCTTCCCGTGCAGCATACAAGATGTATATATATGGTGGCTAACAATACAACCCGTAACGTAGGAGGACTCCACCTCTCACACCTCCTAGGCGTCCCAGCGAGGCTATAATTCGAATCATATTCTAACAGTCGAATTTCAGTGAACGCACAGAAATGATATGGGTGTTCCTCGCCAAAAAAAATATAAAATAAATTGATGTGGGTGGCATTGGCAAGTCTGCAAGCAGGCTTTCGGCGCTGCATATCGCTTCCGCAGAGGAACCGCATCATTTCGGCGACAAAACCAGCGAGCGCGCACGAAGAAAACCACCAAGAGACCACCACCAACGCAACGCGGCGTCTGCCGCGCGCCTATCCCCACAGCGCACTCGGTCCCTGCGCTGCTGCACGCTGTGTGTATCACCGCTCGCCGGCCGGCTGCCCTGCTTTCTCTCTCTCCCCACCCCGCTTCAGATTGTCAAATCACGCGGGGGGTCTCTTGCGGTATATGATGCCTCGCGAATCGCTATACGCTACGCTATGCGTATCGATCCACGGCGTGGCATGCAGCGTCCCCGGCCGATCGCGCGCGTGCATGCGGCCGCTGGTCCGGACCGGCGCCTAGCTTTTCGGCTCCCTCTCGGAGGAGGACTGGAGTTCCATCGTAGCGCCCGGCCCCGGCACTGCTCAAGTAGCTTGTTCTGCAGTGGATGTTTGTTTCGGGGTGGGTATATTTCTCTTGGCAGAGAACAAGCAAGCCCCTCGTGTTAAGGGATGAAATTAACTCGATAGTTGTTCATATTATTAGACCAGGCAACGGTATCTCCGGATGCCATAAGAAGACGGCAGAAATGTGGGGATTCCTCGTCATCATGATGACTCGCCTTTCATGCCATCATCGATCGCAGAGGACGAAACGACACGACCAGATCTCATCCGATCTCCGCGACTGCACGCACGTCAAATGCACCAATGAGATTTACAGCGAGACCCGACCAAAAGACTCGATATTTAGCTAATTAGGACTCTAGAGAGGCGAATGAAACCCAAAGGTTCCTCTGTTATCTTGACAGACATCTCGACAAATACAGAGTCTCATCACGAGATTGGGGATATCCTCTTTGGTCGGAACTTGGAAGCATTGTGATAGTAGATTATTCTAGGTACTCTACCCTCTTCTTCGTTCCAAATTATATGACGTGACAGCTAGCTAGAGCGTCAAAGCCTAGAACGGAACCCTCATTCTTGCATATGAAATTTCCAGAATCGAATATCCAGGCTTGGAATGAGTTGGCTACTTGCAGACATTTCACTTTGTAAGGACGACGAGCAGGAGCATCGTTCGTCCCTACCAGAGTTGAACGCTCACCACTGTATAGCGACTATCGACCTTCCAACAGATTAGTGCTTATCTAAGTGCTCACTGACGATACATCAACTGCAGATCTTGGGTACCAAAAGAAGACAGTGCAAGAGGTTTATAATTTGGTATGATGCCTAGGGAAGGATCTGCTTGGCCAGCAACACGAGCATAGAAGCGGAGGCCGCTCGTGGTGCTTCCGCTGCCCACTTACCAATTGCACCACTTCTTCATGGAGCGCGTCTGCCACATCTGACCACCGCAGGTCACGCCGCTGACCGGATAGTGGATAGCTGCTGACTGTCCACTGAGAAAATCAACATTAGACCACAAAAGCAATAAAAAGACCCATATATGACATCTTTTTGCCTCTTAGTATAAAACAGCTGAAGAACAGCTTGCTCTACTCAATTCATATACTCCTATGATGGTGCAGCAGTAGCTACACCTGACCCAAGCAGCAGGCAAGATCCGATTTCAGGAAGCATCCCCAACATCCTGCAGAGTGATGGAGATACTGCAAACAGAATTTAGGCCATACATCCAGTTCCTTGAACACCCTCTTATCTTGATTCTTTCTCCCTTACATTTATTTCTGTTCCGTCTCGGAGGACTTAATCCACTATAATGGATATTGAGCTGCTGCTTCAACACAAAAAAATAAAATAAAATGTCTAATGCAATAAACTTCATGAATCAAAAGAAACGAGCCACTGTCAAGACTCTGCAAACTAGTATACAGGGCAGGACTAGCATGAAAAGCATAGTTGCTGCGCACTCAAAGAACTAGCCGCTATCATTCACTCGAATGCTTACGTTACAGAACTTAGCTTTTCCGAGATCCTCTTGCTTACAAAGAAAAAACGAGGAACACTTCCTTCCTTTGATATGATGGGCAACAGCCAGATTGTAACAACACACCCTACAGATAATCTGCCATGGCAGCTGATCAGACATTTTCAGTTACCCTACGTGGCCTGCTATGACCAAGAAACCCTACCTTGTAAATTTCCCAGAGTACCTAAACACAAGGATACAGGTGCATCTACATATCAAGATTCTCACTGTATGTGGGTGCCAGTTGCAAGCAGCTCAAGTCTTGCAACGAGTGGGCGTGTTAAGGTTTAAGTTTCTTCTAGCTATCGAGCCAGAAGCCTGTATGATGGCATGTCCTCAATCCGTTGAATCTCTTCAAGCAACAGTTCCCTTTCCAGTTGACGACGTGTTGATTTCATGACCGTCTGCAATTTTTATAGTTCGGTAAGGCGAGAAGAATTTTCAAGATGCATGCGCGCATTTTTCAACAATCTATCTTATGCATATAAAAGACAAGGTAGTTTCTATCTGGGAAATTAAGAGGAAAAGAACATACGTTGAAGTCCATGTAAGTAGCATGCATGTCAAGCCACTGCTGATCCATCAGCTTGAAGGTTATGCAGTAGAGAATGTCAAAAGCTCGATCATTTTCTGCATTAACATATCAAAATGTTTGCATTAATATTTGAAAGAACTATAAACAGATCCTTCAATTATCTTAGCGCTACAAAACAGTAAGCTCGGTCATTTTCCGCAAAAAACAATTCTACATGTTTCCATCATTTTTCAGAAGCACTATAAGTATATCCTTCAATTATCTTAGATTTATGTGTGTTTTCTATTTAAGAGAAAAGTACAAGTGGAAAACTACATAACAGCATTACTGTTCAGTGGCCTAAGACAACGAAGTAGAATTTAACAAATATGGACCAACAACAGTGTCATTCTGGTCATCTAAACACACAAACTTGTTTCAATAATGCATATTGATGGACACTTTCCTTTAATTGGAGTCCAAACACGAGTTACTGCATGATAACACCTGAATGGTAGAAGCAATAACTAAGGTGAAAGGAATTAGTAATAAACAGTTTTAGCAGATTCTGATTCTATTCCACAAATAGAGTACGTAAATAAAGATCTGTTGGAGGTAAATTGGTTACTCACACACACACAGGTTCACTTTAGTGGAGCTGGTGATCATAGGCTAAAAGCTCATCTGATTGCATTGGCCTAGAGGCCTACTTATACAAAATGCAGGTCGGTTTGGGCTACTGAACCGACTGATGCAAGTGGTGCTTGCCTGCTGTAAGCAGGGAGCAAATTGGACTACTACACTATCTTAGAGAAGTAACTTACTAGCTAAGTATCTAAGCAAGCAGGGTAGCTGCTGATGCAACTCCCTTCTAGAACAGCAGCCAAGTAGGCTGCTGATCATACAATGGTGCTTAATCACCTATGAAGCTAAGTTTCAACTATCAATCACCCCCTGAAACTTGGCTTCTTCTTCAGATTTTAGCCATTCCAATCTTGCTGCGCAGCTCTTCAAACTGAATCCTTCCCAATGCCTTGGTCAGGATATCAGCACTTTGATTCTTGGTGCTGATGTAGTCCACCCAAATCTTCCCTTGTTCAACACAATCCCTGATGAAATGATACCTTGTATCAATGTGTTTGCTGCGCTCATGGAAGACTGGGTTCTTGCTCAATGCAATGGCTGCCTTGTTGTCCATCTTCAGCTCAAAGGGAGCAGGGTTAGTGCCTTGAAGCTCCCCAAGCAGTCGTGCAAGCCAAATTCCTTGGCAAGCAGCAGATGTGGCAGCAATGTACTCTGCCTCACATGAGGAGAGTGCAACAACTCGCTGTTTTAGCGAGTACCAGCTCACCGGGCAATTGCCGAGGAAGAAGACGCCGCCGCTTGTGCTCTTGCGTGTGTCGACGTCGCCGGCCATGTCGCTGTCGGTGTAGCCGAGCAGCTTGGCCTCTTTTCTTCCTCCCTTCTTGTACTGGAGCCCGTAGGACAGAGTGCCGGCGAGGTAGCGAAGGATCTTCTTCACTGCTGCGAGATGCTCTGTTGTTGGCGACTCCATGAAGCGGCTAACATGGCCGACAGAGAAGGCGATGTCCGGCCGAGTGTGGGTGAGGTAGCGCAAGCTCCCCACGATGCTCCTGTAAGCCGTCGCGTCCGCCGGAGGAGCTGAGCTCTTCTTGCTCAGCTTGAATCGTGGCTCCATGGGCACGACGCAGGGGTTGCAGCCCTGCATCCCGGCGGTGGCGATGATCTTGGCGGCGTAGGCGGACTGGGAGAGGGAAATTTCCCCAATCCCCTGTTTCACCTCGATCCCGAGGTAGAAGGAGAGCAATCCGAGATCGCTCATCTTGAATTTCGCCTTCATCTCCGCCTTGAACTTCTCAATTTCCTTTGAATTGCCGCTGGTGATGATGAGATCGTCGACATAGACTCCGATTAGGAGTTTCTGGTCGCCGCGTCCGCGCGTGTACACGCCGTGCTCGGAGGCGCATCGCGTGAAGCCGAGCTGAAGCAGACTTGCGTCGAGCTTCACGTTCCAGGCGCGCGGAGCTTGGCGGAGGCCGTAGAGCGCCTTGTCCAAGCGGTAGACGAGGTGCTCCTTGCCCTTGACGATGAATCCAGGCGGCTGCTCGACGTAGACTTCTTCGTTGAGCTCGCCGTTGAGGAAGGCGGACTTGATGTCGAGATGATGGAGCTTCCAATCGGTGTGCGCCGCGATTGCGATCATGAGTCGCACGGACTCAAGTCGAGCAACCGGCGCGAAGACCTCGTCGAAGTCGACGCCGGCGCGCTGGACGTAGCCTTTCGCTACCAGTCGCGCTTTGTGGCGGATGATCTTGCCGGCGGCGTCTTTCTTGATCTTGTACACCCACCGGAGTCCAATTGGACGATGCCCAGGCGGAGATCGACGAGCCGCCAAGTCTTGTTGTCCTCCACCGCCTCAATTTCTTCTTCCATCGCCCGCTTCCACTCTAATTTCTTCTCCGCCTCGGTGAATGAGGCGGGTTCTTGCGCGCTCACCATGTGGAGCTCTGCTTCCGCGAGCTCGCGCGCGGCTAGGCCCGGCAGAGGCGCGTCGCCGAGGACATTGTCCACTCGGCGGAAGCGCACGGGAGTGTCGCCATGCTCTGCATCGAGCTGGGCCTCAGCATCGGGTGGTGGAGTGGCGAATTCGACGACGGCGGCTGGAGCAGGGGAAACTGGAGGTGGCGTTGCAGGCGGAGATGGTGGCGCTGGTGGCGAGCCACCGCCATGAACTGCACCCCCATGATCTGGACTTGGTGGTGCCGGTGCGTCAAGCACCGTGGTGGTCGTCTCGATGACGAATTCTCCGCCGCGGCGTGCGCCATGGACCTCTTCTTCCCCCTCGCTCCAGTCCCAGCTCCGCTTCTCGTCGAACACCAAGTCGCGCGTCACGTGCACGCGATGGGACACAGGGTCGAACACCCTGTATGCCTTGGTGCCGGCTTCGTAGCCGATGAAGACGACGGGGATGCTGCGGTCGTCGAGCTTTGCTTGATGTGGGGCCGTCTTCTTCATGAAGGCCACGCACCCAAAGGTGCGCAGGAAGCTCACGGCCGGCTTCTTGCCGTGCCATGCCTCATACGGCGTCTTGCCGTCGAGCGCTTTGGTGGGCGCTCTGTTTAGGAGGAAGACGGCCGTCGTGACCGCCTCGCCCCAGAACATCGCAGGCATGCCGCGCTGCTTGAGCAGGCTCCTCGCCGTCGCCACAATCGTTTGATTGCGCCGCTCAACAACGCCGTTTTGCTGCGGCGAGTACGGAGCGGAGTGGTGGCGCTGAACGCCTTCCGACGCGAGGTAGTCGCCGAACTCGACGGAGGTGAACTCGCCGCCGTAGTCCGTGCGCAATACTCGAAGCTTGCGGCCGCTCTCCAGTTCCGCCGCCGCCTTGAAGCGCTTGATTGCCGCCGGCGCATCGCTCTTGGCCGCCAGCAGCACCAGCCACATGAAGCGGCTGAAATCGTCGACCAGCAGCAAGAAGTACTTCTTGCCGCCGGGAGTTGGTGGCGTGACGGGGCCGCAGATGTCGCCGTGGACCAGATCGAGCTTGTGCTCGGCGCGGAACTTGGCTTGCGACGGGAATGGCGTGCGCCGCTGCTTGGTGAGGACGCAGGTGTCGCAGAATTGATCGGCGTGCTCGAGCGTGGGGAGGCCGCGGACCATCTCCTTCTTCGCGAGCTGACGGAGCGCATCGAAGTGGATGTGGCCGAATCGCTCGTGCCATCTCCACGCGACGTCGTTGCGCTGGGCGGCGAGGCAGAGTGGCTGCGCGATGTCGAGCTTCATGACGTAGAGCCGATTGCAGCCACGCTCGATCCTTGCCAGCAACTTGTCGTTGCGGTCCCAAACGCGGAGCGTGCCGTCCTTGATTTGTACGGTGGCGCCGTTCTCGTCGAGCTGGCCGACGCTCAAGATGTTGTTCTTGAGCCGCGGGATGTAGTAGACTCCCGTCAGAGCACGATGCTCTCCGCCGTTGCCGGAGAAGATGACGGAGCCTTGACCCTCGATATCGACCACCGAGCCGTCGCCGAAGCGGACGGTGCCGACGATGTTGCGGTCGAGCTCGGCGAAGACATCACGGCGCCCGGTCATGTGATTCGTCGCGCCTGTGTCGAGGAACCAGCTGTCCCCATGGTGGTCGTCGTCGACGTCGAGGTAGGCTTGAGCGCACGGCTCGTCGAGGCGGATCTGCGGCAGAGCAGAAGTGCTCTGTTTCGCTGGCGCGCCGCAATTCTTCTCCTCGCGCGTGCTTGAGGCAGGGGCACTCTGTTTTAGTGAAACAGAGGCCTGCGCCATGAGCAGCGCCGGCCCTTCGTCGTCTTCCGCGGCGAGATGGGCTTGTTCTCGCCGTGGCTTGCGGCAATCCTTGGCCCAATGGCCATATTTGCCGCAATTCTTGCAGCGATTGTCGCGGACAGAGTCGGGCGGCGTATCGCGAGGCGAATCGCGAGCACCTCCCCTGTTTTCGCCAGGTCCGCCACGCTTCCGCTGCGGGCGCGGTGGACGGCGTGGTCCTCTGCCGCTGTTCCGGCCGCCGCTCGAGGACGATTCGCCGGATTGGCGCTCCTTCATGCGCGCCTGCCACTGCTCCTCCGTGAAGTAGAGCTTGCCGCCGACTTGGAGCGGCTGCTCCGCGGAGGACGATGAGGCAGTAGCGGCCCGGTCGTCGACGGCCTTCAAGCGCCCGGTCACTTCCGCGATTGAGAGCTCTGCGGTGTCGAGCAGAGTCTCAATCGAGAGGGCGATCTGCGCATATTTATTGGGGACGACGCGGAGCAGCTTCTCGACGGCTTGCTGCGTTGACATGCGCTCGCCGTGGAGGTTGAGGGAGCTCATCATGCTCGTGAGGCGGAGCGCGAAATCGTCGACGGGCTCGCCGTCGCGGAAGGAGAGCAGCTCCCATTCTCGACGGAGCCGCTGCAACGTCTGCTTCCTTGCACGGTCGGAGCCGATGTTCATCATTCTGATGAACTCCCAGGCCTCCTTCGCCGTCTCGCACTCTCCCACCGGGCGGATCATCTCCGCGGGCACGGCGGAGAGGATGGCGTCCGCAGCAAGGCGATCTTCATGGCGGGTGCCGCCGCCAAGCTCGATGACGTCCCAGAGACCACGCGCCTCGAGCTTCACTCGCATGAGGATGCACCAGTCCTCATAGTTGGTGCGGGTGAGCTGCGGGTATGGCGTGGCGCCGCCGACTTCCTTCACCACGCGCTGGATGATGACATCGTCATGGCGACGTCGACCGCGTCGCTGACCGGGTGAAGGGGAACGGCGGCGGTAGGGGTAGTGAGCAGCATTTTGGCTCGGTGGAGCTGAAGCCATGGATCAGAACCTCACGCTCTGAATACCAAATGTTGGAGGTAAATTGGTTACTCACACACACACAGGTTCACTTTAGTGGAGCTGGTGATCATAGGCTAAAAGCTCATCTGATTGCATTGGCCTAGAGGCCTACTTATACAAAATGCAGGTCGGTTTGGGCTACTGAACCGACTGATGCAAGTGGTGCTTGCCTGCTGTAAGCAGGGAGCAAAATTGGACTACTACACTATCTTAGAGAAGTAACTTACTAGCTAAGTATCTAAGCAAGCAGGGTAGCTGCTGATGCAACTCCCTTCTAGAACAACAGCCAAGTAGGCTGCTGATCATACAATGGTGCTTAATCACCTATGAAGCTAAGTTTCAACTAGAGTACGTAAATAAAGATCAAGTCTTAACAGTTGTAGCAGATTCCGATGCTATACCTGAGAGAAACTTAAGGAAAATTGCTCCGAACAACGTCCTCGGTTTAACTGCACATCACACCAAGATCAAGTCTTAATTCAACATGAATTCAAAAGGTGATGTGGGTCCACAGCTGGTACCCACGTTTCTTAAATTCTTCAGGATCACTACTATACAGTAAACAGAGCTATTTGATGAGCACAAAAATTTTGGATGACAAACCTGCTTGAAGATCAAGCATTTGAATGAGCATGAACGTAATATTTACGCCAGCCACAGCAAATGGATACTCCCAAATTGCTCGGTCACCATTCTGCTTACGAAGAAGTTCCTGAAAAGATTTCTGCATGGAACAATCGGTTCAAGTGATTAGTGGCAATAGCAAAATGAAGGGTTTGAGGTAACTGCATTAGTGTCATGTCACGATGATTGATGAGCATTTGACTACAACCTCAGTCTTGAACTCTTGATAACAAATGTAACTGAATCATTTTGAACACTGTATTTTTGTTAGATGGATTTTTACCTTTTCCATTCCTTTTTTTTTTTGGCCGGGAAGCACACAAAACGTTTTATATCCAGAAATAAGGATAGACTGCAGTTTACAATAAAAATATGTGGTTTGTTGCACCCATTTAGCTATCGAGGTTCTGAATTCCTTTGGGTTTCATCTCTAGCCTACCCCAACTTGTTTGGGACTAAAGGCTTGTTATTGGTGGCAGTGTTGTTGATTTAGCTATCAAGGTTATGATACTCAACAGAAATGCTAGTGAGTGCCGCGTAACATCAGAGACTCAAGCCCCCAAAGCTCCAGAAAAAATGTGGAGAAAACAAATTGAAAAGCTCTCTGAGACAAAGGGTTTGCACTCACCGGATAGTTCCTAGCAAAGTACAACAGATTCTCCAAGGAGATAAAGCCTCCACCTCTGTAATATCAACACCACAAAGGATCGTTCATCAATATTTCTCCAGGTCAACCAAAGGATATATTCATACAATGGGTATCAACTAGCAAATGGAACAGAGGAGGAGAGCCCATACCTAAAATCTGTAGATGGATCTTTCCCTTGCCAACCCATCTCTTTCCACTGTTCTGATATTAGTCCCCGAAGCTCGGTGCCAGGAAACGAAGCACACCAAAGGGCTTGTAGTGCTTCCTAATACATTGAGAAGAAAAAGAGATAACATGTTAAGTGATTAGTTCGATTTTCTCAACTGTCATTTATAAGGAATATTCAGATATCAAAAGATGATCCAGGTTGGCATGTAATTCAAAATAAGTTCAAGCAAATCTGGGAACAGCAGCAGCAGGGGATAAAATCTCATTTTAACAAGGGGTAAGCAGGATAAAAACTGTTTCACCACGTTGTTGCATTATAAGATCGTGAGATTATCTTCATTCTGTGGAAGAATATGCCTACCAGTACCCATAGTGAGGAAAATAAGAAATCAAAAATATCTACTAGCAGCCTTCACTTTCCTATATGGTTTGCTCAGATCCACGCACATATTAATTTTTCAAGCTCCCATAGATGTCATATTTCATGGTCATCCGACTGTATACCTTGACTAGTGTCTGACTAATCAGATGAGAAAATTGTGACAAGAAATAGCACCCACACACTCTACAAGACAACAGCATGTGTTTCCAGAAGTACCAAGATAGTGCAGCATTAATAACAGCCAAAACAGCTACCTGATGCTCTCTATTTGTGCTATCATATTGAACTTCAATTCGGTCCTGTAACCTCTGTAAGCATTCTTCCTGCAGCAGGCAAAAGAGAATTAAGTTAATTACACAAAAGACTTCGCTATCCAGCAGCATAAAGCTATACCGACTAAATTCATGAAATTAATCAAGAGAATCTGACTTTTACTCAAAAAGCAAGGCAAAGTCGAATAAATGAGCTGTGCAGTTGGTGCAAAGGTAGTGCAGGATTCAGAGGTGGCTCTGCTACTCAGAGTGAATTCCGGCCAAATAGCGACTAGTTTCAAATTACAACTCAGAGTGAATTCCGGCCAAACAGCGACTAGTTTCAAATTACAACTCAGAGTAACTTCAAATTTCGTTAACAGGCACGAGGCTGTAGCACCACATTAATAACGCAAAGCGAACCTGACGATCAAATCTAAGCGACAGGAACCGAGCTCACCTGCGTAGGCGTCAAATCGAAGGAAAGGCGCGCATCGCTGTCCCTCCTCTGCGCGCAGACGCAGGAGAGTCCCTTCCCGATCCACGCCGACGACCCCGTCACCACCTCCGCTGCACCACCAGCGCAAGCACAAACAGAGCATAAGCATCATCCTCCGACAGGAGCAACGATTGCCAGGAGCGGGAAGGGGAGAAACAAAAGGCGTCCGAATCAGAGGCGAGGTGACTCACCGGAAGAGGAGTGGTGGAACGCGGCGGCGCGGTCGGAGCCGGAGAGCCTGCGGACGGCGACGAAGGAGCCTGCGTTCGCGTCCATCTCGCGCGCGACGGCGGCCGCTTGCTTAAACTCTTACCCCCCTCCCAAGCTCTACGCGCGGCGATCCGGGCGGGGATCCATGGGCGGGCAACACCGCGGCGAGGGAGGCCGCGCCGGACGGGCGGCGCACGGATCCCGAGAAGGCTGGGGCGGGTCGGACAAGGGAAGGGTGGCTTGCCGGATTGGCGAGGCTTCGCGGCGGCCTCTTCCGTCCGTCCGTTTGGTTAGTTGGTTGGTTGCCTGCTTCGTCTTTCTGGTTGGGTGCCGCGCTGGTGCTGCTGGACTCTGCTTCGGATAAATCAACAGGCAACGGCGTCCTTGCTTGGCTTCCTCGCTTTTCTGTTTTTTTTTTCCATCTCTCGTTGATTTTACTAGTCAGAGCATTCCAAGAGACTCTTATAAAATTAGCCTTATAAACTTATTTTTGGGAGCAGACAAAAAATTATGAGGGACAACTTTTCTCTCTTTCTCCTCTAAAAATGGATTAAAACACTTTTAATTGGGCCACGTCAGTATTTAGGACCACAAAAACATTAATTTCATAGCAAAAAGAAGAGATGAGAGCCCTAATTCTTCCTCTGTTTGTAGCTACAAATGAGGAGAGTTTAGGGGCTATGAAAAAACTAGAGGTGGTTTTGGGATCCTGTTGGAGATTGTTTTTTTGATTGAATCTTAATAATTTGATTTAAATGAGGTGCTCTCTTGTAGATGCTCTTATTTTTGCTTGATATTGTGCCAACTAATGAGTTGCGTTCGTATGAGTAGAGGCATTTGGCAATTCGTGGAAGCAAGACAGAGACACTACAAATATGTGGTTCTGGAAATTATTTTTTCTTTTAAGCATACCGCAGCTCATTTTTCAGAAAGCGTGTATTATCTTTCTTTTGATAATTCAGGGGCGATTACTGTAACTATATTTCAAGCTATATTGTCTCCTTTGGTGGGTAATCTGTTCTGTTGAACCACCTTAGACTCTTAGAAAAGATCATGGAAGAAAATGGTACTACTAGTATAGTTTGTACTATCTGGTTTGAGCTGTCATTTTCTGGACATAACTAACGATCCTCATACGTGTATATATTGCTCGTCGCTCTGACTCAGCTGTCACCGTTGCATCGGACTTTCAGACACCAGTTTTGTCCGATGACAGGTGACTTTACCAGTTCAACGTTTGGTCCGTGGATCTGGACCGAACGGACGCATCATACGCTGTCCACTGACCTAATCCCACCCACCTTTTCTTTCTTTCGTTAAAAGGCAGGGAATGGGTCGTCAGGCTAATCATCTGTTGTGCTCATGTAACCTGTGCGCTTTGGCGATACTAAATACTCAGTAGCGCAATACTTTTCATGGTTGCTCCTCCGGCCATCTTTGCTTCAAAACTGTGCTGTAGGTCGTCGCGCTTTGTAGTATACGCCCGTGCGCAGTCGAAGCAAACGATCGCCGTGCAAATCGATGCACTATGACGGACTGGAGGCTTCGGTTGACCCCGTATATTCGCTGGTGCGTAGAAGAATAGAATAGAAAATACGGCCGCGGATCAGGATTGATCGACTCCTTCGGAAACGAGCTTATATTAGCCGACAGCCAAATCAATCTGTACAAGCGTTGTTGCCACAGCTCATAAGTCAGAGCGAACAGGTGTGCGAGCTGATCAGAGACGGTGAGACGTCCTAATCCGCCACGGTTAGGCGGGCGGGCGGGCGGCCGGACCGGGAGGAAAGCGTCGCCGCAGGGATGTGGCGCGGCCCCGGGCGCCAGGCAGGCAGGCAGACGCGCCGGGGAGGGAATTGGCTTCGAAAAGCAAGTGGTGGACCGACACGGCCACGCTGGGCACCCGCTTGCCCCCGCTTTCCGCGGCCGTGGCGGGAACGCGGAAAACGATGGATCGGGCGGGGCGGGGCGGGGCGCCGGCGCGGGGTCGGGGTCCCCCACGCGCGGGTCGGCGTCGCGGCGCGTCACGGCGTCCGTCTCCTTTGTGTGAAGTCGCCGCGACGCGAGCGACGGCCGGTGTGGCGGGCCGATGCCGGGGCGGGGCGGGGCCGTGCGCGCTGCATCCGCCGAAGCGACGTGATGCCTCTCCCGGTGCACGGGAGTTGGCCGTTGCGCACGGGGCCGGTAGTAGCAGTCTAGCAGAGGGTACTTTAGCGGTTGGAACGGAATGTTGGGATCCACGTAACCGTACAGCTCGTAATGACAACCGACAGGGAACCGTGAGTCTGAATCTCTCCACTGGGCAACAGCAGGACCTACCCGCACCGGAGGATTCAGAGGACACAAACTCATTCTCATGACGGAAACTTGAGGTCGGACGGGCATGCATGACAAACATTATGGACTAGCTAGGCGAGTGGCGACGGCGCTTAATGCCCCTACTGTTTGGTCAGTGCAAAAAGTGAGCATCATTAAGGGGTAACCCAGCATGATTAGATCCTGAAGTACTACTCATCATTCTGGATTTTAAGATTATGAGAACTTTAACCCCTGCTCATATGGTCATGCTCGGCGGCTCCGCAGTTGGCGCTCCTTTTTGATGGAGAATGGTACCACCACCCACGCTACTCTCTGAATGTGTGATCATGGTTTCAAGCTCTAAACTAAAGGAACCTTAGCTAGCGATCGATCGATCGATCAACCTTCAGAAAGAAGTCACTAGAGCTATATTTCGAACTGAAAAAGGTGACGCGAATGATACACCGAGTTGTTAATTACACCAACCTAAGTGAACCAAAAGCATTCTGTGCGCTAATTATTGGTGCCCAAGCAAGCATCGGATGGAAGTTTTTATACGAGACGATCTCGTTGTAAAGCTGCATTGCCGCATCTCCTTTTCGAAACGAAGTGGCAGAGTATTTCAGCGTGGAACCTGCTCACTCCCATCAAACAAAACAAATGCACGCAGGAGCTCCTGATCAATACTTTATGCTCCACTTGGTACCACACGAATCGATTCAGAAATTTAAGATCCATGCATGGATGTAGCTAGCATTATCGATCGATGCGAGTGTGTGCCCCATGTTTCCACCACACGTAATGGATATACTAGTCGGCTCTGATGTGCCTTGCACGTGCGCTCTCATGTGATGATGGTGAAGAAACCGAGAAATAACGAGCTGATGAACCTCACAGTTAACTGTAACCGAAGGTTGCTGTTCTCAGCGTAACTGCCGCTGGCTGGTAACTAGCTGAACCTCCCAGTCAGCTGGTGTGCCAGAAAGCTTGGACAGTTGTACACTGCTTGAGCTCGGCGGCAAGAACATCGCCTCAGAGTGGAGATAAACAAGAAAGCAATAACTTGTAAAAAGAATTAGTAAAATCTGAAACACGCATGGCATTGATAATTTGCAGAAGACCTAGGTCGCACATGTTGACCACCGAGATCTCGATGTATATATACAGGGGGCGGCGCAACGTGTGCTCCGAAAGATTCTCGGTGCAATCCATAGCAAATCCCGTCTAAATTATCGCTTTCGTCCGAGCCGAGTCACCCAGGATGCATGGTGCCGCACATGCAAGGCAGACGCCTAGGCGTGCGCGGCCGCTGCGTGTCACGCAAGAGCAGCGCGTCGCTAATCTTAAGGTATGGGAAACCTTTCCATGTGTCACCGACGTACCGGCGGCCGGCGGTGCATGAATATCAGGGAGGGAAACTAAACTATCATATCGTCACAAATTCGGAGTCACGTCTCACATGCTGGTAGATAGCTATATATGCTTCAGTTTCAGCTGTGCTAGCTGAAACGTGATGTGTAGCGCAGTGTTACGTACAGCCACAGGCGGTTCTTCCCAGGGATTTTGGAGGCGGAGTAATGGAGACATCGAATCAGTGGAGAGTCGGGATCGATGAACGGGGTGTGCAGCCGTGCTTCTTACTAGTATCTTCGTTCTGAAACGGCGAAACTTTTCTCTGCAGCGACCTCCACGCCCGCCGTAGTTAAGCATGCGTAGAGGCAGTCGGAGCCTACGGCGAGACTTGGCGGAGACGAGGTGAGGCGGCGTTGCTGCGGCACTGCATGCCCATATCCGATCGGAGCGCCTAATTTCCGGCAGCCGCATGCTGAATTGTTCGGCGACCAGCAGATACGAACAGTGGTCCTGAATACTTTTTTTTTTTCGTTAAAGATCATATAGCGGCTCCTCACGGAGCTGGAAAAAACATGCCTGCCATCTTTTCCATTTGCCGGGCACATGTGTGTATATCCATTGATTTGCACCGTTGCACGGCCGTGTCAGCCTGGTGCATCGCAAAAAAAAAAAAAAAAGCCTGGTGCATGCCGCTTTGGTTCCTGAAATCTTTGCCCCGCCGCCGCCAGGGCGCCAACGCGCGTGCGAACGAGGTCCGACCAGCGGCCGGCGAAAATGATCGTCGGCAACCAGGTTGCCAACCAATACTATGGCGGGCTGGTCCGGCGGCTTCAGCCTTCAGGACGAGTGCGCGGCCGCCGCCGTCCCGTGCACGGAGCCACGTACGGTGCTTGCCTCAAAACAAGCCGTGCTTTGCACCCTGGAGCGGAGCATCGTGACCGGGGCTGTGAAGTTCGCCGTCCGAGCCGACGAAGCTAGCAGCCGGCGTCTGGCGTTTCCGGTTGGGATGCGCCTCGTGCCCTGACTGCACTCACTCTGATAGTCTGATATCATGGGCAGCGGTTGAAAGGTTCGCGGCTGGTGGGCTCCCCTAAACTTCTTCGGATCATGGGCGCAGCCTCTCCGCGTCCCGCGAGCTGGTACACGGGCTGCCCGGCTGATAGTTCGTCGTTGTTGTTGGCGCAGTTGGGCCTGGCCGCTGCGGAGACATCAGCTTTCTTTCCTGCGTAGCACACTAGTACTATTATAGTATTACATTTTCTTTTTAAACAGTCGTTATTTCAACAAGTTGTTGCCACGTTTATTTCGTCCTGACTACTGTAGTCATCACCAGTAAACCATGGATGTTAAACCGTATATGTAAAGCTACTGTAAAAAAGAAAACATACTCTTCACCCTCTCAGGATTCAGGAAGTTTAATGGCACAGCTGACATCAACATCCTTTCTTGACACTACAACGATCAGTTTTTCTCTACATTTCCAATCGGTGAATGCATACAGCTTTTGTCCTGCTATATATATCATATATCAAACTAAATACATAAAGAATTATACGACGAGAGCAAATAAAAATGGAAAATGAAATAAGGACTGACGCAAACACAGCTACTAAGCAAAGAACAGAAGAAAAATTAACATTGGAAACTAAGAACAGAAATCGCCATCTCAGTTTTTCTTCTCGAGCTTGTCATGGCGTTGATCTGAACACAGCTGCTCGACCTTTGCATCTAAGCAGTGGCTGGTTGGGAAGAGAAGATGAGGCTCATCATCAGCCCCACCAGAACACCTATTAGCCCGGCGAACGCAGCAAACGTCAAGGAGAAACCCGCATCCCCTTTGCGGCTCCGACGCCTCCTGAGCACATCCTGAAACAACAGCGTTGCTCTGCTAAGTGGACAATTCAAAATAATGGAGCAATGAGTGTATGTGGCATCCGAATTCAGTATTGCCTGCCAGGTAAAGACTAAGAAGAGCAATGAACCCTTCGAGCACATCCTTCTTAAGCACACCGAGCAAACTATAGCCAGGCTAATTACTAATTTTATTATTTAGCAGTGTTAACAAAATGTGCCAACCCCAACTTGCTTGGGATAAAAGCTTTGTTGTTGTTGTAACAAAATGTGCTTCGTTTGAAGTGCAAAGTGATCGAAATGTGGAAAAGAAATTGCATGATTGGCAGATGACACTTCCTGCTGGTCACTTTCCGGTCATTTCATTGTTAAATGAGCGTACTAAAAAGGGTAAAAGCGTATTGCTAGAACCTATTTGGTAGCCCAACTTTCATTTACATTGCCTATAAAACGAATAGTTTGTTTGAATATAAAAAAGTTTACGTGTTACTTCTGATCCGCTGAAAACATTTGTTTTCTACTTATCTCGCCTGTCGGAAGACAGTCACATATAAAAAAATTACCAAAGGACAGAAATGTAAAGTGTTCTATACTATACATTTAAAGATATCGTCAACCATATATTTTTACAGACCACTTTTGATAGAGTCTATTATTCTACTCCATATTTTATAGTTTTCATTGTAACGGACAAAATTCTGGTCGCTCAGAAAAAGAAAGTAAAACCAAAATCCTGATGCCAATATGGTCATGGAAACGTAGCGCAGTTAAGAAAAGATGGTTTATATACTGTACCAATTCACGTTGCATTTGCTGATTTTGCTGAAGCATGTTATCTCTTTCTTCCTTCAGGCGCTGAATATTCTGAATCTGAATAAAACAAAAGGAGAAACTTACTAAAGATGAGGACAAGGGTGTACCAAAGGATGTTTTGTCATTTTCACAGGTTTGGTAAGAAAGTACTCCCTCCGGTTTTAAATTGTTGACGTTTGACTTTTTTTGAGTTACGTTTGACCGTTCGTCTTATTCAAAATATTAGTTTAAATATGCAAAATTATAAGTTATATTTCAATTTCCTTTAGTAAAGAAACTAATCATAACAAAATCTATGATAATTCTTAAAATATTTTGAATAAGACGAATAGTCAAACGTAACTCAAAAATAGTCAAACGTCAACAATTTAAAACCGGAGGGAGTACACATTTTCGTTACAGTGATAAAACTTCATGAAGCACTCACTGTAGATGATCCAAGCAATTATCTAAATTTTCAGTTGGACAACTCTGGCCCCAGTGCATAGTTAACAAGTGCGTAAGGCAACATGAACAGGTTCTGGGCATCCCTCCCTCAATTATGACGTCCCAAGAATAGGTACCTTTCCCTATGATCCACTTTATGGTCTTTCAACTGTCATATCATGTTGCTTCAACATCCCCCTAACCTCAAATTATACACAGTTAGTGCCAGAATGGCTTTTCTAACTATCATTTTACAAGCGTGCCCTGCATTTAACAATCTAAGAGCGAAAAGGATATCTGTTTGGCATCTCAGAGGAGTATAAGCTATTCTGTCACGGCACAACCAGAGTGTAAGGAAACAGACAAATAATGTATCACGAAACATTATAGGGTCATGATAAAGAATTCAAGCATGTCATATGCAAGTTCGTAGAATCGTTCCTTCTCTGAATTTATCTAAGGGAGACATTAACTAACATGTATTTTCAGTAAAGGTTCCTAGTGAAAATGAGAATGAAGGTATAAAGTGTATTACCTCTTCAATGCTTGCATTCTTCAGCATCTGCAAGATATAGTGTGAACATGTGATCGGCAGTATGCATATGTACTGAATGTCTAATAAGGGGCTCACAGGTTCCATGCATATTACAATAGAACATCAATCTTACCGTCAAATCATCAGACGCCGCTTTGAAGCTCCTGCTTCCTATTGATGTAGTACTAGAGTCGTCTGAACCTACACTGGGTACTGTGTAAACAACCTTAAGCTTCATTTCCTCTATTACCTTATCGATCTCCTTGTTGAACTGCACCGACAGAATAAGATGGCATGTGTCCGTGAATACCATTCTCTGTAGCAATTTATGACATGCGATGCTAAATCAGCCGTTTTGCAATTTTCGCTCACCGTATCAGGGGGAATCTCATCCATGTCGGTACTGGCAGCCACCTTCGTGCTCTGAATCAAGAACTTATCCTTGCATTGCATATCTGGTGGGTACTCTTTCTGTGCCTGAAGCGTGACTATATCCCCAAATAGGAACGCAAGTGCGGACAACCGCGCATCAAAAACCGAACGAAGAATCCCAAACAGAGCCATGGAGAAGCAGGTGCTTACTCGTTATAGTGCAAGAATCCCAAGGCTGGACGATGCTCGCATTCGGCCGGACGAAATATTTCCTCGGCGAAGTCGTCTTGACCTGAAAAGGAAATGATGCAAATTTTGATCAAACATGGCTCAGTTTTCACCAAATTCAACCCGAAATTTCTACGGCGGTGGGGAATGTTAAGAAAGGGAGGAGCCATGGATGGACCTTGAATGCGACATGGTGCTCGCTGTTGTTCACCACTTTGAGATTGCAATAGCACGGCTTGTCCAGCTCAACTGCGCGCAAGAATTCGGCACGGCAAAAAGAAGGGCGAAATTAAGCAATCGTAATGCGAATAAAATCTCAAAAACTCCACAGAACTTACATAAGAAGGTGAGCTCCTCCGGGTAAACCGAGATCAGCGTTCCGCCTCCGCCCATTGCAAATTTGCAACCGCCTGATCAACACATAGAAGCCAGGAGATGAATGAATCGCGGCGTTAAAAAGAGTGAAGAGATTGTTCTCCTTTTACTTAGAGCGGATTCAAACCTCTCTCTCTCTCTCTCTCTCTCTCTCTCTCTCTCTCTCTCTCTCTCTCCAAGAACCGAATGCGAGCAAAATAGACGGGAAAACGCAACGATTTGGAGGAGAAATGGGAAGGGGAGGAAGCCAGGGGTGGAGGAGGAGAGAGAGAAGCCAATGGGTTTGCTTTGCTTTTCTTGGCTTCCGGCGACATTGACGGGGCAGCACTCACTTCTTGGGCCCGTGGCACTGTGGCAGTTCGCCCTTTCTGTTTTTTTTTTCCTCGCGAATGAACAGCCTTTTTTTATTGGTGGTTGGTGATTTATGTTACTTTATTCAGAGTGCTGTTTCCAGGACCGGAAAGGCATGGCTTTTGGCAGTTCTTATTATTTGATCTGAATTTCAGTAGTACATTATTTGTATGGTCAGAATCATTGCAATTCTCTACAACTGAAAACGATTTTTTTTTTTTGCAAAAAACTTTGAAAGCAAGTAGACTTATCCAGCACAATCAGTAAACCACTGGTAAAAGTTCCTAAAATCTAAAAAATGTCGTTGAGATCATATTGTAAATACTATTCTTTGACACGAAAACATAACTTCTCTTCAGTCAACATACGGTACAAAATAGTAGAAAGAAACGATTCTGAAGAATATTCCTGCTTGATTAGTGCATATCAAACTGGTCATTTTATTCCATATTCTCTTCAACAAACCATCAGATATATACGTAACCTAACAACACAACGATAGTGCGATGTGTGGACCCAGTTGATGCTTTAAAGCAATCAATTTAAACTTAAACTGAATTTTTATTGCTTTCAAGTATATTAGAATTCCAGAAGCTGATGAAAACGATTGATTTATGTAGGAAAGCACGGTAAGGCGACATGATAACTCTTTGGTTCAGTGGTGCGCACTGGCGAACCCTACTGCAATGGTTCAAGTCTAATGCCATTATCAAGGAAAACCCGATGTTATTTGATCTGGATAGAAGTCTTCTCTAAACTAGACCGGCCAGGCATATGATTGATGACGAGTCCTGTACTATAAAAGTTCAACTCCAATTCATGTCAGCTACTAATCAGAAAGAAACGCAGGCCTACATCCTGACGACAAGCTTTATTTTCATAATAATAGCAATACACGTACAAATTAAATATGTACTTGAGAATCCAAGTCTCCCATAGGACGATGTATTTAAACTCATAACGAGAAAGTCCTAGTACGGATTTTGTACACCGAGGACACATACATTTACACTGCAAACCAAAATATGCCAAACTGGAAGATACAGATAGTGAGCTCTTGAAATATATTGATTACAGTGAAATGCACTGAATTGAACAAGGAAGTAAAAAATTGTATGCTAGATAAACCAAAATGGTAGCGGGAGAAGCTCTACCCCTGAATATCTACTTGAAGGTGGAGAAGCGCGGAAGCTTGTGTTTCAGGTAGTACAGCTTCGCTCTCCTCACTTTCTTGTGTCTGATCACTTTGATCTCCTTGATCCTGGGAGAGTACCTGCAATGGAAATGGACAATATAAGGGGTGTCATAACATTTCTCGCAAAACCCTGAGTGATAGCAGCCTGAAGTTCCAGGCATTTGTTAGTTTGATTGCATAAAAATTGACGAATCTAAAAAACATAACATTTAGCATATACATCACCAGTTGTTATCCAATTAACCATTACTACAAAATCTCTCGAACAGCACAAATATACAACTTTGAAGCACATCACAAGAAAGCATTCTATTTTATTTGCAGAGAACATCAGCAGTCAGCAAACAACAGATGGCAGAGTCCCTCCACGAGTGAAAAAGGAGAAGAAATGACTGATGACTAAGTTCATATAAAGTAGAATCCGAGTAGAGAACAAGCACCAACAAGGTTATAATGCCTAATTTGAATTTTACATACGCATATGAAATTCCTAAAACAAACACAGTTTTATAGAAAAGGAAAACGTCAAGGCCAAACAGGAGTACAGAATCATAGTTGGTTCTTTCCTCTCAAGTCCTGCTAGGTAAAATATAGTTCCAGAAGAACAAGGCAGCACCTTAATTTTTCAAAGAAGAGAAGACACTTTAATGATGAACTAAAAAGAAGGAAATACTCTGAACTAGTCAGTTTAAGTTACATTACTTAACTGGTTCTGTAAATCTGAATTTACGAAACTGATTGGTAATGGAGTTTTACCTAGAGTTCAAACACCTTGACATCAAATTAAATCTTTAAGTCCACTATGCACGTAAGCGTCGCAAACCAAAGTATCGTATAACCAACTTAGCTAAAGTTTGTGTTTTATTCCTTATTCCATTGCACATTCTCTAGGAACAACCCATCAACCTAATTAATTGAAAACCTAAAATATAGTTTATTATGATAATATGAAGCTAAAGAAGTTGCAAGGTTATGAGGTCTAGCTAATATCAATACGCCAGTAGATTCATAGCTACCGAACATATAGAGTCTATATGCCGTCCAGATTTCTTGCAGTCAAGTAAAGGTAATCGTATAACCATTTCAAGATACCAAACATTTAGTAGTCAGTGCCATCACTTTATAGTTGATACTAGGCCTATTATCTGCACTGCACAGTACAAATACCAGAAACCAGGTGCCCCAACTTACACAGGGAAGGTAATCTCAACTCCTACACCAGCAATGATCCTTCTAACGCGTATTGTAGTGTGAACACCACCTTTGTGCTTTGCGATTATTATGCCCTTAAAAAGTGATAATCTCCTCTTGTTGGGCCGTTGCTGCGATATAGTTAAAGCATATCAACAATTATCCAATCGAGAAAAGGTAAAATATGATTCGGAAGGAAAAAAAATGAATAGGCAAAATAAGAACATTTAGGACTAGCAAAAAAGCTTACCATTTTAAGCTCAATGATGTCACCGGGTCTCAGATCAGGTATAGTCTTCACCTTCTCGGACTCCTCAATGAATTGCTTGTTCAGGATCTGGGACACCAAATAATTGAAGGGAATAGTACGTTAAATGGCATGTCAAGCTGCCCAAAACTGTGATGGACTGCAGAAATATTATCAGTGAGCTACTTTTTCAGTCAGATATCATGGAAGTCTGAGCAATAAACCAAATTTCATTTTTTTTGTTCGAATGGGGAAAAAAAATATATGCAGTCATATGCCCATGTAATGATCCGCGTAAGAGCAAGCTGAATTAATGCCCATTAAAAAACTCTTTAGTGACTTGTGTCATTGTGTGCGTCACGAGACCTTTGGCGTAGTGTTAAAGTATTTCTACAAATAATTAAAGAAGTTCCAAACCACAGTGAGAAAATCATTTCTACATTTCATCTACCAAGTCCATATGCATTGTCACATTAGGGACCATAATGCCATGAACTCAGTTACTCAAACATACAACTGAAAACATTCCCCTGAAGAAATAAACTACATAAAAATCACTGAATTATTCACAATAATCAAACAAATGGTACTCCTTAATGAACTGATCTTCCAACCTACATTTCGGTATGGCAATTCACAGCCGATATTTATCCATCACCAATCATCTAGTCCTGGATGCTGCAGAGCTAAAGAGAAGTCAGGGACCGAAATGCTCACCCCGATGATTTCACCGAACTTGACCGCGGGCTTCCTCGGCGGCGGCTCGTCTGCCTCCTCTTCCGCCACCGCGACAGCTCCTTCCGCCTCCCCCTCCTCGGCTTCAGCCGAGGCAGTGACAGGCTCGGCCTCAGGCTCAGCCTCCGGTTCTCCGGTTTCGCCGCTGGCGTCGGCACGGGCAACTAAATGGGTGGTCCGGCGAGGGGAAGCGTAAAGGGAGAGAGAGAGCCGGCGGAACGAGGAGGCCACGGCGAGGACCTGTGGCGGCGGCGAGCGGTGGGAGAGGATGGCGTGGGGAAGCAGGGAGCCGGTGACGGCGGCGGTGGCGGAGGCGGCGGCCATCGGAAGGTTAGGTCGCGGGCCAACGACGTGTCAGCGGCGGAGCATGGAAGGTGGCGTCGCCGCGGCGGGAGGATTGGGGAAGAGACGCTATCCGCCTATCTACTTGTGAGAAGGGGCTGTGACGCTGCACGCTGGTCCCACCGTCTATCCAGAGGTCAGACCGATCTCAACCCTTGGCTTAGGCTCTCCGCACTCGTATTCCTCTATTTCCTTCCTCTAAAAGGAATATTCTGTCTTAGTCATCAAGATTCTTTCCTCTATACCAATTTCTCCCGCACCCGTGGTTCCTCTATATTCTTCCTCTATCCCAACTACCTTCAGTGGGACCCACGCGTCAGCCACCCATTCTTTTTAACTCTCCTCTCTCCTTTCTCCTCTCTCCTCTCCTCTGCTCTGCTCTGCTCTCCCTCCCGGCGCTCTCCCTCCCTCCCGGCGCGTTGACCAGCGCCGCCGTGGCCAGCTCCACCCGGCGAGGTGCTCCCGCGTCCTCTGCTCCGGCTCCGTCCTCTGCTCCGTCCACTTCCGCGAGGTTGGGACTTCGGTTCTTGAGATAATCTCTCCTCTGGTCATCATGGGTCGTCGCCGGACTCCAATCTCTCCGCTCAGAGTTTCTTCTTGATTTGGCCAGAGTTTCCATTTCTCCTTGAGAAACCTCGCCAAAGTTGATTTGATTTGTCTGCTCTTGCGTGAGTTCACTTCCAGTGGAGAGCTTCTCTTGAATCCCGTACTGTTCAAAGCAGAAATCGCGTTCTTGCTTGAGAAGAAGAATCCCTTCCTTGTTTTCTGGCTTCGTTGCCGCACGTCGTGGTCGACGCCGCGTGCTGCGACGCCGCCGCCGTGGCCAGCTCTACCCGGCGCTTCCTCTCGGGCCTCCGCGCGCTCGTCGTCTGCAGCTCCGAGGTGGACCGCCTCACGGAGGCCGTCGAGGAGCTCGAGCGCCTCGCGGGCCCCGGCGGCGACCTCGACCACTTCCTCAAGGTCCTCCGCCTCAACGACGCTCGGGCCACGGCGATGGAGGTCGACGGCGCCGGCGGGCGGCCACTCGGCAGCACGGGCAGGAGGCGAGCGGCGGCGGCAGCAGCGCGGCCGGTTGGGATGGCGCGCTGGTGGTGGGCCCCGCGCCCCGTAGAGGAGCTCCTCTCTTCCGCTTGATTTGGCGGAACGGAGTGCTTCCGCTTGCGTAGCGGAAGCTTTAGAGGGCACCGGTGCGGGGTGTTTTTACGCTAAACGCTCCTTCAGTAGCGTTTCCAGGATGCCGGTGCGGAGAGCCTTAGGCGAGCCGTTAAGCGCGATCGACACTGTGAGCCGATGGAATCCAGATACACGTTCAAATTATCACAAGAGTCCATAATGCATCTAAAAATGAGTACGCCGATCAAGGTTTATGGAGAGCCAGGAACAAACGCTTGAGAGCGATCTTTCTCTGCTAACGGCATGGTCACCCGACATTAACTTGATTTCAACTTTCAAGGAGTTAGAAAACTAACGAGATACAAAAGTTACAAGAAACGAACATATGGCGAAGACCAAGTAATGATGTTTTGAAGACTAATGTTGACACATCATTTTTAGAGAATATGTATTCTGGATGGAGATTTGTTGCTAGAAAATGTACGGAGCGGAATGCATGGCTGTCTGCCTACAAGCTGAAGCATGTATGGAGATTTGTTGCTAGAAAATGTAGGGAGCGGACTGCAGTCACTGCACTACAAGCTGAAGCACTACCAAACTCCATGTCATCCTTTTATCTCCCTTTGAACGTGCTCTCCATCCGAACATGGGCATTGAGCCATCTGCCTTTTTATTTTTTGCGAAAAAGAGCCATCTGCCTAACTGTGGGACTTACATATATTTCCATGGGAGTACGTGGCGGCTACATGTAAGTAGACGATTAGTCAATATAGGAGATTCTTATCCTCAAAAAAGAAAATATAGGAGATTCTATGGGCGAGAATCTGGTTTGTGATGACTCGGCAAGCAAATGGTTATTACGTGTACCATTCGAAGGCCACGAACGTACGGCGGAAACAGGGAGACCAAGAGCCAAACAGAAGTGGCACAAAACTCGAGGACACTTAGCGAGTCGAGCCCATAACCAAACTCGGGCGCGTGTCCGGCGTCCCGAGTCACGACCCGCGGCTCCCCCGCCACGTCGTCTTCCCCCTTTTCCCACCACCCCGCCGGTTTCCCCCATCCGCCCGTTCTCCGCCACCCGCGCCGCCGCCGATGAGGAAGCCGCCGGCGCCGGGGCCGCCGTCGCCCGAGCTGCCGCGCCACCCCAACGCGCCGCGCGGCCTCCGCGCGCTCCTCCCCGCCCTCTCCTACAACGCCCACCGCGCCCTCGTCCTGGCGCTCACCTTCGTCGCGTACGCGCTCTACCACGCCTCCCGCAAGCCGCCCAGCATCGTCAAGCGCGAGCTCGCGCGGTCGTGGCCGCCCTTCGCCGACCCGGCGCTCCTCGGCGCCACCGACGTGGCCTTCCTCACCTCCTACTCCCTCGGCATGTTCGTCGCGGGCCACCTCGGCGACCGCCTCGACCTCCGCCGCTTCCTCGCCTTCGGCATGGTCGCCGGCGGCGCCGCCGTCGCGCTCTTCGGCCTCGGCTTCTTCCTCGGCCTGCACTCGCTCGCGTTCTACGTCGGCGCGCAGGTGATCGCGGGCCTGCTCCAGTGCACGGGCTGGCCCTCCGTCGTCGCCATCGTGGGCAACTGGTTCAGCGGCAAGAGGCGCGGCCTCATCATGGGCGTGTGGAACGCGCACACCTCCGTCGGGAACATCGCGGGCTCGCTCGTCGCCGCCGCGATGCTGGGGTACGGGTGGGGGTGGTCGTTTGTGGTCCCCGGCGGCCTCATTGCGCTCGGCGGCGTTCTTGTGTTTTTCTTCCTCGCGCCTTACCCCCAGTACGTTGGCTACGGTCCGTCGCCGATCGAGCCCCTGCTCAGCGAGGAGAGCACCGATGGGGAGGACGCCGGCGCCACCATTGGCGGTGGGAAGGACAGACGAGATGCTGTGGGGATTTTCAAGGCGCTCGCCATTCCCGGCGTGGTCATCTTCGCGCTCTGCCTCTTCTTCGCCAAGCTTGTCGCCTACACGTTCCTGTACTGGCTCCCCTTTTACTTGAGCCAGACTGGTACGCTTGACATCCTTTTTTCATGAAGATGAATTATTTTGATATTGGTCGTGCTGTTACACACTATTGCATTAGATTGGTGTGAATTATCAGTTTCCTGCTGCTCATAATGAGATTTTAACCAAAATGAAGGGGGTTGAGCCACCAAATAGTTTGATTATGTTGCTTCTTGCGATTTATGACGGTTTAGCTTTGGTCTTTTCGAGTAATTCAGTAGGGAATATCATGCTTGTAATTCCTTTTAATGACTTGGTTGACCAGAGTCTTAAAGAATAAAGATGATCGCTGTCTCACTCAACTTATGAATGAGCTAATGCTAACATGACTCACAGTGGTATGTTGCTCTGTTCATCATACTGCAACAACTTGTTCATATCATTAGAAGGGGCTATGCATAGTTCATGGTGATGTGAAAGTCAGCTGATTTCATATTTTCATGCTTTTGATTGATCATTCATACGGGGATCTTCTACATTTTAAATGACACTTCCTTATGACATTTTCAGCTATTGGAGGGGAATACATGTCAGCTGCATCTGCTGGGTATCTATCAGTTTTGTTCGATGTAGGTGGTATTGTTGGAGGAATTCTTGCTGGCTTCATATCTGACCAGCTCAATGCTAGAGCAACCACTGCTGCAGTCTTCATGTTCTTGGCGATACCGTCTCTTTTCCTCTTTCGTGCATATGGCAGTATTTCAAAAGTGGCAAACATTGGCTTGATGATGATCAGTGGCCTGTTTGTTAATGGACCCTATGCTCTCATAACCACTGCGGTTTCTGCTGATTTGGGCACTCACAAGTCTCTTAAAGGTGATTCTCGGGCACTGGCCACCGTCACGGCAATTATAGACGGAACAGGTTCTCTTGGTGCTGCATTAGGACCGTTCATTACGGGATTCATATCTAAGAAAGGATGGGATTCAGTGTTTATAATGCTTGCGCTCTGTTCAGCTTGTGCCGCTTTGCTTTTGTCAGTTCAAGTTAAAAGGGAATTTTCTCAGGTAATTCAGAACAGGAGAAATCGTTCAACTAGCGTGCGGAGAGGAAATGCAGGTAATGACTAAAAGATGTTGTGTATCTCCATTTCCCCATTTTGTAGAGATGCTAAATATTAGTGACCTTCATTTATTGTGCTGATGTTCTCTTTGTGTCTTGTAGATTCTGGTGCCCAGCCACTTTTAGTGGAGAACAGTTAATGGCAAGGTGGCATCCGACTCTGGTTTAGAGGAATCCAGTTTTGTTGTGTTGTTGTTGTAACTGGGTATATTTGGTTGTAGAGGAAGGAGCCCAAACCAGATCGGAAAAGCATTTGTAAGTTTATTATGCTTAAACCTGTGCAAGCAAACACGATTTGGATGGCATCTGTTGTATTTTTGTCAGATGGTACTGTAGCCTATCTGTACGTATAGTAGCATTTTTTTTGATAAATGAGTCTGTGGTGAGAATCCAGAGATGCATTTCAGGCGCCAGTTGAACGTGAACAGATAGAGCATTTTGCATTGTTATTGTCCCTACAGACTCATTTATTCGAAAATGGCGCCTGAGATACAATGAAGGATGTGTGCTGTGAGCAATATCAACGCTGTTTGTATTTTTATTGTCATGAAGCAAAACGGGATCCTGAATCCCTCCTTGATGGGCATTTTGCATTGTAATTGTCAAGTCTCTCTTGTTTGAATAGCCACCGTGCAGTACTATTTGTAAAAACTACAGAGCTTATGCTTGCTCTGTTACTGTATGCACGTAGTTTTTACCCTAGCATCGTGAGATGCATGCCACGCTTTTGCAGAGTTACAACTTTGCTAGCGGTCCCCGTCCTTTCCATCTCATTTTGGGAGCAGAATGAAGATGATGCAAACTGTAAACATCAATAGGCCTGGAATGGAATGCACTACCGGAAAACAGAAATTCGCCGTGTGCACAAGTGGTTGCCGTGAGCTTTCTGTCGGGCACACGGCGAAGAGGCAGTTTGCCGTGTGCAGAAACAAAGACGCACGGCAAAATCTCAGCACACGGCAAACGCCCTGTTTGCCGTGTGGTCCAAGGCCAACACACGGTAGACAAGCTGTTTGCCGTGTGTCCCGGATCAGGGCACACGGCAAACTCTGGCCGTTAAGCTATGGGCGACTGTCCGTTATTGGGCCCACAATTTGCCGTGTGCCGGGAACAACACACACGGCAAACATTTACTTTTGCCGTGTGCGCAGCTCTGGCACACGGCAACCAATAAAATTTTTTTTTTTGCATTTCACCTCTACAACCTCTTCTCTACTTTTTATATATTGCTTGGTTTCCTATGTTTCAATATGGAGCATTTCTCGTTCTGTTTAGTATATGTAACCAATTTATTTCATTTAAAAGATTTTTTTTGAATAAGTGAAATTTGAACCGCAGGTGCATGAAATAATATGATAAAGTGAGTAAAAAAATGATATTCATGATATTAAGGCTAGTGTAAGGCCTTATCCAGTAGTTTGAATGAAATTTTAAAAATTGTATTCACGAAACATTATCACGACCGTCGGAAGAAATAGTATTTAAACTCTATACAATTCAAACGAAGTCTGAAATTCATGAAATTTGTCGAAATTTCTTATCATATACCAAGTCTGTAGTAAATAGTTGAGCTGTTTTTGCATATTTTGTCACGTACGATGTTTACTGAAGTTCCATATATAATAGAAAAGATGAGGTTAAGTAATGCAAAGATGTTCGAATTTGAATTTCAGTTCAAAACTTTGTAATATACACAATAGACAACACAAAATGCTTCACCTTTATTTTTAGTTATATTTCGGACTATTTTGATATTTTTAATGTCATAACCGACAATTATATTATTTTAATTTGCATAAATTCAGTTTAACCAATAAGTAAATGAAATAATAATTTTTTGTGTGTGCCAAATTAATATTCGTTTGTCTAAGGCATTGTATTGGTTTTTTAAAAGGTACTTTAAAATCCTCAAGTAAATGCGCATTCAGAAAGTTACGAAGAAAACCTGTTTCGCGGGTAGTGAAAACAAAATTACTTTGTTCGCCGTGTGCCTCCGAGCTGGGCACACGGCGAATAGGCTAGGATATGCGCGTTTACGAATGTATGAAACAAGACCTGATTCGTGGTCAGTTAAAAAAAATACTTTGTTCGCCGTGTGCCGTCGGTCGGCACACGGTGAAGTTTCTATTCGCCGTTTGCCTTGGATCTGGGCACACGGCGAATCGGCGAGGCCCTATCGGAAGCGCCTTTAATTGTCTCTCGCGCGCTCTCTGTTTCTCACTCGCTCTCTCTCTCACAGGCTCACCGGCGCTCGCTCCCTCCGCCGCCGCCCGCCCTCCCTTCCTCCGCCGCCGCGGCGCCTCCTCCGACGCCTCCGCGCTGCGCCCGCCGAGCTCCGCGCCCCCGGCCACCCGCCCCGAGGTGCGCGCCCCCGGCGACCCGCCCCGAGCCACGCGCCCCCGGCCACCCGCCTCCGAGCTGCGCGCCGCCGGCGACCCGCCCCGAGGCCCGCGCCCCCGGCCACCGGCCCCCGAGCTGCGCGCCGCCGGCGACCCGCCCCGAGGCCCGCGCCCCCGGCCACCCGGAGCCCTTCAACGACGAGCGCGTACAAGACGCCCAACCCGGAGCCCTTCATCGACGCCGACCCGGCCTTCAACCGCCTCCTCCTCGCCGCCGAAGGCCGCGCCGTCGACTGCAGCTACCCGTCGCCACGCTGCTCGTCTCCTCCATCCCCACGCTGCTCGGCGCGTGCTCGCTGCTCCTCACCAAGGGCGCGGCGCACAAGCGGCTCCACTCAGCTCACCCTCACCCGCCGGCGAGCGGTGATTTCCCTCTCGGCTGCAAGGTTCTGTTTTGATATGATTGCAAATTGAAACTCAGTCTCTGTGGTGTTCAAATTGATATGATATGCATGCAGGGAAAAGAAAGAAGATAAGACAGTATTATTAGATCTTTTGTGGAAGATGACATAAAACAAACAAATGTGTCATATATGTCCACATGGCCAAGGATATTTAGTTTGAAAAACTTAAGGTAGCTAGAGCCTAGAAATGCAGATGTTAATTTGAATAGAGAAAAGTAATACAAAAACTTAAGGTAGCTAGAGCCCGAGAGTAATTTAAGATTTTATTTGAAACAAATTAGTTAGTTAGCTAATTTTACTTAGCAATTTCAGTTAGCAATTTTAGTTTCATATGTAGTTAGTTATCCAATTGAGTAAGATAATGAAGTTACATCAATCATGAAGATTTTATTCTAGTTACACATCAATCTTATTTTGCAGGAGAAGAGGCCTTCGGAGCTGAACCGGAGCACCAACTGATGGCGTCTTTCCACTTCCCAAACATGATGATCTTTGATGAGGCTGAGGTCAGGTGCAATGATGCAAATCTTATAGGCCTCGTAGTACTTATGAAGAGCCAATCTCCCTTTGCCTTCAGTGAGATCGATCGCATGACGATAAAGGAGGCCTTACAGACCCAGACGGGTGTGGTGCTTCCGATAAAGCAGATCTCCCGGTACCTTTCTGATTATGTGCTGTTCTCCGGCTCATTCGATAAAACCAATCAGATCTTGAGTAGAACATCCCTTCAAATTGAGGGACATCACATTGCGATGGTACCACTGACGCCCCTGTATGGTGAGAGTGTAGTAGCGATTGATAACACAGTTCCCAACTTCGAGATACAAGCTACACCCCCACAAATTACCGACACTTACCAACCACTGAAGATTATCGTAACTGGACTGCCACCAGTCTTTTGGAACCAGCCTTTTCTAGTATCTAGAATCTTCATGAACATATGTGAAGTTACCGAAATCCTTTTGAGGCCGCATGATCTCGCATTCGGCATGTTAACACATGCACGCCCATCAACTATACCTAGGATGGCCCATATTGGCGTCCGCAGAAGATGTGGTTCCTTACTGAGCATATGGCCAATTTGGATTAAGGTACAACCAATTCCACCGGGTGATCCAGAGACAGTTCAGGCCAACGGTAACTGCAGTTACAACAGAACCTTGCTCCGATAATGTTACATTGTTTCCTCTAACAATTGTCACTCTTACTGCAGAAACCCGCCCACGACTCCGCTACACACTCTTTCGGCAACAAAATGGTGACGCGGGTGCGGGGACTTCCGGAACAGAAGGTGCACATGGAGCAGGTCGTCAGCAAGCAGGTATGCTACAACCAGTCTATACATCGCCCCCTAACTACAAACTTAAGCACCTAGACAGTCCAAAAACTGCGCTACCTCATGCGGATCCCTCATGCATCAGGTTACTTTATTGAAGCACCCGATTCATCAAGCGATGGTTCGACCGTAGTATCGGAGACACCATCAAACGAAGGTGGCACCGTAGTACTGGAGACAACATCAAACGAAGGTTCCACCGAGATAATATCAACTCTCAAAAGTCCCTTCAGCCATGAAAGTTCCTCTGAGATGATGTGACATCACGTCTCAACACCGAAGGGTACATTTAGTTGAACTTCAATCCTTATGTATACAACTATCGAATTAATTAAAACAATATTCCAGCCGTCTCTTTGCTAACACTTCTCCTTTACAGCTAAATCCAAAGATGAGGAGACGCTCGAAGGGGCAAGTACTCAAGAAAAGTACACCGGAGACGCCGCGAGCTTGGTTCTGAACTGTTGTTGTGAACTTCTGTTGTGAACTTATGTTGTGAATTGTGAACTTGAGATGTGAACTTCAGTTGTCAATGTTGTGAACTTGTGATGTATTGGAACTTATGTACCCATTTTATTTCTATGGATTTGCTTATGTGGACATGTGATGTGTTTGAACATATGTGACATATGGATGATATGGATGATATATGTGACATATTGGTGATATATGTGCGTATTGGTGATATATGTGCGTATTGGTGATATATGTGTCGTATTGATGATATATGTGTCGTATTGATGATATATGTGATATATTGGTGATATGTGTGATATATTGACGATTTATGTGTTATATGTGTATTTTTGATGATATGTGTGATGTCCGAGGCTATAAAGAACTGAAAGTGCATCTAGGCCTCCCTTGTGGGTTTTGGTGATAAAGGACAAGTGAAAACAACACCAACTGTCCAACATTCCTCCTCAGTGACGGAACTTCCGACACCCGTCGGAACTTCCGTCAACCTCGCCCAAAATCTATACAGAAACTTCTCGTCGGAAGTTCCGCCAGACGACGGAACTTCCGTCAACTGACGGAACTTCCGACGCCTGTCGGAAGTTCCGCCAGCCTTCGGGTTTAATCCCCCAAGGGAGAGAAGTTACCCCTTCATTCTATCCATTCACTCTCTCTCTTTCACCGAACCGATCCCTAAGGCTCCAAAGGCGATTTTGGCGTTCAACCACGGATTTTTGAAGAGGATCCGTGCAAAGGCTTCTCCAACTCTCGGAACTTCCGTGGCTCACCTTCGAATCGATCTCCCGCTCTCCAATCCCTTGAAAAAGGTATTATAGAGCACTTTTCCCGATCTTCTTAGACAAGAGGTTTCCTTTCAATCTTTTTGGATAGCTTAGTTCCCTAGCAACTAGTCTTTGATATCCTAGAAGATCTCTTGTTTCCCGTGGTGGATGTGTGTACATTGGACGTTTCTTGCTCGGGACTGCACAACGACGGAAGTTCCGCCAGGTATCGGAAGTTCCGTCAATTGGCGGAACATCCGACACATGTCGGAACTTCCGCCGCTGTGCAGTGCTTTGCAACTAGTTTCAATTCCTCCATGTCTACCATGATTGATCCCCAGTACTTATCTCCTGTTCCTGACTGCTTTGTGAAGGACTGAGGATGGACTCAAGGCAGGGTCGGCAGAAGAGGGCAGCGAACCGCAACAGTCAAAGCTACTATGAGTCCGATCCTTCCGCGGATGAGCGTGTTCAACCTCCTAGAAAAAGGGCTGCTGGACGTGGTGGTATCCGCATTGAGGAGACAGCTAGAACCATGCATGTGGAACGTGGTGCCACCATGCCATCTCGGAAAAGCACAAGCCGGGGCAAAGGAAAAGCGGCAGCTACATCCGGTGATCAAGAAGAGGGTGGTGCAAGTGGGGAGAAGGTTCATGTGACCAATGTCCACATTCATGCCCCTGTTGAGAATCCTTTTCACGATTATCTAGACTACAAGAGGTTTGTCAATCGTCTCAGAGAACGTCGCCAAGTTAACCCAGGGGAGAAGGAAGAGAGAGAGGCTGAGGATCCCCGCTTTCACACTTGGTTTCAGCAAGACTTCTACTACTCTTTTGTGATCAAGCACCCAAACAAGTACATCATATCAGAAATGCAGTATATTAATTGGACCTACATGGAAGACAAGCAAAATCCAGTGTTCAATGAGATTATTGCAGCATGCAAGGCAAAGAATGTATATGACTTGATGGGTTTTCGTTATGATTGGAATGCTGAAGTGGTCTGCCAGTTCTATGCTACTCTCTGGATCTCTCCGGCTAGAAATGGCAAAGTTCATTGGATGACTCAAGGTCAACACTTCTCCATCACTCCCAAGAAATTTGCTGAGTACTTTCACTTTGGAAGGGATGATGCGAGAAGAGAAGACATCACCACTGCACCATCTGTGGAAGGAGATGAGCTGAGGTCCATGTACTATGGTAGAGAGGCTCAGCCTGGAACCATAAAAGGTCTCCGCCCCTTCTACTTTGTGCTGAACCGCATGTTTCGGAAGACTCTTGTCCCAAAGGAAGGTGATGCCTCTTCAGTTGTTGGACTTTCTCGGACCATTCTCTACCAAATGAATGATGATCAAGCTGAATTTTGTGTCTTTGGTATGATTCTTGATGAGATCTACAAGGCATCTATTGATTCACGCCGGAGTTTCCCATATGCTCCATACATCATGTACATGATTGAGCAAGAGACCAACATGGTGTTTGACAAGGAGTGTAAGCATCAACCGCTTCAAGTCAAGCCATACAAGAAACCAGCCTGGCTCACAGTTGGTGATGATGAAGAACCTGCTGCCTATGAACCCGCTGCTCCTAGTGGATCCTCCAGCCATCCTCGACGCTCTAGGCCATCCAAGCCCGAGACAGTCTCTGACACTATTCTCTCATTCTTCAAGGGCATCTTCAACATTTGTCGCTCCAATGCTGTTGAGATTCATGACAACAAGAGGAGGATCAAAGCTCAAACTCGTCGCTTCAAGTCATCTCTTCGTGCTCAGAACTTGCCTTGCTCACCAGATGGCTCTGAGGTGGAGGAAGATGAGGAACCACAGTTTGATGACCCCATAGAGCAGTATGAGGCAACCCACCGAGCCTACAATGAGCGTGCTGCCGCTTCCTCTTCCCGTATGCAACGTGATGATGATGAGGAAGCCGATGATGATGAGGAGACCGAGGATGATGAGGGGTCCGAGTGATTCCCTCTACCTTATTCTCCTTCCTTCTTTCCTTTTTGGTGCCTTGATGCCAAAGGGGGAGAGAATTTAGGGGGAGTGGATCACTATCTATCTATCGTTCGTTCGTTTGTTGGACTTGTTGGATTTGTGTAATGTTTGAAGACAATTTGCAAAACCTTTATTGTAATATGTGTGAGACTATGTTTTATGTCGTATGGTGCTTGTTTAAATCCTAGTGCTTGTGGTTATCTTGTCGCATTTGCTTTCACTTATGCCGAACTATCAAGAGGAGTGGAATGATTGTTACATGCAATGCTCAAGTGCTCAAGTACCTTATAACCTAGCCACAAACCTATCTTTGCTAGAGGAGTGAAGGAACCAAAATCAACCAAAGCCAAAAAGACCTACAGTCACGGAACTTCCGATATTCCACGGAAGTTCCGCCAGAATGTTTCTGTATGCCAACTTTAGGCAGTGACGGAAGTTCCGACATGTCGGAACTTCCGCCAATGTATAAAACCCTAGGGTACTGAAAATGTCGAAAGTTCCGACGTACGTCGGAAGTTCCGCCAGAAAGTTTCTGTATGCCAACTTTAGGCAGTGACGGAAGTTCCGACATGTCGGAACTTCCGCCAATGTATAAAACCCTAGGGTACTGAAAATGTCGGAAGTTCCGACGTACGTCGGAAGTTCCGCCAGAAAGTTTCTGTATGCCAACTTTAGGCAGTGACGGAAGTTCCGACATGTCGGAACTTCCGCCAATGTATAAAACCCTAGGGTACTGAAAATGTCGGAAGTTTCGACGTCCGTCGGAAGTTCCGCCAGAAAGTTTCTGTATGCCAACTTTAGGCAGTGACGGAAGTTCCGACATATGTCGGAACTTCCGCCAATGTAAAACCCTAGGGTACTGATAATGTCGGAAGTTCCGATGTCCGTCGGAAGTTCCGCCAGGGACTCTCTGTGACCAATAGTTCGCCGTGTGCCCCAGATCTTGGCACACGGTGAAATATGGATCGGGACTTAGCCGGGCTCTCTCCGACCGCGCTCTCCCTCACTCACTCTCCCTCGAGCTCTCTCACTCACATCGTCGCCGTCGCGCCCTCCCCGCCGCCCTTCCGCCGCCGTTACACACCCTCCCGGCCACCGCGCGGCCGGCGCCCTCCCCGCCGCCCTCCCCTCCGCCCTCCCTTCCCCTCCCCGCCATCGCCCACCGCGCCGCCCACCCCGCCGCCTCGCGCCGGCGCCCTCCCCGCCGCCCTCCCCTCCGCCCTCCCTTCCCCTCCCCGCCATCGCCCACCGCGCCGCCCCCCCCGCCGCCTCGCGCCGGCGCGCCGCCCTGCCGCAGCGGCGCCGGCGGCCCTCCTCCCCGCCACCCCGAGCCGCCTCCCGACCTGGCCGTGACCTTGGCCCCGCCCGCCCGCGCCCGCGCCGCCCTCCCCGCCTCGCGGCCTGCCCCGACCTCACGCCGGCCCTCCTCGACGCCGCCGTCCGCCCCGAGCTCGCGCCCCCCTGCCCGCCCTGCCCGAGGACCCTCCTTCGCAGCGTAGCAAGGTGAGACATAAACAACCTCTCCTTGATATCATGTTCATAGGTCACGTAAACTAGTTACGCGTCTCCCGTTCGAAAGAGATTCGGCATCGGTTAGGCGTCTCCCGTTCGAAAGAGATACCTATCTTCACAGTGGCGAAGCTAGAGCAAAAATAGTAAGGGTGCATACCTCACAATACTTAGAGAAAAACACCACATTTAGCTGTCCATGGGATTTTGATTCTAAAAATTTAAGGGATTTAACCATATTCTTTCCCTTTGCATTGCTGATGTGCGAGGAGATTATAGATTCTTTAACTTGTAAATTGTTGCTGAGCTTTCCCAAAAATTGGTAGACAAGGAACATAAGTGCTATCATTTGGTATATTGGCTTCTGAAGCTATTACTTGTATTGCCCTGCCACTGCCACCGTTGTGTTTCGTCGCTTGAAGGCCATGACGATATGTAAATATTTAAAGAGAATGTATCTATTTTATTTGATTTTCTATTCAATTCAAGTTCAAAAAACATGAAGTCATTTTGTTAACTTATTTTTTTAGATTGTCAAAGGATGGATGGTGCATTTTGCTGTTTGAACTAGTCTTATGGCATTCTGTATTTTGGTAAGCATAAATATTACTTATTATTAGTGATCGTACAATATATTGAAAAATTATCGTCATACGTATGTTGAAGTGTGCACTCGGGTGCTCGAACCTCTAGCTTCGCCACTGGGTGCATTTGCACCCAGTACCCAACATGTGGCTTCGCCACTGTATCTTCACCTATTAGGGCATGATAGGCATCGTGTAGATGAAATTGATTTTTATAACACCTGCTCGTATGTTAAAGGATGGATAGCCGTGACTGGATGTACACGGGCTGGCGGGGTAAGCGCGACTACGACACAGATTTCATTTACAAGGTCGATGGATTCTTGAAAAAGGCATTTGAATTAGGACAGAGTAAAGCAGTGTGCCCATGTTCCAAGTGTGAGAACAAGATATATCAAACAAAGTTGAAAATGGGTCAACACATTTGCAACAATGGGTTTGTGGCAAACTACACCAGGTGGATCTGCCATGGTGAAGCCCATCGAGCAAGGCACGAGGTCGTGAGGCAACGCATCGAGGAATATGATTCTGATGCCGGGTGCGGGGATATGTTACATGACTTTCATCAGGCACACTTCGATGAAGGACCTAGTCATGTTGGGGAGGATCAGCCAGAGCCTACCGCAAGGGCCTATTACGACATGTTGTCTTCGGCACAGAAACCATTTCACGACCATACGGATGTTTCTCAACTGGATGCTGTCGGGCGGCTAATGGCGTTGAAATCTCAGCTTGGCATCAGCCGAGACGGCTTTGATAATATGTTGACGGTTTTTGGTAGCCTTCTTCCGGGTGGTCACAGTTTGCCACGCAACATGTATGAGTCACAGAAACTCCTTCGTGCACTTAAGATGCCGTATGAGCAGATACATGTCTGTCCGAAGGGATGCGTCTTGTTTAGGAAAGAGCACGCGGATGCAAACTACTGTCCCAAATGTGAGTCCTCTAGGTACCTGGAGGTAGACTCTGGTGATGGTATTAAGAGGCAACTCGAAATCCCTGTGAAAATCCTACGGTACCTTCCGTTCATACCGAGGATCCAACGACTATACATGACCGAGGAAACCGCAAAACAGATGACATGGCACAAAGAAGGCAAACGATATCGTCCTTTGAATATGGTACATCCAGCCGATGCCGAATCATGGCAGTATTTTGACAGCAAGTATCCTGAGGAAGCTGAGGATGCTCGTAATGTACGTGTTGCGTTGGCGACAGATGGGTTCAATCCTTATGGAATGTCGTCTGCCCCATACACTTGTTGGCCTGTGTTCGTTATCCCTCTCAATCTCCCTCCGGGCGTCATGTTTAAACGACAAAACATATTCTTGTCGTTGATAATTCCTGGACACCCGGGGAATAATATGAGTGTGTACATGGATCCTTTGGTTGATGAATTGCAAAATGCTTGGGATGTTGGGGTATGGACATACGACCGAGCAACAAAGACAAACTTCAAAATGAAAGTGTGGTACATGTACTCCATGCATGACCATCCAGCATATGGGCTATTTTGCGGCTGGTGTATCCACGGGAAGTTCCCATGCCCAGTATGTAAGTCAGCTGTCCAGTTCTTCTGGTTACAAAAGGGTGGCAAGTATGTTGCGTTCGACAAACACCGACAATTTCTCCCTATGGACCATCCATTCAGACGGGACGTAAAGAACTTTACAAAGGGTGTGGTGGTTGAAGACCCGCCGCCGCAGTTTTTGACAGGTGCCGCTGTTCTTGAGCAGTTAGACGCGCTCCAAGCAAATGAAGGAGGTGATGGCTTTGTGGGATATGGTGTGGTTCATGCCTGGACTCAGAAGTGTGGCCTGTGGAGGCTCTCCTACATGAAGCACATTCTTCTTCCACATAATCTTGATCTGATGCACACTGAAAAGAATGTCGCCGAGGCAAGCTGGTGTACAATCATGGACATTCCTGATAAGACAAAAGACAACGTTAAGGCTAGAGTGGATCAAGCTAGGTTATGCAATAGACCAAAGCTCGACATTCCGCCTCCCAAAGACGGCAAGAGATGGAAAAAGCCTCCAGCCGATTTTGTACTGAAGAGGCACCAAAGGAAGGAAGTACTAGAATGGTTTAAAACTTTAATGTTCCCCGATGGGTATGCAGCGAATCTCAGGAGGGGGGTGAACTTAAGTACCATGCGAATCAATGGTACTAAGAGTCATGACTACCACATATGGATTGAGCGGCTCCTTCCGGTGATGGTTAGAGGCTACCTCCCTGACAATGTGTGGCTAGTGCTGGCAGAGTTAAGCTATTTCTTCCGCACCCTTTGTGCTAAGGAGTTGCCTCGGACTCTGGTAGCAGAAATGGAAAAAATGGCTCCTGTGTTGCTTTGTAAGTTGGAGAAGATCTTTCCTCCCGGTTTTTTCAATCCGATGGAGCATATGATTCTGCACCTTCCGTATGAGGCACGAATGTGTGGACCTGCGCATGGCCGTTGGTGCTATTCAATTGAGAGACAACAAAAGGTTCTCCGAACCAAATGTAAAAACAAGTGCAAGATTGAAGCCTCCATGGCAGAGGCATACTTAACTGAGGAGGTATCAAACTTCACAACAAAATACTATGCTGACACCCTTCCAAGCGTGCATAATCCACCCCCTCGTTACAATGCAAACGAAAATGAATCGAAGCTCAGCCTGTTCGTAGGGCAACTTGGAAGTGCAAGTGTTCGGACTGCTAAGACCTTGCAACATGCAGAGTACCGCACTATCATGATGTATGTTTTGACCAACCTTTCCGAAGTGGAGCCATACATTGAGTAAGTTGATATCGCACTACATTAATTCTAGTGGATGGTCACTAATCTTCATCTAATCCGTCTCGATTTTCTTTTCTTTTCTTTTGTACAGAGAGTTTCTGCAACAATTCTGGGTGAGAAAAAGGGCACCGACCGCGCAGCAAGTTGATACCCTTCTTAAAGAGGGTGCGGGAAGTGGATCGCCCGATTTCATTTCTTGGTTCAAACAAAAGGGCCAAAACGATTCGTCCATGTGTCCCGAGTTGAGACAGGTTGCCAATGGATACGATATTAGGGTAATGTCGTACGGCGGCTATGATGTGAATGGATATCGCTTTCACACAAAAAAGCACGATGAAAGTCGACCCAATCGGACAACCACAAATTCCGGAGTTTGTACGACATCGCAAGATGGGGTCGAGTACTATGGAATAATTGAAGAAATATACGAACTTACATTTAATGGTTGCAAACCTCTTAAGCCTGTCGTATTCAAATGCCATTGGTTTGATCCTAACCAAGTGCGGCGGACCCACGAAAAGGTTGGACTAGTCGAAATTCGACAATCATCCGTCTATCCAGGAGACGATGTCTATATTGTGGCTCAACAAGCGACACAAGTGTATTATACCTCATACCCGTGCAAAACCGACGAACGTCTTCAGGGTTGGGATGTTGTGCACAAGATCACACCACACGGTGGACTGCCTGTCCCCAACAATGAAGATTACAATATAGACCCAAACACATATGACGGAGAGTTCTTTCAAGAAGCTGGGTTACAAGGAACATTAGAGATAGACTTAACCGGAGCAACGGAAATGGAAGTAGACGAGGATGATGAAAGGGTTGATGACGAGGATGCTGGAGATGACGTTTACAATGCGAATGACTTAGAATTACTTGAGGCAGTACACTTAGGGATTGATGAGGACATTCCTCCGTCGGAGCACGTGCCTGATTGTGATCTCGACATGTATGATAGTGATGATGAGACAGACGATCCAACTAATCCCGATCACGTCGATTATTTCTAATACATGTAAGATCCGTACTAAAATATTATTGAGTTGTTTATTTCGTCTTAAAATATTATGTTTACTTCATATGTCCTAATTGTTTTAGTGTTTTTAATTGCAGGTGACTGAGAAAAGATGGTGGGGGACAGCGCAGTGCGCAAGTGCGCGTCTCTTTTTAGAAGAGTGATGCCAAGTACCGATTTACCTCTGGGTTCCACACGAGGCACAGGTCGGGGGAAGGGTGGCCCCAAGGGTCCAGGGACGAGCAGCGGCCGGGGTCGAGTGAGCAGCAGCAGGAATACGCGAACTCGGTCTTCAGCACCAGGAGGAGGAGGAGGAGGAGGAGCAGGAGCAGGAGCAGCCTGCTATCTGGTTGCGAGGTCCCTCTCGACTCCCTGACAGGCCGATACCTCTTGGCGGACGCCCGGTGATTCGACCTAAGCCGCCACTGTAAGTAATTTAATATGTTATCACTACTTTTTCATTTGGTATATTGGAAATTACTATGGAAACTAATATTTAATCTTAATCACTTTTGGCAGGAATTGGAAAGTAGTCACCCCAGGTGCTCACAAGCGCAAGGTAAACGGCATCCTGGGTACTTTGTGCAGGCAGCACTTCCCAGGCCAGGTCCACCTTAAGGGAAGGTATGAGCCAGCGTGGACATGGGAGCACTACTTTCACGCCCCAGATCAGTTGGACCAACTAAACAGGTGCTGGGATTCCAAGGCGGATCGGGTGGTGGGAGAGCTGTGGGTAAGTCTTTCTAGCACTACACTCCTCAATTTTCATCGCATTCATTGTTTACTTATGTAACAACGACTGAATAGCTTGTGTTTACATGCAGGATTTCTACACGTGTGAGCCGGGGCACGAGGATGTGGCCAAGGTTGTGGCTCACAACAAATGCCGTAAGCTCGTGAAGGACATGCATTACGAGGCGCAAGTTCAGTGCGTCATCAACTACTGTGCCACTCACGAGCACCGACGCGTCACAAAAGAAGTGGCTAGAGATATGAAGCTGACAAAGGAGCAATATTTGTTGGTAAATTTAGATTATTCTTCGTTTTAGTACATCGCTTAATTTGATTCTCTAACATCTCTGTCACTTGATCACGTCTAGGTGCCTGCGTGGTGGTGCCGTAATGATTCCCCGTGCTGGGAACGCATCGTCGACAAGTGGTTCACACGGGAGTGGGAGGAGATGCACAACGCTGGCCGAAAGCGGCGTGCGCTGATGCCGGGCCCATCACACCATCAGGGCAGCCTTAGCAACGAGGAGTACAGGGCTCGATGGGTATGGGGATTCATTTCTTCGTTGAACCGCTCAATCGTGCATAAATTGTAATTAACTTGTTGTTTTTTGCAGTCCCAGGCACATGAAGGCGCTGAATGCCCCGAGTTCGTGGGGTGGGCTATGGCCCACAAGGGGAAGGCTTCTGAGACCACCTACGACCCCAACGACCCGCCCTCGGCGTACAGTAACCCCACCGTCCACTCCCGCATCAGTGCGTACACGGAGGTGGGCAGGCAGGTCTATGGGCCGGAGTGGGATCCGACCGCCCACCCTCTTGATGGCGAGCTGATCATGAGGGCGGGAGGAGGCAAGAAGCATGGCCGGTTGATCATAGGCGACGGCAGTGTAGACTCGACCAGCTGTCCCACCCTCTCCCAGATTCGAGCGAGGGACCCAGCCAATGCTCCGGCCATACGGCCACGACAGACCGTTGCACAGCTGCGTGTGCAGCACCTCGAGGTTATTTCTGCTTCATTAATCAATTATTCAATAACTAATCACGTATTCGCCTTGCATTGCAACATTGGGATGAAAAATTGTATTGTAGGCCGAGCTGGCGGAAGAGAGAAGGCAGCGACAGCAGGACATGGCCAACATGTATGCATACATTCAAACCATGCATGCTAGTTTGGCAGCAGGAGAACCACTACCACCGCCTCCTCCTTTGTCACATCAGGCTCCAGTGACTCCTCAGGTGACCTACTTCATAACCTTGTTCATTCATTTCAAATATTAGAGACTTAGAGAACCGACAAACTTACAATCACTTAGAGACTTCGTTGAAATTGATTCTTACAATCCCTTAGAGACTTAGATAACCTAGAAAATTACAATCACCTAGAAATTAATTCTTGTCTCGCTTGCAATCTTTTATATTTTCTGCAGAATCTATCAGATGCCTCAGTGAACATGTCACCGACCATCCTCCAGCAGCAGTTGGTCCCACCGGCGCCGCCCTTCGGCCCACCACCTCAGTGAATGACATGAACTTGTGGTAATTGTGACTTGTCGTACTCGTGGACGATATATGTGTTGTTATGTGAACTTTGAGACGATATATGTGTTGTTATGTGAACTTTGAGACGATATATGTGATGTTATGTGAAGTTTGTGATATATTTGTGACATATATGACGTATGGATGATATATGTGACATATGAATGCTATATGTGACATTTTGATGCTATATGTGTCGTATTGATGATATATGTGATATATTGGTGATATGTGTGATATATTGAAGATTTATGTGATATATGTGATGTCCGAGGCTACAAAAACGAAAAAAAACAGAAGCAGTATGGTCACTTTGCCGTGTGCCAGGGAGAGGGCACACGGCGAAGTGACCATACTGGCAACCTGTATGGTCACTTTGCCGTGTGCCAGAGAGAGGGCACACGGCGCAGTGACCATACTGGCTACCTGTATGGTAGCTTTGCCGTGTGCCAGACCTGCCACACGGCAAAGGTTTGGCTAGTTCGCCGTGAGCTAAGGAGACGGCACACGGCAAAATCACCAATAGTTTACCGTGTGCAGGCAAGAAGCACACGGCAAACTTTGAAACTTCGCCGTGCGCCACAGTGCCGGCACACGGTGAACATGGGCTGACGCCGCTTGCCCCGACGCCCTTACGCCGTCACTGGCTCTGAGTCGCCGTGTGCCGGTCCAGGCCCACGGTAAAAGTCTTTGCCGTGTGCTCGACCTAAGGCTCACGGCGAAACGGACTTCGCCGTCGGGCCTGTTCGCCGTCGGGCCTTCGCCGTGGGCCGCCTACGGCGAAAACGTTCGCCGTGTGCTATTATGCTTTTACCGTGTGCCGGTGGCACACGGCGAACTTTCGGTTTCCCGTAGTGAATGGAATGCAATGCAACCATCTTCTCTCCTTCGGCATAGGACATGCGTGAATGTGAATCAGCCGGGGAAAGCTCTGTAGACTCAGTTTGCAAGTAATATCACACAGGTAGCGGTCATGCGCACAGGGCCGCCGGCTGCAAACACACAGGTTGCGTGATGCAGAAAACGTACTGCGGTTATCTCAAAAGAAAGGTGGAACTGTGGTCATCTCCCTTGTAGACGGTCCAGACGTGGGGGTATAAATATTGGTGCTCGGTCCTCTGCACTTCTACAGAATGGCTCGCAACTTCAGCCCACTAAGTGCAAATGCATTCCTTAACAGCAGCATCACCCATTATGCGAGGATGGGTTAATGAGATATTAGATGAAACTGTTAAGGCTATGGATGATACGAGTGGATTCAGAGCTTATGGAACTGAGTTGTTCTGGTTGTTTTAAATCGAGTGTTTTTGTTATGACCGATGGATGATGTGGTCTTTGAATGCTGTATGAAACCAAACTGAATTGAAATTTCTGAAATGTCAAAGCAATAACCCTGTTAACTGATGCCTTATTTATAAAGAATATTTGCGAAGGGCTTCCCACTCCGGTGTGGAGGTATCCGGTTTTGCAGTGTTTTTTTTTTTTGCGAAGGAGTTTTGCAGTGTTGTTGGCGCGGATTACCTTTCAGGCCCTTGTTCTGCTGCGTTTCAAGTTTGCTAATTGCACATGGCTTGCAGTATCATAGTATTGTCACAATGCTGCATGCATGCCAGATTCGAGAAGAGATGCCTTCTGTTCTGTGCAGGCTGCTTCCATGCTTTCCAGTTCTCCGTGGAACCAGAATGCAGGAAAAAAAATCGTAAAAATCTGAATGCAATTGGAATGCACGGAAGCTCGACGAACTTTCTGAATGTTTTCAGTCACACTGGACGGTAATGCTTGCGAGTTGCGACTGCCGGAGCCCTTTTTCCATTATCTAAAAAAAAAACAGCTTGCGACTGAGAGTGAAGCCGATTAAAGGTTGTCTCTCCGCCTATGTCGCACGGGCGGGCGGCAGGCCGGTTAAACGTTGTAGGCCGAGGCCCAAAGCTGCAGTCGTCGATCGGTCGATCCTCTTCATGCGTACGAGGCAGCATGCCGTCTGAATTCATGATGATGAACTTCCTCGCCACCGTTAATGCCATTGCCATACACAGATTGCATGATCGAGATGCTCCATCGTGATGGTCCCTCCCCCTAGGCAATCGATATGTGGAGTATAAATACTGTCTCTCTTCTCCACGATGAAGGAAGAATAGTTCACATCTATATCGACCTTAATGGCAGCACTAGTTCGTGATGTGGACATGTGGTGATAGGTCGGTGGGATATTAGATGAAACTTTTTTTTTTCTTTTTTGCGAACTAGATATTAGATGAAACTGTTAAAGATATGGATGGACGGGACATCGTGGTAGACGGGACGCCTATCGGGGGTCCGGTTCCAATTGTGTTGTATGAAAGCAAACTGATTGATGGTTGTAAGAACGGCTTAAGAAAGAACTCGCCGTTTTATCCTTAGGTCGAAGGAAGCACGAAAGTACGGATACAAGAATGGATAGAAAACATATGATTTCTTTCTTCCTCTCTGAGGGCTTTCTTTTTGCTTACACATGAATGTACTTTGTATGGAGCCTCTTCATGTAAACATATTTAACCAAGGGGCTTGCCCCTCCTGTTCTCTTTTTTTTAATTAAAAAAAGAAGTAAACTAATTGGGATTGAAGAAATGCCTGCAAACCCATGTCTTACATTTCTCAATTACTCCAGTTTGCAGCAGTTTGCCAAACCCATGTCTCGGAGTTGAGAAAGGATCAGGGGCGGAGCCAGAAAATGACCATGAGGGGGGCCAAATAGTAGTATACATGTCTTGAGGGGGTCAAATTAAAAATCTACGCTGAAATACATGGTGAAATTAGATGTGCAATACATGTGTGTACCAAGCATTAGGGGGAGGGGGGGGGGGGGGGGGGGGCGTCGCCCCCCCTTGTCTCCGCCCCTCGAAATGATGTCTTCTATGTGTTCTGCTTCAATGCATTCCAATTTTCAAGGAGGCATAGTGCAGGGAGAGGGACTAAATAATGTCCAAAAACTAAATACACTTGCAATGCACGGGAGGGTGACTTCTTCATAGTACTGCGAGCTACGAACAATGCGGATGGATGCCCCGCCGCAATGCACTTCCTGTCGCCACGCCGTTCGTTTCTTCTCCCTCCTAAGTGTTCACCGTCTGAAGAAGTCACCCAAACCTCACACACTGAGACTGTGAGGTACTGAGATAGCCGTCTGGCTTGCGCGCGGTTGACGTAGCGCGAACTCCATGATACAGTCAGTCCTCAGGCCAAAGGCTAAGCCCACGATTTACTGTCATGCGTATGAGTCCGCCGGGCGCGTGAGTTCATGACCTTCCACCTAGGGCGGGATAACGAGCCAGCTCGACTCTTTAAGGCTCAGCTTGTTAAAGCTCGTTCTGGTAACGAGCTGGCTCGGCTCGGCTCGGCTCATTATGATAACGAGCTAAAATAGAAGCTCGGCTCGGTTCATTTAGAAAGATCAAGCTGGCTCGTTAGGCTCATGAGCCAAGTATGTTAAAACTTTTATAACAAAAATTTAGATGATTTTAAGCAGTTTTTAAATATTAGCATGTGCCAACAACACAAAAATCATAATATAACACAATATTACAGAAAAAAATATCAATCTAAGTCAACAAAAGATGAAAAGTAAATAAAAATAAAAAGATGGTCCAACATTTAACATGATTTTTATTTATGCTGAACTTGGTTTATTTTTTGAATGATAAATTGAGCTTCACCTAACATAAAACTACCATCTTATTAGGGAATTAAAGTTGACATTTCTATATAATCGAGCCTATCGAGCTAATCGAACTGTTCGCGGCAGCTCACGAGCTGGCTCGTTAACAAACGAGCTATGATGGAGGCTCGGCTTGGTTCATTAAGAACACCGAGCCGAGCAGAACCGAGCCGAGCCAAAATTAAGATCGAGCCGAGCTGGCTCGCGAGCCTCGAGCTTTTTTTCCAGGCCTACTTCCACCACCGGCGTGAGTACCATGATCCCTCTGTGATTGTCACAGATGCTGCATGATCCACAAGTATGAATCATGGGGACCTCCCTCTGTGGTCTATATATACTAGGGTGGACTGGCGCGCTACGCCGCGCCCGGATGGACCCACCTGTGTAGAATTCTTTTTTTTTCTCGAACACGCAGAAGAGCTGCGCATCATTTCATTAATAGAAGAAGATAGTACAACACACAAGCACCCACATCCACACTAACCGTTACCTGTGTAGAATTCATCAGACGCCGCGCCAGGATGTGGCCTGCAGGAGTCAACGCAGCGCAGCCAGACCCAGCAACCGGTCCGATTGAATAAAAGTTATCAGAAGGAAACGTGTAAATTTCATAAAGGTAAGGGATGGACAACAACAATGCAAAGGTCAGAAGATGAAACATAGAAATAGATTAAAGAAAAGGTATCTATTTGCAAAACGACCAATACTTTATCTCCTTCACGGGAACAACACCAAACCTTATCTTCTTCCCCCTCCCGTCATTCTTCATCCCGCTCCCTTCTGCCTCTCTCACCTAGCTGCTGCGGTGCTGCCTGCTGCTCCACGGCCATGGAGGTCATCGGCCTCCCTCCTCTCCTCTCCTCCAGGCGAGCCAGGAGCATGGGGCAGCGAGGTCCCTGGCGAGGCCCGGCCACCAGTGGAGCTCTTCGTCGGCGTCGGCGCTCTAGACGGCTCCTCCGGCGCGACGTGGAAGAGGGGGCCAGGCTCTTGGCGCGCCGCGCCATGGGTGCCGGTGGAGCAGAGCGGCGCAAGCGCAACGGCGAGATGGCAGGCTGACTGAGGTCATTTCTTACAGATCGATTCTTTTTTCTCTCCCTTCCCATCCCTCCGTCAGTCTGTTTGAAAATGATGCCCGGCCATGTGCTCTCCTCCGGCAGAGGAGCGGGAGCAGCACGTGGTGAAGGCCCACCATGGCCACCGACGTACGGCAGCGACGTGGCCGCCGGGGAGGGTGGCCACGCCGGCGTCGGGGCGACGTGGGCGGACGGCCGGCGAGCACGTCCTTCCCTCCGGCCAACGAATCAGGCTGCTTCAAAATGATGCCCGGCCATGTGCTTGTCTCCGGCAGAGGAGCAGGACCAGCACATGGTGAAGGCCCACCATCACCACCGGCGTACGGCATCGACGTGGCCGCCGGGGAGGGTGGCCACGCCGGCGTCGGAGCGACGTGGGCAGACGGCCGGCGAGCACGTCGTCCGGAATGCCGAGAGCGGCGGAATCCTTTCCGCTATCAGCTCTAGACTATATACACACGATTTAGGTGCCGAGTATATAATGTTGGTGCTCGGTTCTCAGCTTACCAAGGAAGAATATTTCACAATGTCAATCCACACGATAACAGCAGCACTAGTCCTGACGCGGTGATGAGATATTGGGATATTAGAGGAAACTGTTAAGTATATGGATGAATCTGAAGCAGCTCCAATGCCGCTCCCTCCGCCCGCTTACACATGACAGATATCCTCCGCTTTGTATGCGCGTCCAAATTGGTCTCAGAAGCCAAGACCACAGCCTCTTGGAAGCGCAGACGAGTGCACCATGTTAGTGTCTAGCACCGGCAAGGACTCTCAGAAGGTTTGTGCCACAATTCAGAATCAGCTCTTCGGCTACAGCAGGTACATGCATTTCAGAGTATGTCTGAAGGTTTTGGTGTAATCGGTCCGCGTTGAAATAAAATGTACTACTACGGCGTAAGAACTTACTCCTATATGTACAATCAAATTGTACTATGAGCTACCAATTCATAAGGTAATATCTAAAATAAACCAATTAACAAAAAAGACAATAGCGTTTCGACCGTAACATTGGAGTCCGACTGTGAAACAGCCATAGATTTTTAAATTTTGCAAGATCACTACAGATTTTGTTTGTATTTCGCAAGATCACTGCAGGTTTTTTGAAAACTGTGATGAATTTGCAAAATCTAGAGATTGATGGTTGGACTGCAAAAGCATACTAGTTGATATGCAATTGCCCGTTAACAAAATGTCATAGAAGAATATCTTCATTTCAGGATTAAATAGATACTATTCTATTTACATCTGTCGGGGAGACAGTAGTAGAACGTGCCCAGCTTGGCCCATTTTATCGCTATGGGCTCAGAAACCTGGTATCCCCCGGCCTGCTCTTGGGACAGTCGTCGAGCCGAGAAGATCAGAGAGAAGCTTCCTCGCTGCTGGTTTCACTGCCCTCAGCTGCTCATCAATGCTTCGATCACGAAAAACGTTGCCGACCGCCCGGCCTGCCGCGTCCACCGAACGTCGCTGTCCCGTCCAGCTGCTCCATAGCGCGCGTGAGACCGGTGAAACCTAGCCACTCCATGCAAGGACAGGGGCGGCATTCATTTAGTCAGTCAGCCGGTTGGCGAGAAGTTACTTTTGCCGAAACAACAATTAACCTGCCGCCGAATTCCAACATTACGGAAAGGAGGGAAAGCTTTTCTGTCTTCGCAGTACAGCAACGCATATGCATCTCACCTTCTGCAAAACAACCTATGCTCCTGTAATGCTCAAGCCCCTACAGTGAAGCACAACTCATCACGTAGATATCAGCCATCACTAGCCAGTAGAACACTGTGGCAACTCACGCTGACGCGACCCCCTTGAAAAACGGTAGTTGGGACGACGGCGAAGATCGACGAAGGCGACGGAAAAGGTGAGGGATGGTAGCTTTGCTTCCCTTGCAATGTACCCCACCCAACCAACATTGTCATCACTCGACCACGTTGCTGTCAATGGGATCGGGCGGGAATTATATATCTCGCGCTCGTCCTCCTCTCCTCCAAAAGTCCCAACCCTTGCCATCAAGAAAATCAGAAATCATCTCGTGGTGGTGCAGCGACGCACTAATGCGCGCGAGCCTCATAATTGTACCGGGCTCGATCGACTCCTAGAATGCAGCTAGCTACTGCAGCTAAAGAGGCGGCCTCGAAATATTGACGAGAGGGCCGGGAGATCCAGGCTGTTGGTAGATGACGGCATATGGTCATGGGCCAGGATCCAGTGGTTTGCGAGTCGCTGTCAGGTGGTCGAGCAGTGAAGGGATCGCTGGTTGGTAGGAGAAGATCGATCAGGTCGTGTGAAAACTATGTGTGTGTGCGCGTGCGTGGCGCGCCATTGGTGGCGTTAGCGATCGGCATCGATCTGCATCGTCTCACTAGCTGTGTGTCTCTATGGTGTGGCTCGGCGCCACCTAGAGCGACATCTGCAGCACGACGACGCGAACGTACGTGTGGTCTCGGCTCTGAAAGCTACGCGCCTGCTGCATCGGCTGTAGGAGTACGTAGTTACGCTTTGCAGTTACCATGATCTGAAATCTTAATGGATCTTTAACTGATAATGGGAGTGGTGGCTGCACGTACGGACAATGGATCCGGAGTGCTGCAACTTGCTTCGTTCAATCGTTCAGCTCAGAGATCTGAGTGCCCAGAATGCTTGCTTAAGTTCAGAGAGATCTGAGCTGGGCAAGTTCCTGAGCTTGCTTCAGAATGGTGCCCCAAATCGTCGTCAGTCTTTGTCAGTCCAATAGAGACTGCATTCCAAGCACCGATATGGATGCGTTGATACGTTTAGTCTTGGTCTCCTATATCTCCGTTGCTGTTCAAAAGATTCGTCGTTGGCGCTTCAAATCACCACCCTGTTCGATCGCCAACCGGAGACGCTAGTTTATTGGCACGACCGCAACCTCCCAAATCACGCAACGCCACCGGGCGGACACTGCAGTGCTATGCATGCATTTCAGACTTTCAGTGTCAGGAAACGGCACAGCTCATACTCTTGAACCCCTCGTCGACGCGTGCTTCAATCCACGCCATTAGTTGCGGAATCCATCGATGTGAACGTGACACGCCGTGATAATGAAACGACATGATGATTTAATAGCGGGATAGGTGTGTGGATGTGCCATGCAAACCCTACCTAAATTTGCAAAAACCCTTCAACTTTTTAATGTAATGATCTGGAAAAGCTGGTTGCTTTGCCTTTACCTTTAGTTAGTAGCCCCCCTTTCTGTTCTTTTTAATCATTGATCTGAGGCGGCAGGAGTGACATAACCATTGATATTGTTTAATACTGTTGCAGTAACCTTTGACAGTCCTTGTTCTCAGGGAACGAACTGTGAGATCGGTGATCGGGAAGTGAAGAGGGCATGATTGCTCTTTAGGACCCTCGGGGATTAGAAGGTGTCATTATGGGACTGGTGGCGGTGCATAGATCATTAGCTCCATGTGAGAATATATGATATCATGTTACAACATATGACCGGAAAAGAGCAGTAAAAAGTAGTGAGAAAGGAATGGCTAAACATCTATTCCATAACGTGATGCGCGCCATTCTTTGTTGTTAATGTTGGACATAGCTTTTTCATGCTCTAGAAGTTTAGAAGGAGGTGTTCATCTTTTGACACATTTTCTTTCCATTTGCAAAGGAAATACTAAAGTAACGTAGCGGTATGATATTGTAACTGGCCCGCAGCCACTTATCAGGGGCGCGCAGACAAATTAATTGCTCAACCTCCATAGAACAACAACCATCACTCTCAGGACCGAAAAGGCATCACAGGGAAAAAGCTAATTAAGCAGCTGGCATTTGCACCAACCAACCAAAACAAGGACTGCCTTCCACGCCCATGCATGCAATTGCGTACGTAGACAGCTACGTAGCTGTACGCTTGTACTGCATGTACCCTTCAGTCTACCGATACTGATAAAGAGTACACAGGCATACGCATGAAGTCACAAAGATTCGGTGATACGTACAAGGATCATGTTAACAGTAATGCTAGTAGTAGTAGCTACAATAGTTTATACCGTAACCGACTAACTGTATCCCCTGCCTGGCGCTGCTTATATTAGTACGTACTTGATGACCACGTAAATTGCAAGCTTAACTACACCATAATCAGTGGCACTGTGATGAGCTGGAGGCGGTTGAGGCGTTGAGCTCGCAGCTGCTTGCTCATTACCGCCACGCTATATAACCATCACTCTCCCGCCCGCTCCCTCCCACTGCCCTGCTCGAGCTCAGCTCAAGATCCACGAAATGGCTCTCCTCCGCCCCCTCGTCCTCGCGCTCCTTATCGCCTCCTGCGCCGCGCAGCAGGCGCCACCGGCGCAGCCGCCGCCGACGCCCAACGCGCCGCCGTCCAACTCCCCGCCGCAAGCGCCTCCGGCCGGCAACCCACCGCCGGCGCCGCAAGCGCCTCCGAACGGCACCCCGCCTCCGGCTCCCCAGGCGCCACCGCAGGCGCCGCCTCAGGCTCCTCCGGCTCCGGCAACACCGCCTCCGGCACCGCAGGCCCCGGCCACTCCTCCTCCTGCTCCCACCACGCCGCCTCCGGCCCCGACAACTCCTCCTCCCGCTCCCACCACGCCGCCGCCGTCGCCGCCGGCTCCCACCACCCCGCCACCGTCGCCACCGGCCTCCCCGCCGCCGTCCCCGCCCTTGGCGCCGCCTCCAGCCATTCCTCCTCCCCCGGCCACCCCGCCGCCGGCCAAGGCTCCCGTGACCGCGCCGACCGTCGCCCCGACGCTCCCTCCCGTGGCGACGCCGTCTCCGTCCCCGAAGAGCCAGAAGACCCCCGTCACCGCGACGTCACCGGCGCCCTCGCTGTCGCCCACGGCCGCGCCGTCGACGGACGAGTCGGGCGCGAGCGCGCGCGCGGCCGGCTTAGCCACGGTCGTGGCATTGGCTGGCGCGGGCCTCGCCGTCCTGCTTTGAGCTGTAGACTCCTCTTCCTCCTCCCGTCGATGTTGTCATCCCTCCCCGTGCCACGACGACGCTTCGCTGCTGCTCCATTTCATTTGCATTTTTCTCTTTCGTGTTGTTATTTAATTTTACCAGCGATATGCTCGGACCGATGGATTCTTGATGTACGACGACGACGATGATGCATTGGTTGGATGGATGTCCGTCCCATGCATTTCTTTGGATCTGCGGGCGGGTGTTGGTTAGTGTTCTGCCCGCGGGTGTCGCACTGTACGTTATCACTACTGCTACATTTTGATTCTATAGAGAGAGAGGATTTGTGCATATTTTTGATGTACCATTGTTCGTTCCTTCAATAAATTCTCTATGCAGCTTACTCACTGTGACGATCTGTAGTGATTCTTTGACGACCCAACCACTTACTGGTACGTGCAAGAAATGAAGCATGGTACTAGGGTACTTGGTCCTGTGGTGGTTGTTTAAATCACATTGACGAATTGAAAAACAGAGGAAGATTTCATTGGCTCGGTTCAGGCTTCATAGCTGGGATGTAATTACCACAACGCATTGGAGGTAGCTAGGTACTGCAAGTAGGAAACATGTCCACGTGAGTGACCATGTGCGACTGTTAAAAGCACGGACGCTTTTCCCCGGAATGCGAGTGCACATCTCACCTACTGTAGATCGGAAAAGCGGTAAATGACATGAGCTGCAGTGTTAAAAATAAAAATCTGACAAAAAGATCATTTGCGACATTTTTTTCAGAGGAGAAGCGAGACAACGTTTAGTTGGGCCTTTTCTTTTAGCGAGTGGGCCCAGATGACGGGCCCAACACGAATTAGCCCATTGAAGAGAGGGAAAAAAAAAAGAAGGTGTCAGCGGACTGAAACGTGGCAATGTTTCTGTGTCTCAGTGTCTGCCTGCTCCATAATCTGATTAATGGAGCAATCTTTCTTCATATATAACTTCTGTTTCAGTCGTGGCTGGAAAAAGAGGAGGATAAAAGCTGCTACAGATCGAATTGCGTAAGAAACTTTAAGCTGTTTGCTGAACGCACGCCCGCCCCTACGTACTGCCGCAAGTTCATGAAGCACGCCACGCCCGTGGAAAAAGGCTGCGAGAGGACGCGCGCAGGCAGGACCAACATGACATGCCACGGTAGGTGGTGGGTGGCGGAAGGGGTCACGCCATCACCGCCAATGAGTTGAAGACGACCATACATATGCATGAGCCGCCGGGACCGGGATAATTAAGCTGATGGGCCCGGATCCAGACGCTGAGGCACCAGCAGCGAAAAGTGATAAAAACGCCCGCGAGTCGGCGACACGTATTGTACCGCCGTGAATCTCCTGTCTCCCCTGCGCACCGCCGCCGTCGTACGACGTTAATTAGCCACGCCGGCATCGCTTCGGAGGCACGCCATGCACGCGTGGGATCCTGCCATCCTGGGACGATAGATGTCAGTGTCACGTACTCATGGCACAGCTAGCTCGGATGAGTGCGCGTCACGCAGCGTTGCCCACCGGGTTCGAGCGCTGGTGCCTCACCCGGGTGTCGCACCCTCCGGGAGCAGGCCTGAGCCTTACGGCTCCTCGTGTCTGCTCCCGAGTCCATGGCTGCAGATGGCCCCTGCGCTGGCCCATCCTCTGAAAAAAAAAAAAGAAAGAAAAAAAACGTACTCATGGCACAGCTAGCTCGGATGAGTGCGCGTCACGCAAGGATCGGAATCCCGGATCCGTTCGAGCGATTGGTAACTCTCAGGTCTTAATTCTGCCTCAATTTGCCGAAGCCATCAAAATATGCCGCGCCAAGTTGCATTCGGATCAGCCACCTAGCCTGTCATTTTCACTCATCAAGATCAAGAGGTGCTTTCCTGCCTGATCTCCCGCTCCGGCTTCGCACATCAATGGGGAGCAAGGCGTGGGTTGGAAGGGCCATGGCACAATCATGCAGCTTCATGCATGTGGACCGGCCAAAGCAACAGGCTGGGGCACGAAGGATGCTGGGCAGAACTTAGAGCTGGAATGGTAAGTGTGCTCATGAGTTCGGTGTGGCACGCCGCACGCCTTATCCGTCGCATTCTGAACGGGCCTAGTCCGTCGTTTTGGGCCTGGACTACACCGGTAAGAGGGCATCTCCGGGCCCGGGAATCGTTGGTTCAGTTTTGGGCTTTGTGACCCGAAAGCTTTCAGCGACAGTTTTCATCTTTGCGCCGGAATGCCGTTGGCAGTCTGCAGTGCACGCGTAGCGTTCTGGACCCGTTATTGTGGCGTTCTGGCCGCGCACCTTCGATCGTGTGCGCTCTGCGCTGTCGCTCAACGCTCTCTCGCTAGAGCTCCGTGCGCTCCGCGGCTGCGGATGCGCACCCAATATTTGCGTCAAGTGCGGCTCACGGACAACCCAATCAAATAGTCACGGTACGAACACTGACAGTCAGCACGGGGCGATCTGAGCTACACAGGAATGGAATTTTGTGCTAAATGAAAAGCGGTCGTGCAACACGGGTCACCAACCAGGCGTTCGCGACACAGCAACAAGAACAAGCACAAGGAGTGGAGCGCTAAACAATCGAGCTCCACAGAAACAGAGGTGCCGGGAACGGGAACAGCTATTAGCACTGCCTCTCGCCTAGCTAGCTAGCTAGCTAGCCCAAGAGAGCGACGCCGACGAGAGCCGCGGCGCCGGCGGAGAGGCCCATCACGAGTCTGCTGCTGCCGGCAGCGCCGGCGCCGTCCGAGGTGGATCCGGTGGTGGGCGCGGAGGGCGTGGACGGCGTCGTGGGTGTCTGGTCCGGGGGCGTCTCAGCGCCCGGCGCGGCGGGCGTGGTGGACGGCGGCGCCTCGGGCGGGGACGCCGCCGGGGTGGCGGCGGCGGCGACCGTGACGGCGAGCTTCATGCCGCCGCTGCAGTGGCCCGGGGTGCCGCAGACGAAGTAGCGCGTGCCGGGGGCCGTGAGCGCGATCTTGGTGTTCTGGTCGCTGTACGACTGGATGGAGTTGCTGGTGGAGCACGCGCTGTAGTCCGCCGAGCTCACCTCCGCCACCGTGTGCATCATGCTGTACTGGAACACTGCAACGTCCACGCACCTTATCAGCCAAGAAGAGTGAGTACCAAAGTACTGACACGTACGTGGGCCACAACATTGAACTGCTGTTTTTTTTCTCAAACAAAAAATCACAGTTGAAGAAAAGTGCTGTGTGGTTAACTACGGTACTAGTACTAATTACCAAGGCTGTCGCCAACATTGAAGGTTTTGCCTTTGGCCCAGGTAGTGTAGTCCACGCCGCTGGTCCAGCCCGACGAGTCGCCGACCACGTAATCCTTGCCGTAAGCCGGAGCGACGGCGGCGAGGAGTACCAGAACCGCTATAAGGGCAGCCATGAAGACAACTTATTAAAGCAACCCAGGCCGGCCGCCAATGTAGATGGACGAGTACAAGGTAGCAGGAGGCTGAGCCGTGGGGATTTAAGTGCAGTGAGACTTGAATGATCAACAATATGGTTATATAGGGTCACTGAAGCGATGCAGGTACTCCACTACTAACTAAAGTGGTTTGGTAAGTTTTGGTGCAGTTGGGTTAGTTATGCTCGTCACCAACTCTCCCTGCTTTGGCCTCCCCTGATTTGCTGAGCGATGTCTAGAGACGCGCGGACCAAAACCAACAAAATGTTCAGTTCAGCTATGCCGTCCTAGTAGAATAATCTGCGGGGTTCAATTAGTTGTTGGAATAGGAACAAATACTAAGTTAGTGCTCACTAGTCACCAGTTATTACTTGCTGAATAGCGAAGTGCAGGCACGCAATGACGCAGACCACAACTGCAAGTTTAGAGTGTGACTTCTCCGTTTCTAGAACTAGCCCATATGAGTACCGAAAATACTTTTGATGACAACCTGTTTTTATGGCCACTTTTTAGCATTGAGGCAGCTCTTATAACAATTTTATAACAATTCTCACCAGTAGAACATTTCTAGAAGAGTAACATTCATGGGCGATCCCTTAACTTGTCAGAGAAGTCATTGGGTCTTCAAACTTGCAATTTGCACGTTCAAGTCCTTAAACTTATCGAACATGTCATTAACATCCTAAATAGCGAAAATACCCCGATGGTCGATGATTTGGTTGCTTACAAGGTACAATTTCTCTGTTTCATATCCATTATCTGTTTGGGATGGATGATGATAGCGTCCATTTTAACGAGGACTAATGAAGCAACCATATTCAGTGGATATTTTTGAAAATTTGGACCTAGATGCACATTTAACATTTCTAATCAAATTGAACAAAGACAACTTGCCCCTCTCCGGTCATATATTGAAAACTGAAGGAAGTATTTGGTGTGTGTATGTTTTAACAGAAGCAAGTACATATATACGATCCATAATTTCAGAGGAGTGTTAGCATTGCTTGAATCAGGAAAACTTCAATTCAATGGAGTAAAGAGACGGGGAAAGGTAGAACCAAGGGAAGCAGCTATCAAGTTTTGGTTTGACCGCTGAACAAACCAACAGTTTGATAGTTTGTGTATTGTAATTTGCGTGGGATCAAAACCCATTAATGATTGATTGGCTTTTCATCGCCAAGCAGGTGAGAATGTGAGATAGACAGCGACTCGTGGGCCACTCCTGTAGCTGCTGCCATCGTTTGTAATATTGATCAAGATTTGAGGGACCCTATCTAGATGGATGCATTATGTCAAATGCTAATAGTAAACCACTATTCACAAATAATTGCATGCGTAACGCTTTTTCGTTGAACTGCCGGACCAGTCTTCCGTACAAAATAAAGTACTATAGGGTCAGGTACGCGTTGGTACCCGACCATTTTGATTTTTGAGTATATTTAGGGTCAGAAGAGAAGTTTCAGTGTTATCTCATCTGAATGACGGAAGGACCACTCTTTCTGTATAGAATAAAGTATACTGGTACGCGCTGCTACTCGATCATTTTGAGTGTCTACGGTCAGAACGTAAGTTTCGGTGTGATTATCTGAGTGACGGAAGATTATGACTTTTTTCCCCATGATGAAACCATTTGCAGCAACGGGCCACGAACAAGAGAAGTCGATGGGCATGACTCTAGTGTAGTTCAACAACTTCCTGATCAGTCAAATAGTTCACTAGTTTATACGAGCACGAGTTAGTTGATGGCGTGAAAGCAATCCCTGTTTATTTAGTATCGAACCCGGAATTCCGTGAACGTGCTTAGATGAAATGACAGGTATTTTCGCTGATGTTGCAAACCAGAAGATAAATGTGCAAAATACAAATACAGTATTGACAAAAAAAACTTACAGATAACTCTCCTTCACGCTAACGCCCCCATTGGAGCACAGTATTTTCGGAGCAATTTTATAGAATTTAGTTTGATTCTCACAGGATTCGAGAGAGATCCATGCGTTCCCTTGGAGGCCTAAACTAATTTTTTGTCTATTTGGGAACAGTGGCCGTGACCAGGAACCCATCGCCATCCGGCATCACGACCACGAGGCCTTCATCGCCGCCGGTCACGATGCTGTAAGACACGTGAGCGGGCTTGCCCTCCCTGAGCACGAGCTCCTCCAGCCCGAGCTCCTGCCACTGCACGACCTCAAGCTTGTTCCCGGCATCGCCAGACTCCACCGGGGCTTCCCCCGTGCACGTCTCCACGCTCATGGCTGCCGGGTTGTCCCCTTCGCCCTTGCCGGCAACGACGACGACAGAGAACTGCGGCACCTTGGCAGCGCCGAGTTTGTCGCTGGCCACCTTGTTGCTGGCCTTCATCGCCGCGTGCGTGCGCGCCCACGACAGGAGGAACCGCGCCAGCGACAGCGGGTCGGCCAGCATCAGGCTGCAGCTCACGCCGACGGCGTAGCCCCCGTCGCCCTGGAACCGTGTCAGCTGCGTGCATGCGGCAGAGAACAACACGTCAGAATTCATGCCCTGACTCAGATCTCACTGCAAGTCTGCAAGGTGGTAGTACTAGTAACAGAATATGCAGACTCGAGCTGCCGTTTTTTTCTTAATTAAATTACAGCAGTACAATGATTTGTACAGTTGCAGGACTACTACAGAGTATGGACCGCATTCGTTGTAGCGCAACCAACCTGGGGTGTGGTTACGCTACGCGTCCCTTTTTACTTTTTTTTTTTGTAAACGCTACGCGTCCCTTGCTTGAACCTGAAGTATCCTACCTCATTCGGATGTTTCATCTCTTGGTTTGGCATCGTTCCAGAACATCGCGGCATTGCATTTCAAGCAGATGAAACGACGCGAGGAGTTCCCGATCAAGAGTGACTTTTACTCTGGCAGGACTGCAGTCATCATCTTAGATCTCATCACGGGACAGCCAGACAACTCAACATGAAACTGCACATGCTCAACTTGCTTCTTTTGAGGTTTCTAGAAAGAAGCAGCTGCTCAACAGCATCTACGTTGTCTAAAAAAAGAAAGAAAGAAGCATCTAACAACACAACGGAACTGACAAAACCGATCCTGTAAGCAGCATCGAGCTACAGGTTACCTAGCCTCGGCCAAAGACAGGAAGAAGGACCAATTAAAGGTTAAAAAATTCTGATCAATACAGGTGAACATCTCTGGCCATCAGTGAAGGAAGCAAGAAGAACGGTCGTTGTCCCCATCTTCCAGTCAAACAGTGACTCGAGACCCGGACGAACGGACAGTTCATCAACCAAAAGATATGCTAGCTACCAGTACGACCAAGCGCAGGTGCGCGCACGAGATCGTGTGCCATGGGAAAAGGACTCGTGCAATTCATGGACGTTTTTCTAACGCCACGGACCGGATCGCATGACGCGGGTTGTACGGGATACGATGCATGGGTGGATCGATCAACCGTACCTGCAGGAAGCAGAGGGCGCACATGTCGGGGTCCTCGGCGTCCACGTCGGTCCACGGCGCGAGCGCGGCCTCCCTGCGCGCGCGGTCCTCGCCGGCGGCGCCCAGGAAGTCCCCCAAGGCGCCGTCCGCCGTGGCCAGCACGAGCCTGACGCCGGTGTCGTTGAGCTTGACCTCCCACGACGACCCGTCGGCGCGGCGCCGGAGCCGGCCGGCCATCTCCGGGTGCTCGGCCAGCGCCTCGCTCAGCGACTCCTTCACCCACATCGCCTCCTCCCACGGCGCCCCGTCCGCGCGGTAGTAGAGCACCACGCGGGCGCGCCGCTGCAGCGCGGCCGCGGCGAGCGGCGGCGGCGCCACGGACACGGGGCGAGCGCGCCCGGGCGGCACGACGCGCGTCGGCAGGGCCGTCTGCAGGCCCTCGATGTGGACGCACTGCTGCTGCTGCTGCGCCGGCGTGCTGGCGGGCGCCATGCGCTTGGCTCGGTGCGTGCGCGGAGGCCGGAGGGACGACAGCCGAGAGCGCACGGTACAAGTGAAGCGGCGCACCTTTTTCCCGCCCTGCGCTGGCGCCTTATTTATACATACATGCTCGTTTGACAGTTTACACTGGGGCAGTACAGTTTAGTAGGAGTACTATGCTAGCTAGTAGATGTATTTATGGGCGTATTAATACGTCATGGGCGGTGTACCATACTACACCGTGTACGAATTCGGTCCGCGAGCGACGAGTCGTGTTCATATTACCGGTACAGTTTAAAACGTCAGTATACCACCACATAGTGATGGAAGACTAATCGGAACTACGTGCCGTGAATTCTTCTTTCTAGAGACCAAAACAAGTGGAAAGTTTCTGTGCACTCGTGACTATTGTGTAAGAAACGTTCTTCAGTGACGTTTTCCTTGTTCGTTTTTTTTCTTCAAAAGTTGTGTCTTTGGCTAACAAACTGCAAGAAAAATGGCAGCTTTCTAGAGACTGGAGCATGCGTTGGCAGTGCGATAGTACCAGCTACACGATCGCGCTGTGTAACCGTTTCCATCAAGCCGTAGGTGGCGCCGTTGGGAGGGGGGACGCTGTGCCTTAAACTCAACATGGGCTTGCTTTACTCGTACTCCCTCTATTTTAAATTACTTGACGTTTTTTATTTTGTAAATCACGTTTGACCGCTCGTCTTATTCGAAAAATTTGTGCAAATATCATTTATCTTGTTATGATTTGTTTTATCATTAGAGATACTTTAAGTATGATTTATTTGTTTTTAAATTGCACAAAATTTTTGAATAAGACGAGAGGTCAAACGTAATCTCAAAAAGTCAAAAGTGTCAAGTAATTTGAAATGGGGGTAGTACAAAAGCTAGACGAACACCAGAGGAACAGCCAGCCGTACGTGAATATGGGCTTGCTATTCGTGAGTCTGAAGATCAAGCAAACTCAGTATTTTGAAGGTGCCCCTAAAATTAGGACGTGTGTGCCTATATTCATAGGATTGAATATTCATACGTGTTTTTGCGTCTATGACACTGAAAAAAAGAAATACTTTTTTCTCGAATACGAAGGAGAGCTTTGTATCTAAAAAGAAATAAAGATGACGCAACTTCATAAATGTTTGTACCGCTCAGTAGATGAGCATGTACCGCTACTTCATAAATGTTTGTCAACCTGTCAAAAAAGCCTTAGATGATTAACTGAGCTCTTAAAGCTCATGTTTCCAACAATTTAGGGAACCGGTGGTTCTTTGGTTTGGTAATTGGTACTCTATCCGATTTCAATCTACAACAACAATACGATGACCACAACTCTCGTGCGTGTTCTTTTTTATGACGCAACACAGTACCTCGCCTGCCACTCAAATACAAGGACCGTATTTATCAGCCGGTGGTTCTTTGGTTTGGTACTCTATCCTATTTCTTTCTTTAAAAAAAAGCAAAAGAAAAGAAAGATGACGCAACACAGTACCTCGGCTGCCACCACTCCTTCACCGAACCATCGCCCCTGTCAATTTAAGGGTTAACTCAAAATTATGCGTCAGTCTGAGTCTTCTTCGCTGCAGCTAATGCTTTGGCCACTCAAATACTAGGACCGCATTTATCAGCCGGCGCCAATGCGCCATCTCCCCTTTGACCTCTCCGCCGACCGTCATGGCTGCCGCCGTCCCATAAATCAAGCGTCATAACATTCAGTTTTGATGCAGGCAGGCAGCTTTGGTGTGATCGTGCTGCATCCATGGCATGTTCCAGAAAACGTTGAAGGAAATAGCAGAACAATTCAAATCCAAACTCTTTTTTTTTAAAACAAAGTTGTCCTGCTAGTGGCATCTATGAACTGTTATACGCTGCCTAACTGACGCCGGTTGTGATTTCTGTGGAAAATGCTGTTCTTTCTATCAGTGAAGCAGACGTCCTGCTCAAGATAGTAGCTACTGGTTTGAAATGACAATTTCTGTAAGGCCCTGAAGTTTGAAATAATCGTGCTTGACAGCGGGGGGACAGGGGCCACATACCTTTTTTTTTTTTTTTTGAGATCAACCGGAGCTTTCATAGCTTAGCCATAGGCTAGATTACATTCAGGTTCAAGGAATCGCCATAGCACCGAAGGAGCACCACAGTTTGCCACTCTTACATAGGCGAGACAAGTCTTGAGCTACTTTATTACAGAGACGATTAACAAAACAAACCTGAACTCTACCATGCTTCGGCTGAGAGCATCAATCTGCTGCAAAGTGTGGTGGATTCTTGAACGCTGATGGTTCCTATGGTCCCACAACTTCACAAGTTCCTGGCAATCAGACTCAAGATGGATTCGTTGGATTCCTTGGTTTACCGAACAGATTAAAGCTGTTGCTTCGTTTGGACGGGAAAATTAAGCCGGTTAGTTTGGTTAGGATACCGACCCAATGACTTAAGCCGGTTATCGCGTGCACGATTCAGATAACTGCATGTAATGTGACGGTAGACAAACTTCTATTACACTGCACTGTACTGCAACCCAATTGGAGCATGTTTCTTTATGGATGCATGTCCTACGACGGTGGCATGCAACAACCTTCGAGTTTCGACGAGCTTCATTTGATACTTGCATAATTTTGTTGGGTATTTCACTTACGCTACCAGTAGCATGTAGTTTAGTGGATGGCAAGTATTTGGCAGGTGATTAGGGCAATCTGCACCAACAAACAGAAAATCATGGAGCGATGGGGGGGAATTACTAGCTAGCTGACGCTATGCTTACCAGCAACAACAAACGACGGAGCCGATTGTGGAGCCTAACCTGGCTCTAGCAGTAGTATATCAACTGCAAAATTGTGACGTACCACGTGGCCCTCCATGCGATGTGACGTATTCCACGACGGTGCCACCGTCGATGCAGTCTGTCTCTGTCCGGCGGTGACCTCGTGGTTCATGTAGCCAATAGCCCAAAGATCCCAAGATCACAATCAAGCAGCAGCCGTTCTTTTTTATCAAGTAAGTGGATTCTCGCACATCTCCTCATCCCTGGCGATTCTTGATTTCCTGCCTCTGTTGCTGCTGCATACGTGTTGGTTTCGTTCTTTGATTGGACGAGAGCTAACCAACTTGCTTGATCGGTGCTTCCTAAATCGTAATTATCGAGCTTCAGCAATCAGCGTGCGTGGTAGTTACCTGGCCCCGTTGGTACCGTATTTTCAGTGTTCTCGTAGCGGGCCTTGACCTTGTGTATTGATACTATGCATTTACAGAAGAACTGACTGTACTTGTTCAACAGATCCTCATTACATTCCTCAACTCTCCATGGATTCCACTGGGCATGTCCCTGTCTTAGACTTCGGCAAGCTGCGGGGAACCTCGTCGGAGAGATCAGCCGCAGTGCAAGACATCGGCACGGCGTGCCAGGAGAAGGGCTTCTTCCAGGTGTTAATCCAGTGATACAGATATTCAGTCCCTGGCATTGCTTTTTCATCCCTACGTACGGTATAGATTTGCGATGAAGGCCTCATACCTTTGGTCTCTGCTATCAGGTCGTTAACCATGGAATCAGCATGGACATCCTCGACGGCGCTCTTGACGCCGCCGCTGCATTCTTCGACCTCCCCATGGACGACAAGTCGGACCTGATGTCTGACGATGTCTCCCAGCCTGTTCGGTACTCCACCGTTGCCGAAGTCGAAGGCAGCGAGGTCAAGATCCGTCGACATATCCTGAAACAGTACTCCTATCCGTTGGAAGAGTGGATCGGCAAGTGGCCAGCAAAGCCGTTGCAGTACAGGTGAGGTCCATAGATTTTTTTCCCTCGTAGCCTGATTCGCAAGTTTTTCGCATCGGCAACTCAGATCGTGCTTGCAGGGAAAAGATGGCGAGGTATTCAGTACAGGTGAGGCGGCTGGTGTCAGAGATCGTGGAAGCCATCACAGAGAGCCTGGGTCTCGGCCAGGGCTACCTGAGGACCCAGGTGGACCGTGGCTTCGAGATGATGGCGCTCAACTGCTACCCGAGCTCCGACGACGGCGTCACCGGCTTCCCGGCGCACACGGACTACACCCTCGTCACGGTTCTCCTTGCCAACGGCGAGGGCCTCGAGGAGTTCGACCGCGACGCCGGGTCGTGGCGCCGTGTGCCGCACAGCGCCGGGTCCCTGGTCGTGCACGCCGACAACTACCTCGAGGTCCTGAGCAACGGGCGGTACAGGGCGGCACTGCACCGGGTGGCCTCGGGACGAGGAGGCACGAGGGTGTCCATCGCCAGCCTGCCCTGTCTGGCCATGGACGAGAAGGTCCAGGTGCCGAAGGAGCTGGTCGACGAGCGCCACCCGGCGATGTACCGGGGGAGCAGCCTGAGGGAGTTCATTGAGTTCCTCTCGGCTGGTGGCAAAAGCAGCGACTTCATGGAAAGTCTGAAGGTTAGTGGAGCAGAGTAGCCATGATTTGCCGTTCGATCAAAGATTGCTGTGGAGTGTTGTTGTTGTTGTTTTTTTTTTTGAGCAATGCTGTGGAGTGTTGTGGACGAGCGACGCGGCCATGCGGGCTGCGAACTCAACCATAAATGGGCCTGTCTTTGATTTTCTTTTTGTCACTTCCGGCCCATTGACCATCACTTGTCGTCGGAACTTGCAACAACGCCTTCTCTTTTTTTTTCAAGGGAAAAGGCTGAGATTTATTAAGCCACAGCAGGGTTACAATCAGCTGCTAGTCTAGGCAGCTGCGGAGCCAAACTTTGGAGAAAGGCTCCGCACATGCCTTATTAGTTCACAAATGACTAACCCTATTGAACAGCGCCTTTGTTGAACGGCTACTAGTTCATAGAGAGGTATTAACACCTTTTTTTTTCGATCACACAGTAGAAATCAGACACTCACAATGCACGCACACTTACTTTTATGAATGCATATACGCAAACATTGCTCTTATGAGTAGTTCCGAAGACCAAACTGGTAAATCATTAAGATTGACAAAGCCACTACTGACATTTCGTTGTCGATGGCTACCGCTGAAAGCACGCTATTAAATTATAGAAAATTCTCTCAGTCGAACCTCGTTTTTTTTTTGAAACGGGGCTCGCGCCCTCCACTTCAGTAAAAAACAGGTTTAAAGTACAAGACTACAAACGCGACACAACAGCAAAAGCACAAGAAAACCTGGACGACAGGACTAGCCTATTACATCCAACAACATCCGATAGACCCTGTTTTAAGACTGAGCAAACTAGAAACGCCACACCACATTTTCCACAGATATTTCACCCCACGCCGGCGATCCTCCTGGTGGTTAGCGCCCACCCTTGCGATCTTCTAAAAGCTTCACTTGCCACTTTTTGAAGCTGCTTGCTTCCCAGTTCCACCATCTTTCTTTGATTCTTTTTCTGCAACAGAACCCATTTATCAAGCCATGAGCAGACATAGAAATAATTTCAGTAAGATTAGTTAGCTTCTTGTCACGAAAACAAGTGTTATTTCTGATCCTCCATATGGACCACAGAAGAGCACCACACCCAACAACACTAGAGACCTAAACTTGTTTTCAAATCTATTTAGCCAAGTCCCCATCAGTCAGTCGAACCTCGTGGTATTAACACAGTTTGTTTATGTGTGGGCAACAATTTTCTCTTGTTGGATGTTAATTTTCACATGCAATCATTGCGCTCTGTGACGGGACCCACCTAGTGTCGCACTGATCTATGGATTAGATACCCCTTTTCCTGCTCCAATATGGCTTTCGATCATGCAAAGCAGACGACCATTGAACCAGACATGCGTCATGGCCCGCAACCACCGTATGCCATATTGGCACCACACAAAGGTTGACGACCAAAGCGATATTCTGCTGTCGGGGCAGCGAGGTGAGAAAATCTACCGTTTTCTCGATTTCTCCATGATCACACCAATGCTTGCTCCTGTGGCTCTCCAGAAGCTCCCTGTGGTCTTTGCGTCTCCATCATTTTCTTTTCCAAAATCATCAACTACTTAACTGTGCAATAACAGCCGATAACCTTTGGGTCCCTTTCTCCTGCTTCTCGTGGAGGTCTCCCTTGCCAATGCGGCGACACTGATGGGCGCTGTTCTGCACTGCACATCACCTTGGCATCCCACACGCGCGCGGGGCTCTGGCCCCCAAGAATGAACGCAAGGACACGTGTAGCCAGCACCCTTTTAACGCGGCGACACCCTTGGCGAGTGGGCTTCACGGAAAGGCAGGCGCGTAGTGGATGTGGCCGTCTCGCCGGCGCGCCCCACAAGATTCGCCGGGAGGCCGCTTTTCGTCCACCACAAGCTGCGGGATCGAGCCGAGCTGCGAATTCAGCACGAGGAACACACGAGGGTGCCGCAGGTTTTGCACGGGCGATTCAGTACAGGATCCGGAAACCGTGGCCGTCCCGCGTGATGGAAATAAATATTCCCGTCGCTGCCGGAAGAAGACAAGCGGAATGGCCGAAACACGCGATCAGCAGCGGCCGTAATCATATCGGCATCGATGAATAAGGAACCACGAAACAATCAGTGTGTCAAGCTCCTGATCTGTGTGTTGGTTTCTTTTCTGTTGAAAAACAGGAGTACAGCACTGCTGCGTTGATGGCAAGCTCCTGTATCAGATCGATTAAGGTTACAAAAAAAGTCGTTGGTGTCATCTCTACTGCATCATGGGATCATCTTCTTCACTAACGATCAGTATTTGAATAATAACTTCCCACAGTGTGTGACCCTGAGCACAATGACAGATTCGATCCCTTAAAACTATGGTAACATGCTTTGTCAACGCCTTAGCATAAGAGTTTTTTTGGTAAAAAGAAAAGGTTGGGGCCACTATCAGTAAAGTTATTTGCAAGTACAGTGTTGATCTCAAGCGAGAACCCACTATATTTTAGTGGCGAAGTCAGTGGGGGAGACAGCCAGGATAATCAATTAGTAACTCGGTCCAATAAAATTCGTCGTTCTTCACAAGTCCCCCCCGCGTGGTGGTTAACTTACGTGGCCAACTAACTCACCCACGCTTTTTAGTTTATGGGATGGCCAAGTTGCCAACCGATCCGATCTTTCATCACGTTCTCCATGTCAAAAACTGCATTGTTCACGCCATGAATTACACCACCTCGGCTTATTTTATTGGCTCTCACCACTTGTCTCCGTCCACCATGGTCCTTCCTATGATTATTCACTCAGTTGATTGGCCAAATCGTTCAGCACTCCTCAACTGGGCATGGCAACTTGTCATCTGCGTAAAAAAAATAATCGAAACGGACCATTTGGATTTGAGAGCCGAGACTGCTGCATTTCCGAACATGCAATGGTCCTAACAAGTGAGATTAATGTAGTAGTAATTTGTAGCACTTCATTCGTGGATCCAATCCAATTGAAGGTGTTGATATGTTACCTAACTTAAAAGGAGTAGTTATAAGTACCATGCTTTTTTTTCAAATAAAGGGTACTTTGCAAAAGAAAAGGAAAAAAGAGAGACAAAAAAGAGAGGAGGAAAATAGTAGACAAAGACCTTCGTTCGATTGAAAACGTCTCCCACTAGCACTGTCACAAGGAAGAATTAGGAGCCGATGGAGCCAGTCCGGCCATCAGAATGCAAAGACAGAACGGCACTGTAAAATAGACCACATGCTGTTACGAGATGATCAGAGAACGAGTTCTTGCATCCGACCTCGTTGTTTCCAGTTCAACCGCGGTTGCGTTTCAAAGATTATTTTCACCAACGACCACGGTCCGTCCCCTTGCGTTCATATGGAACCCTTCCATATGTACCACCAACCCCCTGCTTACAATTTCTCCTGGACTTTGAAACCTTTGACGTCGGTCCGAGCTCAGTGACCTAACCCATCACGAACTGGTTATAAAAAAGGATGATTTAGTCTAAACCTTTTTTTTTCCTGAACATGTCTCCCAACGGGAGGGCTGGATTGGATCTGATCAGAGGTATTCAGGTTTGGAGCACAAGGCAGGTGGCAAGCGTTGAATTCAGGGCAGAATCAAGGCCGCATACATACATACGGACGCGGTGGTTTGACTTGACAAAACAACAATCTTTTTCTGATCTCGTCCAAGAGCCCGTACCGTAGCAGTTGGATTTGTTAATGGCGCTTGCTAGTCAACTCTGCTTTGCACCGGAGATCCGTACAGCGGTACAGCTGGTACACCGATCACCGAATGTGAATCCGGACCCGTCGCGTGGCGCGTGGTCGCGTGTTATCATCGCCTGTGCCCGGCTCGCTAAACATTTTACCAAGACCGGAAACATCAAATTGATAAAAAAAAAAAGACCGGAAACATCAAAGGCCGTGTGGATACGCGCTCCTCGACGAATACTAAAAGCGAGGACCGGGCCACGACAATCGCCGCGTACCCTCGAATCGAATTGTGACGGGCGCCGCGAGTCAAGGCGGCAGCGAGGTCCAACGCGCGCAGCCGCGTAGCAACGCGCGAGGAGAAGAGCAGCTCGGCGCGTCGGCTGGCGAACGCTGTTACGTGCGTGGACTAGTCGGCTCCGCGGGGGTGGCCAATCATCTCCTTCCCCGACCTGCCCAGCCCAGCAGGGTGCGTGGGCCACTCGCGACTTTGTCTCTTGGCGTCGGGGCCATGGAATCGCGACGTCAAAGCGGATGCAAGCGGCAAGCAGGAACCACTCCCAATCGATAATTTTTCTCCGCGCCGCGCTCCGGGGGCCCCTGGCCTGGCCTCTTCCTCCCGGTTATAAAGCCTCGCCTCCCGCTGCGATCGTAGCACATTTTCGACGGACACAGCTAGCCTAGATCGGGTCTGCTTTGAGGAGGTGCTTGCGCTTGACCAAAGGAGGAGAAAGAGCCCGAGCAAGCAAATGACAATTGCCGCCGCGGTGTCCGCGCCCACGACCGCGCCTGTGCACGTCGCGCCGCGCCACGCCTCCCCCGCGGTGCATCCCCGCCCGCCGCCGCGCCGGGACCCGTCGCCGCTGAACCCCAACACCGCCACCACCACCGCGCCGCTCCGCTCGACCAGCCCCCCGGGGTCGTCCTCGGATGGCGGCGCCAGGGCGCACATCGCCAACCTCGACCGGGTGCTCGGGAAGCCGCCGCAGGTGCCGCGGCCGGCGAGCCACAACAGCAAGCGGGAGGAGGAGGACGCCGGCGGCGAGCAGGAGCCGCTCAACGTCCGCCACGGCCTGCTCAACGCGCTGAACCTGTCCTTCTTCGTGCCCATGCCCGGTATGCGGGCCCGCACGGCGGCCGACGAGCACATGTCCCCGCGCAGCCTGATGCACATGCAGCAGCTGCTCTCCGCCGACTCCCCGCGCGCGTCCCCGCGCTGCACCATCGCGCCGCGCTGGCGGAGCCTCCACGGGGAAGGCGGCTGGGCGGGTCTGCTCGACCCGCTCGACTCCGACCTCCGCCGCGAGCTCCTCCGCTACGGCGACTTCGTGCAGGCGGCGTACCAGGCGTTCCACTCGCTGCCCACGGCGTCGGCGCGCCACCGCGGGCTCATGCTCCCCGACCGCTCCTACCGCCCCACGCGCAGCCTCTTCGCCACCTCCGCGCTCTCCATGCCGGAGTGGGCCAAGCGCCCCAACACGCCCGAGTGGCTCACGCAGCAGTCCAACTGGGTCGGCTACGTCGCCGTCTGCGACTCCGAGCGGGAGGTGGCACGCATGGGCCGCCGCGACATCGCCATCGTGCTCCGCGGCACGGCCACCTGCCTCGAGTGGGCCGAGAACCTCCGCGCCTCCCTCGTGCCGCTCGACGGCGACAGCAGCGACGGCCCGGACACCGTCGGAGCGGAGGAGCCCAAGGTGGCGCGCGGCTTCCTCAGCCTCTACAAGACGGCCGGGGACAAGGTGAAGAGCCTCTCGGCCGAGGTCATGGACGAGGTGCGCCGCCTCATGGACAAGTACAAGGGCGAGGAGCTCAGCATCACTGTCGTCGGCCACAGCCTCGGCGCCGCGCTGGCGCTCCTCGTCGCCGACGAGGTCGCCGCCTCCATCCCCGACGCTCCGCCCGTCGCCGTCGTCTCCTTCGGCGGGCCCAAGGTCGGCAACAGCGCGTTCGTCGACAAGCTCAACAGGAGCGGCAAGGTCAACGTCCTCCGCATCGTCAACGCCGGCGACATGGTCACCAAGGTGCCCGGGGTGGCGCCGCGCCTGCCGCTCAAGAAGGAGCAGTACCAGCACGTCGGCGCCGAGCTCCGCATCGACAGCAAGAACTCGCCGTGCCTACGCCCCGACGCGGGCCCCGCGTGCCGCCACGACCTGGAGGCGTACCTGCACCTCATCGACGGCTTCACGGGGACGGGACGCCCGTTCCGCCACGACGCGCGCCGCAGCGTCATCCGGCTGCTGCAGATGCAGAGGGGCAACGTCAAGAAGGAGTACGTCAACCGGGCGCGCGAGCTCGGCGTCGACCCTGCAGCGCCGGCGGACGTTGGCCGGAGTGTGGCCTACGGCAACTGCGCCCTCGCGAGCCCATCGTCGTGACGGGTCCACTTCACCGCGGGCCATCGACAGGTGTAAATTTTTGTAGAAGAAAGAAGAATTCTTTCGTTAGTTGCGGGTGCGAGCGGGGAAAGGATATCTCATTTTCGTTCTCTTTTTTAGATACCGATGATGCATGTACAGCACAATAAGCAAGCGCAAGTGCGCGACATAATCAATCAAGTGAAAGCTTGACCTTGATATTTCCTTTGCCTCAGGGAATTGTTACCTCGTTCACTTCTTTGAGAGAGACTGCCTCTCCTCCTCTGTAATCGAAAGTCTCAAGGATGAGCTGACAATTTCAACTCTCGGATGTCATGTCAACATGGATGGTAACTATCAACATCAATGAACCAGCAGTTCCCTTGCAAAAAAAAAAAAAAAAGAACCAGCAGTAGCAAATGTTTAGTATCTTTCGATCCTAATTCCCAATAAGTTTATACTTTACTCATCTATCGTAAAGTTGATAAGTGTGGATGCCGTCAAACTAAACACTCGTCCAGTTTCTTAGAATCTTAGTGATGAATTGATGATGTTAGAATAGACCTTTTCTTTCAAATGAAATTTTACTCTCTGAAAGGTCGAACTCGTACGAATTCCACCTTTTCAGTTGTCCTAAAATTCCTTCTTTTGATTATTAAGAAAGCTGCATTTTAGCTTTGTCTCCACATGTCTTGTTAGATGACACTAAGGATTGAAATCCCGAACTGACCGGTGCTACTGGGCGCCACCGAAATGACCGGTTTTCCGAAAAACCGCGAAATCCGGTCTGAAAACCAGACAAAATTCAAATTCTAAATTTTGAATAAAAAATTCGAAAAACAACCGGTAAACTGGACCGGTTTACCGAAACCGGTCGAAATGACCGGGAAACCGGAACGAAATTCGAAAAACCGATTTGAGAGGAAAAATACAAAAAAAATTAAAATATGAAAAAAATAGATAAATTTGCAGTGCATTGGTGCAAGAAAAACTCAAAAATTCGATCGTTTACTCGGTTAAAAAAAATCAAGGAATGTTGCAGGTTCAAAAGGAGAAAAAAGAAAAGGGGTTTTTTTCTTTTTTCCCTTCCCTTTTCAACACAGGAAACTTCCTCGATTTTTTTCACCCATCAAACGATCGATTTCTCGTGTTCTTCTTCCACCAACATGCTGCAAATTTCTTCTAGTTTTTTTACATATTTTTGTTTCAAAAATTTTCAAAATTTTCAAAAATTTTCAAATTTGAATTGAAAAACCGGATTCCGGGGTAACCGACTGGTCCCCGCGAAAACCGGTCCGGTGTACCGCGGGATTGCGATCCTTGCATGACACATGTACGCAGCCAAGAAATCCAACTAGAAGCTCCCACCGCCAGCAGCACATTGCTGTTCTCAACTGTCCACTTCTCTCCCAGAGAATGCGCCGCACGCGGGGCCTCATCGCCGTCTCCGGCCACCTTGCCGGCCGCCACTCTCCGGCGACCCCAACATCCACTAGCACCCAATGCTCCCTCTTCGCCCGCACCTTCCAAACCCTAGCCCAACCGGAGCCCGTCCGCCTCCAGAAGCTCTCGGCACCCGACTCCGGTCCGTGACCCCGCTTACAAATTCGACCTTTTCAGTTGTCCTAAAATTCCTCCTTTTGATTATTATTATGTGACCCGTGGTCGGGATTAGGTATCTTGGAGCTGAGGCTGGAGCGGCCGGAGGTCAAGAACGCCATCAATTGGGATGTGATGAAGAGGTTGCGGTCCGCGATCGAGAAGATTGAGGCCGACGCGACGGCGAAGGTCGTCCTGGTTGCGAGCTCCGTACCAGGGGCTTTTTGCGCAGGCGCCGATCTCAAGGTCTGGACTTGTTACGGCACGGTGAGATGGGTTTTGACATTGGACCTGATTAAATGAACAGAGAGCGACTGTTCAGCGTTTTATTTTGAGTAGAAAACAAGGAAATGGTTTAGGTGCATGTGCGAATTCGAGATGACTGGATTACCTATTCGATTAAAGAGTAGTTACAAAAAGGTTCTCGCTGAAATTTATGGGTGAACTTGGTGTAATGCTGACATTGATGTTCAGCGTGTTGTTAAATTTAATAGTTATTAAATAAAAAAAATAGAATGAGTGGTGTGGGATAATGAGGAGCATCTTAGTATGAGACAAAGAAGGATGTGGTTCCATGTGTTGAAAGACAATTCCCTTCAATAAAGAAAGTTTTGAAGGACAAGTCTATAACTCTAGGCTGAATAATTAGTGAATACTAAAGGGTGTCCCTTAAAAGGAACAGCTATGCATTCTTATGTGGAGGGAAAATTTATGAACTTATTCATTATTTGAACCATCTTGGTTGCACTTGTCATTGTGCAGTTGCTCTAGACATGATTCAGTACAATTTTTAGATGATTTGTTAACGAAGAAAAGAGCTAGTGGAGTTGGAAAATAAAGACTCATGATTAAAACCCATATGAATTATGGAGGGGCAGGTATCTTGAGGCTCATCTAAGGATACAAGACAAAAAGGATGAGGTATATTGATTTGAAAGACAATTCATTTTAAAAAGAATGCTTTGGAGGACTATTTTGGAAACTATGTACTCAATAACGATAGTAAACACTTAAAAGTGTAGCTTAAAAAGGAACAATTATGAATTCACAGGTGAATGATTATTTATTAGAAGATTGATGGCTTACTTATTAGTTGAACTATGTAGCTTGCTCTTGTGTTTGTGAGGTTGCTTTAGATATGGTTCAGTATAACCCTAGTATGTACGAAATAAAAATAAATTCATTCCATATCATGCGGAAATTGTCCTGTATTATTTCTTACATTCTGAAACACTCTTCATTAACAAGCAATTATGACAAATTCTCTTTCAATTTAAATATGATTAAGCCCCACCAAACAAAGGCCGTATGACTCCTTTTTCCTTCTTGGGTAATTATAACATATTGCTCTTCTTCTCTTAACAGCTGCAAATGACTGTCATCTGCCTTTATCTTGGAGTAAACTTCAGGGTGCAGCTAAAAGATAATCTTTGCATATTCTGTGGCCTGTGATGAGATTGATTTCTGAACCAATTTGTTTGCCCTGTCATAATTGATGCAGTAATGTTTGCCTCTTTGTTGCTGTCCATGTATTTGACATTTGGGTCAGTTCAGGAATTAAAAAACCTTGCTGAATCTGAAATCATTCCGCATCTCAGGGCAATACTATTGTTAACAGGAAAGGAGACTAATGAGCGCTTCTGAAGTTCGAGAATATGCTAGTTCCTTAAGATCTACGTTTTCATCGTTTGAGGTTGGTACCTGGAAATAAAATTTTAACATGCTCGTTGGCATCTCTAGGTGCAAGTCAACAAAATGGGTAACGGAAAATATAAGATTACACACATCTCTATACAAACATTGAACCCAGCAAGAAAAAAAAGCCAACCTAGGAGGAACTAGGTGACTTTTTATAAGAAACAGGCGCCAAATTTGCATCGAAGAGGATTCAAACTTAGTTGTTCTAGGCACATGTCCACATTCACTCCCTCAACCAACTGAGCTAGGCTCAGATTTTATACATGACTCTTTTCTGCTTCATATCATTTTCCTTGAATAGTACTTACATGTCACTTTTTTGTTTGAATAGGCACTTCCTATTCCAACGATTGCTGTCATTGAAGGAGCTGCTTTGGGTGGTGGGCTAGAACTGGCTCTTTCATGTGATCTCCGCATATGTGGTGATGTATTTTAAACTGGACTACACTGAATTCTGTCCATCTTGTGCAATGATGTTGTTAATTTCTTTTGAATATTTACATGCTTGCCTTCACCTGATTTGCAGGAGAAAATGCAAAACTTGGACTACCAGAAACAGGCCTTGCTATAATACCTGGGTATATAACCAACTTAGCACTTTATAAACGCATGGTTTCATTTTAAGATGTTCTGAAACAAAATGGGTACCTGAACTTCAAGAATCTTGGAGCCAGTACCCTTCTTTTATGCTCGAAGCAGTAAATTTAACCATTACTAGATGAAATATCATAAAAATGATATTTGGAGCTCTTCTGGAGACAAGACTGAACGTATCATTAAAATAAGTTGTTCTCCTGCATGAATGATTTTTTTTCTTTTTTCTTTTTTAAAAAAATCTGATGCGAACATTAGTAACTCCTGCAAGTAGAAGTAGACATCCACATGAAGTTGATTCCTTACAATAGTCAATCTGATATTTTGATGTTAAAAAGGTGATACTGACAATCACGACTTCACATGATATGCTTTTCACTAAGAATCAGAATTTTGTGTTTTGTCTTGATGGAATTTGCACACGTCATGGTTAGTTAAAAACTGTACAACACCTTAACAAACTAATTTTTTTTGCTGATTTGGCTGACAACTTCGCTTTGCTGCACTATACAGAGCTGGGGGCACACAGCGTCTTCCAAGGATTGTAGGGAGGTCCAGAGCAAAGGAACTGATATTCACTGGCCGCAGATGCGACGCAACTGAGGCGGTCATGATGGGTAAGGCTTTGCCTTGTTAAAGAAAAAGTTCAGATTACTGTTATCGACTTGTTAGAAATGATCCCTAAGTTTGCGTTCATGTTGCAGGACTAGCAAACTACTGTGTTCCAGCAGGGGAGGCTTATAAAAAAGCTCTTGACATTGCCCGTGAGATAACTCAGAAAGTAAGGATCGTTCTTAAATTGGTTATTTGAGCACACGAAGTTCTCCATGATCTCAGAAAGTTGGATCGTTCTTAGATTGATTATTTGAGCGCACAAATTTTTTCATGATTCCAGATTTCCGTTTAAGCATTTAAATAGGCACAGTGGCAGCACACACTCACATTTCACTACTATGGAATAGAATGGCATGGGCGAATCGATCTGGGAAGAAAAGACCTGCAGGAATAATGTCACTGGGACCATGACTGTATTCTGGCCTGAACATTGTTCTCTTCTTCCAGGGTCCCCTGGGGATAAGAATGGCGAAGAAGGCTATCGACAAAGGGGCGGCTGTTGCGGACATGCCCTCGGCTATGGCTGTGGAAGGGGAATGCTACGAGCAGCTGCTGCACACGCAGGACCGTCTTGAGGGTCTCTCTGCGTTCGCCGAGAAACGGAAGCCCGTGTACACAGGAAAGTAGTGACATGATTTGGTGCTGATCTTTCTTCAGGGGCTTCTGGAGTGTAAATGGTGAGGAAGATGCTCGTAGTTGATTTGGTAAAGGAGGAGGGAAGCCCAATTGTAGCTTGTAGCTCGATCGTCTGTCCGACAAACTGGGCTGCATGGGCTCACTATAATTGAGTTGGTTGCTCTATTTAGGCTCATACGGCCCGCATCACCAGAGCAGCCCATCCGTAAAAATTGCTGTAGCTCGCGACGGCGCTCGCCCCCGCTGCAGGCGCCGGTGGTCGCGAGCGTGGTGGCAGCAGACGGCGGCGCGTCGGTTCACTCTCCCGCCGCGGCCATAGAGGCAGCTCCCATGTGCTCGTGCACTGCCATGACCCATGGCAGCTCAGCGTTCGGTGCCGGCTGGGCAGGCCAAGGACGTTTTGGACATTGTCACATTGGCATCGCGCACGGCTCTGTAGTCTGTCCCACCACGGTGGCGTAATGGCGTCCTCTTCCACGCCCTGTCCCCAACGGTTATCGTTTCTCTCTGCCCATCTCGCCTCGTCTCTGTCGAGTCATCAGTCTCCCAGTCACACCCGGCTCTCTCACCTGCCGCTCCACTCTCCAGTCCAGCATGCGCTGTCTCCGGGGCCTCCTGGCCGTCTCCGGCCACCTCGCCGGCCGCCACGCGCCGGGGACTACCACCGCGGCATCCGCGTACCGCGCCCTCTTCGTCCGCACCCTTCAAATCCTCTCCCAGGCGGGCCCCGTCCGCCTGCAGAAGCTCTCGGCACCCAACTCTGGTTCGTCTGAGCTCTGACCCCCATCTCGCCGTCTCCAGAAAATTTTGCCTTTCTTTGGGGACTGTGTTTCGGAACTGCAGTTGGCTGGTGTCAGGTATCGTGGAGCTGAAGCTGGATCGGCCCGAGGCCAAGAACGCCATAGGGAAGGAGATGCTCCATGGGCTGCGGACCGCGATCGAGGAGGTGGAGGCCGACGCGACGGCGAACGTCATCTTGGTGGCGAGCTCCGTGCCCAAGGTTTTCTGCGCAGGCGCTGACCTCAAGGTAGAGCTGCTTCGTCACATGTACTCTGCAGGTTCGATTTTGTACATTAGGACTTGTTTTGTGATTTATGTCCCAGTGGCAATAATTTGTTTTCTTCAGTAGCCCTATTAGATATAGTTGCTAGAGCACACACATCCATTGTAGTTAGCCATACTGTCATGTTTTCCAGAAAATTTCTTTGTTGGCGGGGGCTGCATGATTGCATTAATCAGCATCAAATTCCTTACCAAGGGGAAGGCACATTTCAAGTTGTTGCTGGTCAGCTAGTAGACAAGATTATGAAGGGAAATGGGTGGTTAAACTTGGAACATTGTTGAAAATGAAATCGAGGACTCATTTTATATTCTGAGAAGGTGAGTTGTGAAATAAGTGATCCTCAGGGTAAAACTATGCCCAGTTGAGTTGTAGCGGAAATTAGTATCCAAAAGAATATCGGAAAAGATTACTACAAACACCTGGGATCATATTCTAGTACTTCAGTGAGTAGATTGATAAAATACAGGGTCAAGAGCTAATGGGGGATAAGACTTATGTTCTAACAGTTTGGCCATTGGCGATATAAACTTCATAGTCAGCAGTCAGCACAGTGCAGTACTGGTAACGTTTGATGCTATATTTACACCGTTTATTTATGAAACAAATTGTTTAACTTGCTAAAATGATTCCTTAGTGTCTGTCCTTTATGTCACAAGACGAAGGATGCGATAACTGCATAGCATCTGTCCTTCAAAATTGTGCTGTTTATGTTCGAGAAAAAAATTGCTGTTTATGATTTAAGAGCTATTGACAGGAACGGAGGTCAATGGGCCCTACTCAAGTTCGGGAATTTGTTAATTCCTTGAGATCTACATTCTCATCCTTTGAGGTTTGTTGCATTACTATAATATGCTCTTTTATATACTGTTGTGCTCAAATTTACTCCCTCCGTCCCAGTTTACTTGACATCCTAGCCTCATCCAGTTTTCCCAAAATAATTGGCATTCTCACTTCCCGATGCATCTTTCTCTCTTCCCAATACATCTCTATCTCTATCTCTCTCCTTCTCGTTTTCTGCGTACCAACTTTTCTTAATCTATGTGCCCAGAGCTAAAACGTCAATTATTTTGGGACGGAGGGAGTAGTAAACTAGCATATCTTTTGTGGTTAAACTTTTGATAAAGCCATACAAGTTAATGCTTATTCTTTATGTGCGCTAAGTCTTCTGTTTATTGATCAGTCGTTGCATAAAGCCTCAACATTGACCTAAGTTCATTAATATGTTCATAATGTTACACGTTGCAAATTATAAGCAGGCACTGTCTATTCCTACAATTGCTGTTGTCGAAGGAGTTGCTTTTGGCGGTGGGTTAGAATTGGCTCTTTCATGTGATCTTCGCATTTGTGGTAATGCTTTTAATCTGTGGTGATCAAATTCCATCCAACTCATGTAACCATTTTTTTAAAAAAAAAATCTTTCTACATATAAATGCATTTTCCCCCTCAATGTTACCAGGGGAGGATGCAAAATTCAGCTTGCCAGAGACTGGCCTTGCTATTATTCCTGGGTAAGTGTCTGAGATTGTAATTTGTTCTGCATGTATTTGTCTCAACTTATGTTGAAGTTATGTGCTTATGTTAGCCTTTTGAATTTGACTAAACTACCAGCCAGACCTGTTAGCCTTAGACAAGAACTGCAGCTCTCCATAACGAAGTTGGATATTTCATTCTTTATTCCAAGTTTTATTAAAGGATAAAGGCTGTTGAGTTGTTCATTATACTCGAGTGGCATGTCACAGTGAAATTAACTTGAGAATTCTTTGGAGATCCAGTCAGTTCAAATGGTGCTTCAGTTGTTAACATCCATCCATCTGCTTCTATATACAGCGCTGGCGGCACACAGCGCCTTCCTAGGATTGTTGGAAGGTCCAGAGCAAAGGAGCTAATATTCACTGGTCGTAGATTTGATGCGTTGGAAGCAGTAACAATGGGTAAATATAGCCTCGTTACCCTTTTTTTTCCTGCCATTATGATTTATTTATTTCTTGTTCTGGAAAGCATTTAAATCTTCTTAGTAGAATTATTTTGGCATCTTTCCTCACATGGCAGGAGTAGTAAACTACTGTGTACCTGCTGGCGAGGCGTATCAAAAGGCTCTTGAACTGGCACGTGAGATAAATCAGAAAGTAAGAGACTGCTGAACAAGTTTTGTTTCATCTGACATGAAACATTAGCAAAATTTACCCTCAGAATTCCGAGGAAATACATTTATACTTTGTTTGGTTAATTTACTTGAATTTGTTGCTGCTAAAAAACCGCTCATCCTTTTAGATGTTCTCACCTTAGTTTTCTTCTTTCAGGGTCCGGTAGCAATAAGAATGGCCAAGAAGGCTATCAATCAAGGGACCGAGGTAGACATGTCGTCTGCATTGGCTGTTGAAGAAGAATGCTACGAGCAAGTCTTGCATACTCAGGATCGCCTTGAAGGTCTGGCAGCATTTGCCGAGAAAAGAAAACCTGTATACACAGGAAAGTAGGCTAAGGATCTCAGGTTGATAATAGTAAATGGCACTAACATGTTATCTGTAAAAGGGTAGCAGGATGTATGTACATTCATGTACTATTTCTGAATAAATTTCATGAAATGGAATAAGACACATGCTATTTGCAATCATATTTGAGCTGCGCCTGCTTTATAAAACGTAGATGGCTACCTTATTTGAGTTTTTTTTTTTTTGATTTGTAGGTAATAGCTAGGTGCACGTCCCATGCACCAGGTATTGAACCCGCTACTGAGTGCCTCGTAGGCTGATTTGAGTTGTTGCATGTGCTTGTGAGATAGGAGCATCCTTAAAATGAATTTAACTGGCCAACATCTCACAATGTGAAAGATAAAAAAAAAAGAAACCATTTTTTACAGAATTGTAGCAAGAAGCTATTTTGCATCTTGATACGATTTGTGACCTTTACACTTATGTCTGCTGTAAATCCTAGTACTACCTACTTCCGTCCCAAATAGTTGTCACTGACTCATGTTTGACTCTTCGTCTTTTACACTTATGTCTGCTGTAAATCCTAGTACTACCTACAACTCAAGCTTCTAAAGGTAGCTTCTAGTCCAGTCCACCCTCATCCTCCACATTATCTTCATCATCGTCTTCAGCCTCCCCATTCTTTTCTCATCTAGTGCGCAGAACATGTTCAGAATTTGCTTCATCTCATCACCCGCTTCATCGGAGATAAAATTGCCATTTCGTGTTTGAATTCCACGGCCAGGATCAACGGGACTTCGCCACGAGTCAACGAAGTGATTGGACCAACCTGACAATGATCCATGGGCTCCTGGCCGGCCTGGTTCCAGTCCTTGCGCCGCGTAGCAGCACGGGCCAGCCGACGCAACACGCAACCCGGCTCAAGCAAAGCTTCTCCCGCAAAAACCCGGCCCCCAAACGGCAGCGCCTCCTCATTCTCGCTCTCGCCCCGCCGCTTCTTCGCCTTCCCGATCTCTCGCCACCCGCTCCGCCCTCTGCCTCTCCTCCTACGCCGCCGCGGGCCGTGAAGATGGGGAAGCGGTGGGTCCCGCTCGAGGCCAACCCGGATGTCATGAACCAGGTGAGCTCTCGCCCGCCGGCCGCTCTAGGGTTTCGCTTCTTCCCTTCCTTTGGCCGCGCTCGCTCACGGGTGGTGCTCGCAGTTCATATGGGGGCTGGGAGTCCCCGAGGGGTCTGCACAGTTCTGCGACGTCTACGGCCTCGACGACGAGCTGCTCGCCATGGTGCCCCAGCCCGTGCTCGCTGTCCTCTTCCTGTACCCCCTCACCTCCCTGGTAATTAATCCATTCATATGCTTCCTCGGGGTGATCCGCTTCGCCTCGCTTTTGGTTGTGTGATGCCAATGTATTAATTGACTGGTTTTGGTGCTCTCCCGTGAACAGGACGAGGAGGAGAAGGAAGAATCCGATGCTTCCGCTTCATCCACCGCAGGGAGCAAGGTACAGTTGTACTATCATCATGTTCTCTTTCTGCTGCCCGTGCACGTGATCTGTTTGAAAGAATGCCTAGGCCACTTTGCAATGAGTGGTGTGCTGAAGTTGGATAGAGGATTTATTCTGAAACTATATCCTCCAAAATGAGAGGCCATGCTTTTAGTAGAATTAGTCGTTGTTTGATGTGATTTGTCTAATTGAGTGAACTTTACTGTAATAATAGCCCTTTCCGTCCCCTAAATGCTCTATGAGGAGCCTTTGATATAGGGTGTGATTACATCTGCACTTGCTTCTATTTATAGGCGGTAAATGCCTGTAAATTGGGAAACAGTAACTAATTGTTATTTCACTACTGTTCTATCCAAACTGGATTCTGATGTCACTGGATGAAATTTTACTAGCCGAATCAACTGTGATATTATTTGACACTGCCTCATCACTTATTCATAAAGAATTGAACCTGATACCACTATATAATGTATTCAAGGAATGCCTACTACCATTCACAGTTTCGTCAGAGACCACAACTTTCGTTAGGCAAAGACATCATTAGACACTCTGCAACAGAATTATGCGTTACCATTGAAGCTCTTCTGATATTAAGTCCATGTTTTTTTTGTGACGCTTTCTTACAAGACATGTCAGTTTAGTTTCCAGATGTTGAAAGTAATTTATTGTCCTCTACTTCTCTTTGCCTTTATCCTTCTGTTTAAAAGGTTTGAAATCATATCTAATATTATCGATGTTCTAGAGTTGTTTTTTTTCCCCGTGCATAACTTTCGTATGGACATCAATCTGTGATATTCGTTGCTTCCGAGTTTAGCAAATGTTACGTTTTCTGAATATCTTTTATCCTTGAGAATGAGAATACTGCTATGTTCTTTGTATTATTTTTTCTTCTTTTGATCCCTGAATGTCATGATGCAGGATCTGAGCAAGAAGGTTTACTTCACAAAGCAGACTGTTGGCAATGCTTGTGGCACAGTTGGTGTTATCCATGCAGTAGGGAATGCCACATCACAGATCAAGCTTGGTAACTTTTGAACTTTGGAGGCACATTTGACAATATGTACTCTACAGCTTGCAGTTTTCAATAACCATGACCTCGATGCACATAAATTTAGGAGATTGAAATAACCTAACAGCCTAGGAAAATGTCGCCTAATTTACTGTGCACAAAAAGTGCTGTTATGGTTTACTAATCAAGTTGAGTCACCATGACCCCAAATGCTAGTTACGTGTGCCAATTCAGTTGGCTTACCAAGTAGTAAATAGCGGCCAGTTAGGTCTGTTTACCAATAGTTACCATTTTATGCTGTTAGACTTCAGAACATAAATGGTTCGTTTCTTTGTAAAACTCTTGTGTAACAATCTTTGATGAAGTGGAGTAAACGCAGCTTCAGAGTTTAGAGAGGTCATTTTTTGAACTGCTAGCATGCGTAGAAGAAAATCATAGTGATTTCACAGATTAGTTTGACTAATCTGTGAACCTGTTCGATTTTGTTTACCTGAATATTTGCATTTCACAGATTAGTTTGACTTCGATGGTTCATCCAAAGACTTACGTGTTACTTTTATTTCCAGTTGAAGGGTCCTATTTTGAAAAGTTCTATAAGAAAACAGCTGATATGGATCCAGTCCAGGTTATTATTAACAATATTTGGATTCATTTTCACGTACTGTTCTTGATCAACATTTATTATATTCTGATGTACAACTTGTTTGCTATTCTTAGCGTGCTGCCTTTCTTGAGGAGGACGATGAGATGGAGGATGCTCATTCTGTTGCTGCATCAGCTGGCGACACTGATGTAAGCGCATCAAAACAGTTTATTCTTATATAGGAGTATAAATTATTGCAAAGCTGCATTAAATATTATTGTTATCACTGCTGTCCTTCGCTAAATATTTTGGACAAATTTCTATCCTATTATTCCTATAAGAATGATTGGCAACTTCTATATGCCTTAAATTGACAAGTTCAGCTGGTGGCCTATCACATTATTTTTCCTTTTAAAAGGACACTCTATTAAAAAGCTTTTTCAGTTACACTAATAGCTCATTGTAACAGTGGGAGATAAATATATAAATGTGCTCTTGTCATTTAGGCCTCTATTCCACCCTGAATATTTTTATTCTTTTTAATTTTCTATCCGTTAACTTTTGTCATCTTAATCGTCTTGCCATCCTGTGCAGGCCAATGTTGATGTGAATGAACACTTCGTATGTTTCTCCTGTGTTGATGGTGGGTGCTCTATGGTCCCTATTTTAATGCTTTGTCTTATTGTTAGCAGCACCAACCTGTCTGTTGGTAAGCTTATGTAATCTTTCTTGACATGCAACAGGTGAACTTTATGAGCTTGATGGACGAAAATCACAACCCATATGTCATGGCCCTTCATCACCTGAGACATTGTTGCAGGTCCTTTTCTTTTTTCCTTTTTTTTTGAAATGAGGTCCAATATTTGTTTGCGTGCTTCTTGCTTCACATTTTCTTTTCTTTTGATGTAATAAAGGGAAGTTTTAGTTTATTCTGCTGCTTAGTTGGTGTGTTGGCTATTCTTTTGCCAGGTAGAAGTTCGTGAATCTAGAGTCTGCTTACTGAAGTGTTTGCCTGATGTAGTGTTAAGCACTATCTCGTCTTGCCTGTTATGTCATTTACAGTGGTTATGGTTGTTTATTTGGACTTGTTTTTTCTCCTTTTTTTTGTTCTTCTGCCATATAAGTGTGATCTGATCGTATATTATTCCTCTGAACCCCTAGCTTGATTCTTTAAACATGTCTTCAGGATGCTGCGAAAGTCATCAAAGCAAGAATTGCAGAGAACCCTAACTCGATGAACTTCAACGTCATGGCTCTATCGAAGAACTGATGTAAGCTGCGGCAGATAGGTTTCTTTTATGAACACGGAACCTTTCTTTCACATGTTCTAGGCTCCGAGCAGAGTATGTACACATAGGGGATACAAAGTTTGGAGAAACAGTTGCCAAACAGGAAGAAGTTATTCTGATCATATGACCTGAGATGTTTATTACCATGCCTTGTTGATGGAGATAGAGTACGTCGTTGGATTTTACTTTTCCTCTTCCTGCATCGACTGTTAATGGAATTTGTTTCAAACTTATAGCACTCTGCTTCTCATGTATGCACGAGAATGTGATAGATAGTTTGATCACTCTTTCAACCAACAAGAAATGCAGAGGTAAATCGTCCGTTGTCACCTCACTCCTAAACCAAACAGTGAGTTTGCAGCATGCTGCAGACAATAAACCTAATTAGCAAACCTTGGGAAACAGTACGCCGCTTGCATGGCAGGCTAGAATAACAACATAGGTGAAAAGCAAGACATGTATACATTTTGTACATACGTGTTTCTTTTGTATTTCTAAATCCTATTTGCGTTTTTTATCTTTGTAACGTGTGTATCGTCTCATCATCAAATGAAATAGAAAGAAAGAAAGAAAGAAAGGAATGGGGAGCAAAGGGAACAGACGCAGAATTACTGCACGGGAGTAGTTTGTGGCGCCCTGCACACAGCGTCCAGCGCGAGCGCGAGCGACGCCGAGAACGCGGCCATCGCCTGGAACACGGCGGGCAACTTCCCCTGCACGCCGCTGACCGTCGCCGTCCTGGTGGCGTCGATGGCCTTGGCGTGCCTCCGCATCTCGTCCTCCAGCGTCTTGCGGCACGCGGCGACCTCGTCCTTCCGCTGCACAACCTCGTGGTGCGCGTCGCGCGCCTGCCTGACGTCCTCCCTCCACGGCCTGCCCCAGGGCCACATCGAGAACCCCCCGGGCATGTACGAGTCGTAGTAGCTCTTCTCCACCTGGCGCAGCATCCGCGACTTGCGGTCCAGCTCCCGGGAGTACTGCCTCACGCGGCGAGCTACCTTGAGCTCGTCGCCCTGGAGCCCGTACAGCGCGCGTGCGGCGCCGGCGAAGCCCTTGATCGACTTGAGCACCTCGCCGCACTGCACGCGGTCGAGCGCCTTCCCCCACCTGTCGACGAAGGCGGCGAGCTCGACGGCGACGCGGGTAGCCTGGACGCCGTTCACCGGCGCCAGCGTCAGCTTGAGCCAGCCGTGGACCGCGTGGACGTAGTCGCGCTGGTGCTTGGCGAGGTGGCCCATGGCCGCGCACCAGTCGGTCATGGCGGCGTCCAGCGCCCGCGTGGCCTCGTGGTGGATCTCCGTCGTGGGCTCCGTGGACGTGCGGCTGCTCAGCCCGCGCAGCTGCTGCGCCACCGCGCTCTGCGCCTCGTGGTGCTGCCGCATCGACCGCCACATGTCGAGCGTCGCGTGGCAGAGCTCCAGCAGCTGGCGGGCCAGGTGGGCGTCGCGGAGCTCGGCGATGGCGAAGGAGGTCGCGTGCACGGACTGGTTGGAGGTCGCCAGCTGCGCGCGCGCACGTTCCCACGCGGACTTGAGCTTCTGGATGTCCACGCCGATCTTCCGGCTGTACTCCTGGTCGCGCAGCTCCGCCAGCGCCTTGTCGTGCTTGATCTGCAGCCGCTCCCTCGCCTACATTGCAAGAACACATCGACTGAGCAGCGATAATGCAAGATGACGCGTCGATGCCTAATGTGTTGTGTTACTCTGCGGCTCACCTTGACATCCTTGTACAGCTTCTTCTCCCATGTCAGGAGCTGCTGCAAGGTGGAGCTGTGCCTCGGCCGGCCGTTCATGCTGTCCAGGCGATCAACCGATGGCGCCGACAGGCAGCAGAGCGCGCCCAAAAAGCTGTGCGGGCCACCTGTAACGAAATTCAGCAGGTGACCGTGACCAGTTAACAACGACCAGTGAGTGACTGCGATTGTGACGCGGGGGCTTTAGTGCTTTACCCTTGAACTCGGCGCTGCTGGTCTCGAGCAGGCTCGACACCGCGTCGCCGGCGACGCTGGCCTTGATGAAGTACTCCTCCAGCCCCGCCGCGACGTCCGCGAGGGTGCGGTGCCTCACTACCAACCTAATCTCCTCCTCGCCGCCGGCGACCCCGCCCAAGACGGCTTCGGTTCGTGTGGCCGCCGCCGCGCCATGGTCAGGAACGCCTTCGGTTCGCGTGGCCGCCGCCGCCGCCGCAGCGGCAGCGTCCGGAACGCCGTCCTCGTGCCGCGGCGCCTCGTACTGTTGCTCGATCGCGCGCAGGAGCGGCGGCGGCGACGACGGGGCCAGGACCGGGCGGTGCAGGATCACGGCGGGCGGCGTGTGGTCAGACACCGGGATCGGCTCGCCAACCGCGAAGCGCGTGAGCGCGGACGCGACGGCGCTGAGCGACCGGAGGTACGCGGCGTGCGAGGCCGCGAGGTGCCGACGCAGCCGCACGGCCTCCTTCATCAGCCGCCGCCGCTCCCGGCACCGCTTCGTGTGCTCCCGCGCCGCCGCACGGGCCGCGTCCCCTTCGCGCGATGACGCGGCGCCCATCTTCGCTTCGAAATTGCCTTCGTGCGTATCAGTGGTTGGAGGAGACTGCGCTCAGTGGTTGGAGGAGACTGCGCGGCGGTCTGATGTGTGAGGCTACGAACTGATGAGCGGCGAATGGAACAGAAGGTTTAGGAGGGTTTAGCAGTGATGATTCGGAGGAGTGTACTTATCGGCGGAACGGGCGCGTCGTTGTTTATGAACGCGGCCGACGCGAAGACGACCGAACAAGAGAAAGGCGTATGCAACGCGAGGAATGAGAGGAAGGTGGTGGGGAAAGGAGCAGCATCCCGAGACGAGCTCAAGCGTACACGAAAATGGACGCGAGGCATTATTTGGTTGGTGCACCAGAATCCCGCGGCCACCCGCGTCGCTCTGCTGCTTTGCTGATTGCTGCTGAGTCAGTGAAAAAGCGTACACCCATTAGTGCTAAGTGTTAACAGTTCGAAGCTGCTTCGTGTCAGCGAGCGCGAGCGAGTACGCGCTGCCTACTGACACGAATCAGCTGGACCAGATGATCGCGATTATACTGCACACGTGCTCTCATATTCAAATTCTGAATGTAGAAGTGCATTTCTGCTAGTAAAAACTCGACCTGCGGGGGTACGACGGCCTCCGGGCATTTTCTAAGGAGAATTATCTTCTCATACAAATCGAGAAAACCTCCGAACCTCTCTCCACACGCGTACACAGAGACTCAGCTGGCCGGTGAGAATCAACGCGAGTGCTTAACCTAAGCTTTGCGTGCGGAGAAGTGAGGAGATTTTTTTCTTTGGGGAAAAATCCCCGATGAGGCACCCGTGCGAGCCAGCGCTAGAACGCGGGTGGGCGCGCTGGGAACGACCCGCGCTAGCCAACCGAGCTCCCGCTCGGTTCTCGCATTTCTGCTAGTAGCACCACTTGCGAGGCGAGACGGAGAGTTCAAATTCTCGTTGCGCACTACGTACACAAGAGCTAGCTGGTCTGGTCATCATCGCCCTAATCTTCCGACGACTCAACGACTAATCACTAATGCATGTCCGCTTTTCTTAATCCCCTTTCATTCGTTGGAAAAAAAACCCCTAGAATCGTGGGTTGTCGGCTCGAAAGAAAGGTAGGATCTCGCACGAAGGCTCCGCAAATATTCATGGCTAAGAAACCGGGACCGACCCGACCCCGCGTACGCATGCCATGCAACTAGATTATCCCTCAACTAGGCCCTCTAGAGCCATCGTGTCTTGTCATCGTCCACTGTTCCCCCTTCCATCCTCAGCTTTCGCGCTCAGTGCGTCTGCTTTCGCCGCCTCCTTTGCTCAAAGGCCGTGTGAATGATTGTTTGGTCATGTATACTACGCGATTAGTATGTTCCAAAAGCGCATTTTGGTGCGGTTTCTTACTGGGTGTTTGGTCTGGGGATGACGACGGAGGATAAGGCGGATCTATGCGAGGCGGTGAAAAAGCTGGAGCGTTGCTGAGGGGATAAGTCTGGAATTTCGATTGGTGTTTACTGAGGCAAGAAGCAAATCGAATCTGCGATAGATGCTGAGCTTTACAATTCAGACTTTCAGAGACTGAAAGCCAAGTGGATTCTGAGATTATGTTTTTTTAGTATTTATCTGATCATGGATGGGATACATGATGCATCAGCTAACACAAGGTAAGCAACATAATCTGGAATACGTCAGAGCTAAACCGCAATCGACGTTTTCCTTACAAACTTTAGTAGGAAATGAGCAACCCTATTCAGATATCTATCTCAATCTCACGGAACGCGATGGTGAGCGCTTTAATCTCTTTTTAGCAGAAACCTTAGACTCAGATGATTTACTTTCGAATAATTAATGGCGAAACACACCGTTTCACAAAATGACAATCGATTTTGCAGTGTAATAGACTGTGAACGCCATAGAGTGCGAGATGCTACCCTTCTTTGCAAGTGAATTGTTCATCTTCCTCTGCTTTAGCATGATTAATTCTGAATTGTAGGTTGACCAGTTTCATTCCTCGCAATGATAGCCAAAACCAGCCTTCCCTGAATCCCGGAACAACGCAGCATCAACACTGATGTTGTACAAAATTGGAAAAGAATGCTTTGAATTGCAAGGATTATCGCTGCACTTAACAAGCTGTGGCCTCCACAGCTTTGCACGGGCAAGCTGCCCAAACCGGAGTCCTGACGCTGCAAAGCCACGGAGCCTGGAAACCATTTGCTGGCCGGAGTTTCAGACAGCCACCACACCACCATACTCGTTCGCCGCATGCCATGGCGCTCAGCAGAGCACCGCCGCCCTCTAGCCAGCAGCCATGCTCCTGTCCGTCGCGCGATTCCAGCAAATGGATATCGCTGGCGCCCGGGGCCATCTCGCCAGCGGCTTCATACCTGAGCTCTGCACTGATGCAACGTACTACTGCACCTTCAGTTTCAGGTTTCAGTGTCGCAGAGAACTGACTGGTTCAGAGACGGGCATCGATCCGACGACATGTGGATGTCAAGATTTACCGATGCTCGTGCGCGGCGGCCGTCGGACACGGCCATGTCGTGCGACCAGTTCGGTTCCACGGCGACAACCCGTGCGACCTGCACAAGGACGAACGCCAACGGCTGGTTCGTGTCGTTCCGGCGTTCTGCTGGTACGAGGAAGGGCGGCGATGCAGGAGGCACCCGAGCAAGAACGAGCAGATTCATGTTCGACGCGCTCAGGCACGCGAGCTATCCCGCACGGCGTGGCGGCACAGTTCGTGGACACGGGCACACGGCCTACCGCATTGGGACAGCGCCTTTTACCAGGCAACCCGCGACTCCAGCGAGATGCATCTGCGGTCTGCGGTCTTTGTTGGAAGAAGACGTTGCGACGCAAGGAACGGAGTTCTCGGCCGCAAAGCGTTCGCGGTTCGAGTATGCCGCCCCGCACTGGCGTATCTGAAGGACGCCAGGGAGGACCGGGGTCGCTATTTGAAATAGCGACCGGGGTCCTTGTTTCGAATCCGTCACGCTCGTATCCGATTGGTTTCCCACCCAAATCACAGCTATAAATTCTGAAAAAAAAAATGGTTCGTGGAGATGTGGTGATGTTCCGAAGCACCAAATGAAATTTCAAGGAGAATTGTAATCTGTGAAAAAAAAAGAACAAAAATGGAAGAAGAGAGAAATTGTGGACCGGAGCTTGTGCTTTCCTTTATTTCCCGGCCATTTGTAGAACGTAAAATCTGGAGAAAGATATAAATCACAGAGCCTGGAGACACATGTAGAACAATCTGGGAAATCTCAAACTCAAATATTACATCCAAAGGGAGAAATTAGAAAGAGAAAGAGGGCTTTACCTGTATGCCATTAAGAAAGTTGGTGGTTACCTGTGTGCCATTAAAAAGTTCGTAGACACCTGTGTGCCATCGCGTAAACTTTCTTTTACCTGTACGCCATTTTGGACGGATTGTGAGCTAACGGTGTTAATCAGAGATGTAAAAAGACACTTTTGCCCTTGGTGTAACCATTAGGGATTTAAAATTCAGAAAAATTGAAAATAATTGAGAAAAACATTAAAAATAGAAAAATTGAAAATAATTTTAAAAAGCATAGAAAATTAGGAAAATCGAAAATAATTTATAAAAGCATAAAAAATAGGAAAATGAAAACAAATTCTGAAAACGTAAAAAGTCAGAAAAATGTAAAATAAATTTTAAAAACTATAAAAAATAGAAAAATATAAAATAAATTTTAAAAACCATAAAAAATTCAAAATGTAAATTAAATTTTAAAAACGTAAAAGGGTGGGGAAAATAAGGAAAAGGTGGGAAAAATTTAGAAAAAGGAGGGAAAAGTTAGAAAAAAACATGTTTCATGACCATTGCATACAACCAACAATTAGGAAAAAACATGTTTCATGACCATTGCATACAACAAACAGTTAGAAAAAAACATGTTTTTTCCTGATTATGACCCATGCACATGTTTTTTCCTGATTATTGTCAGTTAATTGTTGATATGCATGGGTCATGCACATGTTTTTTTCTAACTTTTCCCTCCTTTTTCTAAATTTTTCCCACCTTTTCCTATTTTCCCCACCCTTTTACGTTTTTAAAATTTAATTTACATTTTTTGAATTTTTATGGTTTTTAAATTTATTTTATATTTTCTATTTTTTATAGTTTTTAAAATTTATTTTACATTTTTCTGACTTTTTACGGTTTTTAGAATTTGTTTTTATTTTCCTGATTTTTTATGCTTTTATAAATTATTTTCGATTTCCTGATTTCTATGCTTTTTAAAAATTATTTTCAATTTTCTGATTTTTTAATGTTTTCTCAATTATTTTCAATTTTTTTGAATTTTAAATCCCTAATGGTTAAACCAAGGGCAAAAGTGTCTTTTTACATCTCTGATTAACACCGTTAGCTCACAATCCGTCTAAAATGGCATACAGGTAAAAGAAAGTTTACGCGATGGCACACAGGTGTCTACGAACTTTTTAATGGCACACAGGTAACCACCAACTTTCTTAATGGCATACAGGTAAAGCCCTCAAAGAGAAAATCTGGACAGATAGGGGAGTGCTGCGCTGCTGCTGGCCGGAGTTTCAGATAGCCACAACCATGCTCCATGGCCTCATCATCCTTGGCTTCGCGGAGCTCTGCCTCGGTCTGCTTATTGTGCCCATGCACTGCTGCTAGTGGCTTTCACTGCCGCCGACCGGGCCGTCCCCATGCATCCGCCATGGCCTTCGCAGCACTTCAGCACTGCAATGTTGCAGCTACACCTTCAGTTTCAGGTTAAGAGAACAGATTGTGTATAGCAAGCTTGGCTTTTTGCCCTAGAGGTTGACAGAAGATCAGCTTTTAACTTAGGCTGCGTTCGGATCACTTTAGAGGGGTATAAAGGGGTCACATCAAAGATGCCGGCAGCATTTATGTGTACTAAACAAAGTCAAATTACAAAACTAAGTTCAGGACCCCCCATCTATTTCGCGAGACGAACGTAATGAGGGTAATTAAGCGGCGATTAGACGATAGTTACTGTAGCATCACTGTGTCAAAACATTGATTAATTAGGTTCATTAGATTCGTCTCGAAAAATAGCGCTCATCTGCAGAAAGGTTTTGTAATTAAATTTTATTTAGTACTCCTAAATAGTAAGATTCTTTTTACTTTAGAGAGGTATAAAGTTTAGAGGGTTTTTAGAGGGGAAACCGAACGCACCCTTATACTATTTCCATTGTGAACTTTACAGCTAGCCGATGCATTCCAGTATTTCCACTGCTACTGCCGTTGTTGGTACAGGTACTTACGTGGTTTCACCCTTTCTGACGACATAGGACACGTACTCCTGTCGTAGACTCTCCTCCTCGTCGTCGTGAGCTACTGCGTGCTGCCAGGCACATATTTTTCCCGTGGCATGGTCAGTGTGAACTGTCACGTGTCAACGATCTAACGCAGTGGCCAACTGGTCCAGACAGCTTTACATGAGCCGCTTTTGCGTCGGACCCTGCCTGGTCTACAAAGCCATGGCTGTGGCTGAAACCTGGGGAAAGCTCTGCTCTGCAGTCTGCACCATATTTATGAACGGTTTCAGGCTCGAATACAGACGTCGGCATCCAGTACTAGTACACACGGTCAGGACATGTTCGATCTTCCACGCTTCAGCATCGCCAGATTGGCCGTTCTTCTAGATGGAAATGGACACGGAGTGATTGATCGACCTGGCTGTTGCCCTCTCTCGCCCGCTAACGCTGTCTCGGAAACGATAGATACCGGTCCCCTTCTGTTCTAGAAGGTCTCCTCCTCACAGCTCCGCTCGTGCGCGTCACCTGGACTGGTCGATCGACGACATGCCATGTCCCTCATTTGTCACCGTCGCGTTGAGCCTGCCGCAAGACCAGGGCGATGCAATTCCGAGCCCTCGCCCCTCTATTTCAATAGCCTAGATAAGCATCTTCTCCAGATGGCACAACACTCGGATTGACCCTTTAACAAGTCTAGATGAGCAAGTTTTTTTTAATATTATTACAACATCTAGGCTTAATGCGCAAGTCGTCAAATGGAACCATCGGTGCCCGTTGTGCGAGTTCTCTCTTGCACCCTCATCCACGAAACGTTTCTTTCATATGACGACGTCCATGGACCAGCATCCAGCAAGCCAGCTGTTTAGCACAATACACCGGCTGATAAGTAGTAGTAGCAGTACCTGATTCTGAGTGGAATCAGACCAAAGCAGTCCATGCTTATACCAACCGGACCACTTTAATTATCACGGATAAGCACGAGAAGTCATTGTTCAAATCGTCCTTGTTTGCGCAGCGTGATTCATTACAAAATGATATCTGGGCTGTTTTGCCCCTTGATGCACCAACCCGTCGTCAGCATCGCACCATGCAATGTGCCAAAGCGATGGATTAGTTTAAGTTGATTAGTGCGTGCTGGTCCTCCACGTGCCGACTTTTTGCTTTTGTTTATTTGCGGCGCCTCTGAATTCTGATTACGGCTCTTCTTCATCGTCTGGTTGGTTTTGAATTCAGGTCTCTGTCTGTTGACCAAATCTTCAGTTTGGCTGCGCCTTCCTCGTTCCAACGTGAATATTCGATGCACCGCTCGTTTCGAGCCAAACTTGCGATGCTGACAACGGTAACTCCCGCTTATCTCTCTTTCTCTCTTTTTTTTTGGTTGAAAAAAGAAAGAGTATACTTCAGTTTGGCGTGACCAATCCGAGAAGTGCTACATTGGTTGGAAACTGGGAAAGTTGGATATGCAGGCTCATCTTTTATTGGAACATAGAACAAGACAGTTTGAAAAGAGATGCCATTTCTCAAAAATTAAAAAGGAACTGGTGAAATACGAAAGAACAAAGAATAGTATTTCTTCAAGAAATGCTGTTGCAAGTTTGCCCTATGAGCAACTTGCGCTCACAAAGAAGCTTCCAATTTCTCCTCTCATCCGTTTCCATTGTCATGACGACACCAATACACGAAACTGATTAGGCTAATGTGTCAACATCCAATATCTCCTCTCTTTTTTTTTTTTCGTTGTTCAGCATTTCACTCTACCAATCATCTACTAGGAAAATCTCGTGCCAACCAGGAGCATCCTGGTACCATTGGCACGATTTGTTTGGAGCAATGTGTTGCATGTGCCCATGATGCTCTGTTCTTGCACTCAGCTCATTTCATCAAAGCATGATCAAATGGTACATCACCAGTTCACTTCACCACTTAGCTCACTAACTGCTGAACAGGACCGGCGGCGAACCAGGGATGGGCCGGGAGGTTTAGCTGGACGGGAGCCTGAGCCGGTGGCGCCGGCGGAATCAGGGCCATGGCCATGGACGCGGCCGCGGCCTCGCCTCTCTTCCTGCGCTTGGGAGAACCAGAGGATGAGGACGACGGGGAAGATGATGAGTCGGAGCTCGCCGGCTCGGGGCTCGGCCGCTTGTCTCCCACCGCGGTGGCGGTGGCCGCGGCAGCGGCGGCGGCGGCGATCTCGGAGCCGATGCGGAGCGGGAAGTTGAGGAGCGCGCGGGAGCCGCGCATGCGGTAGGCGGCGCGGTCGTACGCCACGGCGGCGTCCTCGGCGTTGTCGTAGGTGCCGAGCCACACGCGCGCGCCGTTCTTGGCCGGGTCACGGATCTCCGCGGCGAACTTTCCCCACGGCCGCTGCCTCACCCCGCGGTAGTGCTTCCCCCTGGACGCCGCGGCCGCGGCGTCCTCCCTCCTCGGCGTCGGCGTCTCCGGCTCCTCCTCCTCGGACGATGAAGAGAGAAGGAGGCTGCCAATGGACGAGCCGTCGTAGGAGTCCGGCGACGACACGGGCTCGGGCTTCACGGCGGCGAAGGAGCCGTCGGGGAGCCAGCCCCGGGAGAAGGCGTCGCGGAGCGCGCCGAAGACGACCATGTCCTCGGCGTCGTCGGGGCGGAACGGGAGCGAGTCGCTCCACTGGTCGGCCACGAGGCTGCCGAAGCTCGTGCTCCGGCAGAACACGGGCCGCGGCGCCGGCTCGTCAAGGAGGTGGTGCCGGATGCTGTCCAGCGTTGCCATCTCCGATGCCGGGTTCAGCAGCATCTCTGTGTGGGAGCGCGATGTTCTCACGTGATTTGGTTGAGATTTTTGAAGTGTTTGAACGGGACTTTGTTTCGGAGGTTGGGGGCTCTTTGGTCGCGCGAGTATATATAGCGGAGACTGGATAACAGGGGTGAACATCGTCATTTGTCGTCATGCTTCTAGTTTCTTTGAACTTTCCTTCAATAACGTCACGTGGCTCAATCTTCTCGAAAGAAACTGAATTACTTATGGCCCTATATATGAAACAAGATAGTTGTCCTTATGTTATTCGTCAAAATTAGAGGATTAGAGGAAGCAACAGAACTGGTAGTGATCACAATTTGGTTTCAGATCATGTTACCAAGATGCTTTCTTGCTAGTTCTATCTTCTATGTATTATAGATTGAGGCATGCAATGGTCCGGTTTGCCAAGCCATGGTTACTCGTGATTTTTTTTAAAAAAAGAAAAACTCTGAACTCAGGATTTGAACTTCTTATTGATAACTTTGAAGTAAGTATTTTAAATTTTGAACCTAAGATCATGATAGCTAGTATGAACTAACGGGTCCTTTTTTTTATATGGTATGAACTCACGATTCTGAAACTTTAAAACATTGAACACTTATAGACCATCAACCTCTTTCCATAATTCCTGAGGGAATGGAAGGTTCAGATTTAATAAAAATAAAATAGATAAATGTATGGTCTAAATTTCCTAAACGCATATACTAGTGTTCTAGGGCTTCGGTAACATTGTTGGAGGCTTTAGGAACCGATTTACAATATTGAATCATTAATGGTGTTCTAATTTGTAAATGTTCCCTATCACCCGGCGTTGTATTCATTAATTTATATAAAATTATTATAATCTCATATGGACGTATTCAAATAAGAAGCAAATACAAATGCTGTGCAGAATTCCTTCATGTGGATCTAGTTTAGTTGCACGCCTGGAGAAAAAAAAGCAAAGTGAAGGGGCCCTTCTAACGAAAAGTAATACGGTTGAATGTCGCCAATAAGTGAAAGGGGTCTTGGCCTAGTGGTGAAGGCATCCGAGTGACACCTCTCAGGTCCTGAGTTCGACTCCCCGTGGGAGCGAATTTTCAAGGATTTAACGGCATTTGTGCTTTCAGTGGTAGGGGGCGCTCCTGTCGACAACGAGGCGCCAGTGGCGACTTCGTATCTCTAGATTTGCCGGCTCAGTCTTTGAAGATGCTCATAGGGGTAGGATTTGCGTACGTGTGTTCATAGGGGTGAGTGTGCGTGCGTTGTGAGTGTCTGAGTTGTACTGTGTAACCTCAAAAAAAGAATGTCGCCAATAAGAAATTTTCAAAAAATAACAAAAGAAAATAATGCGCACCCATAATGTCGCATTACGAGCACTAGCAGTTTCGTAATCATGTACGCATGCATGCGGCAAGAAAGGCAAAGAGACAGAACGAATTTTGTGTGATCACGAAGACCGAAACACCACCGTCCCTAGACAATATTCTCATCACAACACGAATAACAAAAAGGAGAGTAGGAGACCAAATTCTTTCGTCAGCCAACATTCAAGCGCATCCCCGCCTTCTACTGGTATACCTTGTTCAACATGTCAAGTTTTTTATACGTGTGTTTCGCAGCTACAAAACAGATAAACGTCACATGCATGCGTATTTAGCTCGTGTCAATGGGGAATGCTCAACCTCGTCATGGCACGTGGTGCATTTCACCCTGCGTTCAGGCAATCATATATTTTGAGGGCTCGAGTCTTGCCCTTAGCTCATCAACCAGCACCAGCCTGCTAACGAAAACTCGAATTGCATACTTTCTGTCACTCTGGTATACGGTGCACGGTCAACCCATACGTTGAACCGTAGACATATTATGTATTGGGACATGAGACAACGCATAGCTGACAACCGAAGCCTCCTGGTGATTTCCTCTTTGCGGAAAGGTTCTACACTGACCCACGTGCTCGGGGAGTTCAGTAATCCGTGGGAAAACGTACCATGGAAAATCTGCAGGTAGCTTTCTAAATGAGTTTCTGCCAACAAGATTTTCTGTTTTCCATGAGAAAAAAGGATTTACTCAACTTTTATCAGACGATGACCAGTAGTTCCTGCATACTGGCATTGTCTTCTCAGCACCACATTCAGTAGTTACACGAACCTCATCGCGGCAGAACCGTCGCGATCCTTTGCTCAGACGCATGCGCGCAGCCATCATGCGGGGCTATTTCACACCCTCGCCTCGCGGATCCAGTTCATCACTGTTGCTAATTTTTTTTTTTTGAAAGGAAACTGGCACGAGATTGTGCCGTTTTCATTAATTAAAGAAGGGATGTTGCTAATTTTTGTTGGGTGCAGACGAATCGGAACAGATAGCGCATGCCGTTATACTTAGCAGCGAATGACAGGCTGCACCTTTCCAGGTGCAATGAACTCGCCACTGCCACCCACCAAAACCAACAATCAAAATTGCGAAGAGATGGATGGTAAAGGAAGGGGTGTCATATTCGACCAGAGAAAAAGGGAAAAAAATGAAGAGCAAGACTTTTCGCAAATCCTCACGTGTTCTGCTGACCATTCAGGATTTTTGTTTAAAACAAAGAAACAATGATGACTTAGATGAGAGAGACAATAAAGGTCATGATCATGGGGATGCAGGAGGAGTAAACGAGGCGCTGAGACTGGGAGCTGCAACTTGCAGCGATTCCATCCTTCTGGGCAGTTTCCTCGCGACATAGACCGCTGTTTAGTGACCTGACAGGGAAGGAGAAATTTAGGCGCCAGTGGTCGCCGTCAGTTTTTGTTCTTCCAGTTCTTTGACGCAACGGCGATCGGTAGCGATAACGATGCCCGTGGTGTGTTGACAAAGTGATCTTTTAAACTGGAGAATAGAGGAGCCCGAGTTCTTGTGGAGGGCCGTTATGGTCAGTGACATGTTTGACCGACCTACTAGCACGCAGAGCTCTCTCCCCCACTGGTTTAAACTTAACGAAACTAGTTTAGCCCTGACGATAAAGAAACACCAGGCTAAGAACAAATGACAAAATTTGGCAGTACTCACACACAAGCTCTGAAAATCCGAAAAATCAACTCTGACAAGAACTCAGCTAAACAAAATGTTCGGCTCAATAGGCGTCGAAACTGTTATAAGATTTATTTTTTAGATAAAGAAAGTGTTTATTTCAAAGTCAAATAATGTTTTGTGCTCTGCACAACAAATATACATCGAGTCATCTACATGGTATAACACCAAGGTAAGCCGACACAAAACGGCCTTTAAAACATTAAAAAACAACATGTAGCTCAAAAATCAACTCTTTGTATCACATGCTCGCTATTGTTGCAGTCAATGAGTCTTCGTCGCTGCTTAAACAAAACTCAAACTGATATAAGATGGTCATATAACCATATGGGCTTTGACACAATCAACAGCATAACTGTTGGGAACAGGAAATGTGGCCCAATCTTTTGTGCAAAGGTTCAACAGCGTGCTGTTCTTGGATGTTAATGCAGCCTCATTTTTTTTTTTGAAACGTTAATGCAGCCTCTTACCGTTGTTTCATCTGTTTTGATGTAGGTGGAGTTTTAGGGGGCTGAGGGGCCCAGTTCTTATGGGGAGACGTTAAGGTCAAATATCTGATTCGACTCTGGCAGAGCTAGCTAGGGCCTAGGAGTAGCTACAAAGCTCTCCTCAGCCGGTTTCAGCTTATTTGAAAAATCATGGCCAAATTTGTAAAGCTAGCTTAGCCCTGAGGATAGAGCAAGGCCATGCTAAAATACTGAAAATTGGCAGTATACAGTTTCACGTCCCCAACAAGATCTGTATTTTTTTTAAAAAAAATCGAAACATTGCTATCAGATGGCTATTTGGGCTTTTTCAAGAAAGAGGCAAATGTGGCTTAGAACATTGCCACGCCAAGGCCGCTGAAGTGCGTGTTGTACCTAGAAGGCCGAAACTCGAATAATCCAGTTGAGCCCATGATTACCAAGGCCCAGAAAGAGGCACATCAGGAAGACGGTAGAAGCACATGGGCAACAAGGTCTTTTCCTTCCGCCGCCCCCTTCCTCCCTCCAACTCCGGCGACCTCGCCGCCGGCATGGACCGATGGACCGGCGTCGTCCACATACCTCTGTCCCGGGGCGGGCCACTATTCCGCGTCGCTGCCTCGCTCATCCTCTCGCCGACCAAAAGGCTCGCCGTAAGCCTAACTACCCTGCCCCTTTGGCTTCCCCTTTGCCCGCGGCGCCTGCAGGGCTTAGACTCTCTGATGGCCGCAGGTTCCACGCGCCAACGCTATCCTATTCACGGGCGACCGCGTCCGCGGCACCGGTGATCCGACGATCGAGCGGCTCTCAGACGCTGCCCACCTCGCCGGGGTACTCGCTGGGAAGCTCCCCGGGGACACCAATGCGTGGGTGGTCGACGCGGCGCGCTTCTCCGGGCCGTTTGCTGTGTACAAAGAGCTTGTTCCCTCCGTGGACGCCGCGGGTGACCCCAAGGGATATCAACCCACTGGCTTCCCTGCCGCGGCTGGCATAGCCGGCATCTTGACGCATGGCATTTCTGAGGTACGGTGATGCTGTACTCAGCAAAGATCAGTGAACTGATACATTATGTTGAGGTTTGGAGTTCCTATTACCGCTGCCATTGTCTCACAAAAAGCTCATATTACTGATTCTGTCAAGACATATTTTTGTCACTGCTTGTAGTGTAGTGAATATTGTTGATTACATTACCTAATACAGGATTTAGGGTTAAAATTGGTAAAATACAGGATGTATGTTACTGTTTCAGGGTTCAAGCTGCTCTATGCAGCATTTCTCGACCAGTTTATATCGAGTATTTCTTGTATTTACTGTTGGAAGGAAAGCCCTGTTTAGTTTAATAATGGTAGTAGCTGCACACATAAGAATAGTTTATTTTTCCTTCTTTGATCTGGGAATGCTGATGTCTCATTCAGCCGATTCAATGTTTGATGACATTGTCAGATGCTCCTCTGACTTTTCGTGATGAATAATTCTTATGCTCCTATGATTTTTCGTGCTGAAATAATGCTTAGGTATTGATGACCTACTGGTCCAATTGTATTTGTCAAGTTTGTATTTGCCATCGAAGAAAGTTGTAATCGTATTTTGCCATTGTTGTGTCAATGACATGTGGGGCCCACATGAGTCGCTGACAGTGGCAAATACGGGACCGGAGACTGGCATGTGGAAAATTATTCTTTGATTAATAGAATCTTGCTTGACAAAAATAAATTCATTTCCATGGATAGTAGACATAAACCTGCTGTCTGGTAATATTGTCACAATGCATGCACTGTGTTAGCTTTCTTTAGTAACAAAAAAGGAAATCTTTTGACCTAGATTTAGTTTAGTTCATACTGGGACATTTGCAAGATCCCATCATCTATGCCGTCTTCCGTGTTGTTATTATGTCCAAATGTTATGTATCTTATAGAGTTTTATTCTATGTTGCTGGCCTAAACTGAAGAAGCTGAGTTATATTTATCTTTTGATGTAATGTATTTGGAATTTCATATGTAAGTTTCATGCTGTGATGGTTGAGTTAATGTAAAAACCTATGCTTTTCCAGTCCAATGTCTCATATTTTATCTTTTTCCCCGCATCTTCTGTGATCGGCAGATTCAGAATAAGATCCCGGGATGCTCATTGAAGGACTCGACTGTCAATCAGAATCCCACAGAATCATTGCCATCGCCTTGTCCTCCTACAACTATCATCCTGGGATTCAGTAAGGGTGGAGTTGTTGTCAACCAGCTTGTGACAGAACTTTCTTGTTGGGCATTGCAATCAATGGAAAACTCGGTTGTTGTTTCCGGACCAAGTCCATCTCATTTGACTCATAATCCCCTGGTTCCTACTTCATCCATTGATGTTTTGTCAAGTATTTCTGAATACCATTATGTAGATGTTGGGCTCAATTGTGCTGGAGCATACATTACTGACCATGAAATAATCAAGGAGATAGCCAATTATGCTTTACGAACTAATAATAACTTCCGCTTTGTCCTTCATGGTACTCCAAGGCAGTGGTCTGATCCAAACCGCTTATGGATCCGGAAGGAGAAAGATGTAATGCTGCAGCTGCTTCGTGAGGAGGCTCAAAGGTGTGAAGGGAGATTGGTGGCATCTGAAAAGGTATATTTTGATGGCAGACCTCGCAGTCTGCGGATGCATTTCGAGATTTTGGAAGAAATGGATATAAGCTGACATTCAAATTTTCAAGCTTGTAGCCTTGTATTCTCTCCGTAGCATCTGTATGGTATAACAGAATGTGAATATGATTGAGGATCTTGGATACTTCCCTCCACGCTGACTTTGTGGTAGTTTCATTATGTTAGTTATCTGAACAATTCAAACACAACTGCATGCCTAAAATTTGCATTTACATCCATATTTGTAATTTGGTGTGTATTGATAAAAAGTATTAAGTGGTTTCCCTCAAACTCTTCCCATAACGAGCTCTGATTACTGTTGGCAAGTGATGTTGCAAACAACTTTCTGGAGTAAATGAAAACCCCTTAAAGTTCCAACGCTGTTGTCAGGATAAAGAGTTGACTCGTATGATCATGAATGGCTTGCCGGCCTGGCATTCTGATGCTACCATGCAACCAGCTGAGAACAAGTCTTCCGCATTCGGCAACACGATGCACACTTGGTATCTGCTAGCTCCAATGTAGCCGTCAAAAAAGGCTGGACCGCGGTACTCAGCTCTGACATTGTGATAACAACCGAGTCCTTAATTTTTTTTTTGAGGTGCAACAACCGAGTCCTTAATGGGGTGCAATCTGCACGCCCAACGGTGATTCCTTCGTCAAACAGAAGAGTCTCATGGTCCGCGTGATGCGTCAGATTAAGCTTTGGGTGTAAGATAATGTCAGCAGTGGTTCTGTTAGTAAAGTAATACTAGTATAGTGCCGTACCAACATATACATATGGTTTGGAATCGGTACGGTGGTGATTCCAGCTGCACTCGAACTGTTCTTGTCTCACTCCCTGGCGAAAACCTGAACCAGTCAAAAGACATTCTTCATGCAAGTTGCCAGAGAATGAAGTTTAGCCCTTGCATAATTGCATTTCAATCCTACTGATACACAAATCAGGTTGGTGGCTTGTTTCCCCCCGTGATCTGCTGTAAATCTTTTATATGAGACGTCCAACTCCCAGCTGCAGTAGTGCATAAACACATGGCAATTCTAAATCGGATAAGCTCCCATCGGCAACAGTTCGCAAGCGTGTGAGACGGTCGCGACCGGATCACGGTGCTTGGACGTATGCGCATTTTTCAGGTCTCCTTGAGCTTGGAGTGACGCGCGCGTGTGTGCTGGCTGCGTTTAGTTTTAGTCTTACTTGCTGGTCGAAGCAAGCAAGCCACTGTCTCCTGCTGCGGGACAAAACACGAGTAAAACCACACGAACGGATCAAATCAAATGCAGGCCGACACTGATTTGAGTCCAAAAAATCACTTTTTGGGCGGGGCTGATTGCTTCCGTAATCGATCGCCTCTTGAAACGGTCAGCTCGACCAAGAGCCGAGCCGATCTGATCTGGTGGTACTGGCGTAACGGTGTCGTGTCAAAGGGTGTACAGAGCAAGGTGTGAGTGTTTCTGAAGCAAGTTCAACCTGCATCGATCGCCTCCGTCTAGAGAACAGCTTCATCAGTATTCAGAAACCGGAGCTCACTGGAGTCCTCATTTACTCGGATTATTCCTTCGCATCGGTCTTAACTCCCAGGTAGCTAGATCGCGGAATCCATAGATTTGTGCGTTCAAAGCAATGCTGCAGTTTTCTAATCGCGCCCAACCTGACAGCGCGACAAGTACACACGGGTGGGTCTTTTCCTGAAACGCAGGCAGAGGCAGGGATTGGCACAGGGGCTATATCAGCAAAGCATCGGTGGATTATTCTAGCTGATCCGCTCGTTACTACCCAGGAGCGCAAATTGACAGGGCGATGTGGATCTTCAGTGTGTTGTAGCTAGCCAGCACAACGACAGTCGCGCGCTCTTCTTTGGCCGATCAGGTTTTTTCTTTTTCTTTTTTACCACGCGTACGTACGTGTCCCGATCACGTCCCCATCCGTGCATAGTGAGTGTAACCACTTACCGGACCGTTGATAGCTAAATTTCGTACAGAGACTGAACCCGGTTAAACTAATCCAGTTACTAGAAGACCGAAGGATATACTAGGACTCGATTGTTTCTTACTGGAATACTATACTGTTTGTTGTATCAAAAGATTCTTACTGGTACTACGATTAAAAACGAAAGTAAATGAAAGAGCGCCTAGCACTGGAGAGCGCCGTTGTTAAGCAAACGCGTGGACGCATGGTCATCAACATATTATTCTGAAGTAGTAAAGGCGGCGAGTAATCTAATCCATTTGCAAAGTTGGATAATGAATCCAAAAAGAAAAAAAAAATTGAATCCAGCACTGTATCACGCTACAGTACAGGTTAATGATCCAGAGACACGACAGAATGATAATGTTACCTGGAAACCGCGTGGCCCGGATGCATGCGTGCGCATGTGTGCATGGCGTCGTCGTCCTCCCCTGACATCAGAGGAGGAGAGGACCCGGCCGTGCCGTACGTACGTGTCTTGATGCTCGGCCGGCCGGCTCCCGGATCGTGCTGACGCCTCCTGGATCGCAAGCGGACATGCAACGGAGCCCCCACCCGCGACGAAAATGGATGGACTCGCCGGAGGACGGGGTCTGGTCCAAGCCGCGAATCCGGTGGGGGCGCCGCGCCGCTGGCTCGGTGCGCGCGCGGCCTGCGCTAATTTGGCGTGTGGCGACGTCCGTGCCCGCGCGGCGCGACGCCAAGCCATCGGGTCGTTCGGTTCCACGGCCGTTTGACTCGGTATTCCCCTGCACCCACGTCAACCGGGGCGGGGGGCCTCGTTACTCCACACCGCTTGGCTCGGCGAAAGGTGTCACGGGGCTGGAAGTCAAGCCCCGCCACGTGAACCGGGGTCACGGTCACGGCTAAACCGAAAGCGTCCAGCTCGTTACAGAGCTGCCGATCTGAGACACAGGTTAAACCACAACAAGCTAGTCGTAGTAGTATGACCTTACCTCCCGGGCAGAGAAAAAAGTGTCTGTTTGGCGTCACTCGCCAGTGTGCACGAGTGTGTACAGGCGCACTTGGAGAAACAGTGCAAACGCTCCGGGTTCTCGTGTGGGAATTGGCCGCGAAACGATCATAGCGCGTAGTACGCCCCTGGAAACGTGTCGAACAGCGGCCAGCCAGTGTGGCAGCACAGCCTTTTTCGCCGCGCGCCGGTGTCGCTGTGGCGGCAGCTGTTCTGGTGGAGACGATTGATCAATGCCAAATCCGCGTCGCGTCCGACACGTACGTGCTGTACAACGACCGCGCGAGCCAATGGATCGAGCCGGCCGGGTGCGTCCGGCACCGTCTCAATTAATCGCCGGTTTCCCAGTCAGGCTCCCCCCGGTCACGTCCGCTGTGGAAAAAAAGGCTCGAAGGCGACGGCAAGGGGTAAAAGATACTAATAACCCTCCGTTTTAATTATATGACGCCGTTGACTTTTTTGTTAAACTTTGACCAACAATATAAATTTAAATAATTACTTTTTGAATGTGAAATGAATATTATTGGATTCATCATCAAAAGCACTTTAAGGTTAACTTGTACACCTAGCTATTTACATAAATATTTTGAATAAGACGAACGGTCAAACGTAACGAAAAAAGTCAACGACGTCATATATTAAAAAACGGAGGGGTAACAGATACTAATAACACATCCATTTCTACTCGTGCCGAGCCTTTTGCTTCGAAGCCGACGCCGACAAGGGTAACGAGATCGATACAGGGGAATTTGCATGTTGGATGAGATGCGCGTTGTATTATGCTTGTCGGATGTTTACCGTTGCGGTCCATAACAGATGAACACGGTAAGTAGACGAGTGAAAGAGCACCCGAGTCGGCCAGCACCGGCATGTCAATTGTGCGATCGATCGCCATCTGAGCGTTAACCAACGCAGGCGAGCCGTTCATCCGAAGGTCACAGCTCAGAAGAAAGGATAAGGAAATTGATAACGCCGACTTGCTGCTAGACAGCGGCGGCACCAGCAGCATTGGCCCCCTCTGCTTCCCAAGTTGCTAACCCAAATTTAAGGCAGAGAACCACCTGTGCAACAGAGCAGCTACTAGTAAAACCACTCTACACGGACGGGATCTTCTTACGAATGGCCACGGGTCAGGCTCACCAGTCACCACCTATCCTTCCTTCCGGGCATCGGTATGCACGGAGGTAGAAAACACGTACTGGCCGCTGTAGGTCGTCGCATCAAACGTGCAAGTAGCGAGCAACCAGCTAGCCACCTTGCATGCACAAGTGCACGTTAATCATAGAACCCACGGACTATGTGGTACCTGATTTGTTTTTCGCGTGGAAAAGCAAGTATACTAGTACGTGTTTCGTTGATTTATTGTTTTTTCCTGAACGCAAAGTAATATTCATGGTTGCATGACACATACTATGTACAACATGTCTCGTTGCTTGAGTATTGAACGAACACGTATGACGTATGCAAGTTCGTAAGTACGGGGGTGTGTAATACGGTATGCCGCTATTTCCAAGCTTGATGTGTCCACGATGTGCTCGACTGCCTTTACCAATTTATTGGTGCAACAGCGATATCTTGCCGGCCGGCTGTGATAATCCCACTTCCGTCTTCTTTCGAGACGATATGATCCCGCTTCCGTTTTTGGTTAGCCAACCCGTTGGGGGATCACTCAAAGCGGTCGTCAATAAGTTAATGGAGTCCATAATTTCCCTACTCATTCCAATTCCCCCATTATATCTTTACTAAACACGGAGTTGCGCCAAACATAAGGAATTCTCCCGGCGCGCGCCTATAAGTACGCGAGCCCAGCTCACCTCCCTCCTCGCAGTTTGCAGCCGCAGGCGCACATCCAAACTCCTGAGTCCTCTGCTGTCTCGCCGCCCTCTCGACCTCCGCTTCTGCTCAGCACAGCCCCAGAGCTAGCCATCGCCGACTCCCAGAGAAGACCATGGACTTCAGCGGCGAGGTCGACGATTTCTGGCTCCAGCTCATCCGCGACCAGCTTCACGGTGGGGACGCTTGCCTTCCCGCCGTCCCCGAGGCCGCCTCGGCGTACGCCCCGCCACCGGTTCATCCAGCTCAACCGGTGTTCCAGCACACGGCGTTCATTCCGCAGCAGCAACAGCAGCCACAGCAACAGCAGGCTGCGTACGTGGACTTGACACACGAGTACGCGGACGCCGCTGCGGCGGCGGCGGCGGCCTTCAGGGCGGAGCCGGCCGCGCCGCTGATGATACGGTTCGGCGGCGAGCCGTCCCCGGTGTCGGACCCGGCCAGGAGGCCGGCGCTGACAATCTCTCTGCCTCCGACCTCGCACGCCTGGGCCGGCGCTGGTGTCGCGCCTCTGCCGACACAGGCGGCGACGGCCTGCTTGGATGTGGACGACTTCAGGAAGTACCGCGGCGTGCGGCAGCGGCCGTGGGGCAAGTACGCCGCGGAGATCCGCGACCCCAAGAAGCGCGGCTCGCGCGTGTGGCTCGGCACCTACGACACGGCCGTCGAGGCCGCGCGCGCTTATGACCGAGCCGCCTTCCGCATGCGCGGCGCCAAGGCCATCCTCAACTTCCCCAACGAGGTCGGCTCCCGCGGCGCCGACTTCCTCGCCCCGCCTCCGCCGCCACCGCAATCCCACAACAAGCGGAAGCTGACGCGCGACGTCGAGGCGGACGCGGAGCCCGCGGCGAAATCCGTCAAGGCCGAGGCGTTCACGTCGCCGGCGTCGTCTCCGCAGACGTCGCTGTCCCCCGCGTCAACGACCGCAGCCTCGACCGTGACGACCTCCTCGACATCGTCAACGGATGCCGGAGCTGTAGCCCACGAGGTGTTTCCGATGACGCCGTCGAGCCTGGCGTGGGAGCAGTGGGAGAGCGTGTTCGGGATCCTGTCGCCGCTCTCGCCGCGCCCGCAGATGGGCTTTCCGGAGGTCACCGTTAACTAATTAAGCGGGTATTGGCCAGTGAAGCATGATTAGGTGTAAAGAAGCTAATAATTAGCACTGGTTTTTAGTGATAGAAGACGGCCTTCGCCTTGGACTCATCTCGATCGAGGGCTTTGGCTTTGCTTGGAGGTGCATGTGTGTACAGAATGATGGAGGTCATAGAATATTAGTGATTGTGTCGGTGTGAGTGAGCTATACATCGACATAGATCATCAGACCATGTGAAAATATATGGATGTATACTTAGGATAAACGATAGTATGAGGTGTTCAATGTGATTATTGTACATTATATAAGTGAATATATAGTGTACGTGTTCTCTTCAAATTGAAATGCATTATATTTGAGAATCATATGGTTGATATGTATGTATATTGTGTTGTGTTTGCCTTTCTGGTGCCATAAATTTGATCAGGACTGGATGTGCTACTTATAGATATCGGAAGGCACATATACCCACGGAGCGGCATATATCGTGAACATCTAGTCCGGTTTTAGAGAGATTTGGTATTTACATGCACTCTATTTTCAATTTTTTCTAGAGTATTTGTTTAGTGTCTTTGCTAGAGTATTTGTTAGTCATGCTGGTTACCTTTTTACCGTCTTGAGTAGTAGTTAGTACACGGTTAAATTCTCGGAACGACCAGTAAGCCTTGTAATTGTTCCATACGTACGTAGAAAAAGACTCTTGCATTTGCAAGTACCAAAGCGTACGTACGTACAATTGTGCTCAGAAAAGATCTGAAACAAATAACCCAGGGATGTGTGCTTACTGAGCTGGTTCACCTTAAACACGCCTCATTTTCGCCATAAAAGAACCGTAAGCTGTAGACTTTAAATTAGATAAGCCGCGTGCATGATTTTGCATGGTGCCAAGTCGTTCACTCAAAAAAAAAAGTAGTAAATTGTCAACTGTTGTAAGCACGTTATGTTGTCTGATCAGAACATAATACGAAGGTGGCTGGCATAAAAAAAATGCGTACCAGAGTTTACGGCCACACATATCCACTCGCGTTCAATTCCTTATCACTACTTCCTTCCGAAACTGGAGTCTAAGATCCAAAGATTCCAAACAATCTAAGGAAGCACATTGGTAATTACGTCGGAATCTCCTATGAATCAGACTACCTGTGGAGTAATACGTATAGTACGTACTTGTTGAGGAAGATAACTTGAAGCCACGAGTAAATAAATTCAGATTGAGCAGCAGGTTAATTCCATTGTTTTTCACATAGCTCCTGATTCTTGGCAAATCATCACCTCACATCCCGCCAGCTGTTCAAAATATTTCTTTTATTTCAACAGTCTATGCTCAACGGAGATAAATCGCATCTGTTTGCATAGGTCTCATCGATCCCGATGAATATTCAGGTGAGGAAATGAAGCTAGCTAGCTAAGAGTCGGAGCCATTAGCTATACACGTTGATGTGGTAACAAAGAATATTGGCCATTTATCATTTCTTTCTCAAAAATCAAATAGGGAGGTACAGATCTCGCAATGTTGAACCATGACGTAGCCTATATGGAGTAGTTGCTATACTCATTATTCATGACAAGAAACAAAAAAAATATAAGTTTTATCGTGAATGGCAATAGCACTTTAAATGCGATCGTGCCAGCTATCTTCCCTGAATTGTGTATGTCAATGCTACCATTTATAATTGCAAATTGGCTCTCCCTCTAAATATCGTGGGTTACAGCCAAACAGGCAAAGTTACCAACAGTACATCTCTCTGTCATGAGAAAGAGCAATTCCATTCAACGGAACAAAGCTGTATAGATGCTGTGTTTCTTACAGAATCTGCGAAAATAGAGCGTACCGAGCACGTTGTGATAAGCAAAGATACGCCCTACTCAGCTCAGCAGCAGCAGAACCCAAGAAAGAAAAGTGCAGCCTTCCGTGACAAGACCTACGTAGAAAGCCGCAAAAACTTACTCGGATTCAGAAAAGCACAAGCAGTGCCGTCAATGGGCGAGGAAAATTTGGCGTCCCGAGGTCAGCCGGCCGGTCGTGGGTCAAGCTGGTGTTGTTATTGGCCGTGGCCTAGAGGCGAGGAGCTACGACGTGCGGCGGCGACGACATACATCCTCAGGTCCAGCTCCAGCTCCAGGGCAGCAGCGGCGCAAAGGCTGGATGGAGCTGTCGCTGTGTGAGTAGTAGGCAGTTAGTTAAAGGGCCACACCACCGGAGAGTGGTGTAGTGAATTGCAAGGGCCCGGTAGGGTAGCAAGGCGAATTCATACAACCTTTTGACAAGCTATTTTAATCTTTGAAATGTAGTGGTATTGAGCATTGAGAGCTGACAACAACGAACGAGAATATGCGTGGTCAGAACTCTGAACCGTTCATGAATCGGTCGATTCAATCATTCAAAGTAAAACTGAATACTGCGGTCGATTCATCGTGTGTCGAACAGACATAAGATCCACGCTTCTATGCGCTCCAGCTCTGATAAAAACCAAAGTCAACCTTCGCTGTGCTCTGCCATGCAGATCGATGGAACTCTTTGAGCCCTGGAATGGATCAACGAAACACGATACCAGCCTCAATTTGGCGCCATATTTCTTCGTTTCAGTTGGGTGTCGATCGGAGGCAATCTGCAGCTGCAGCCAATGACGCGAGAGGAGAGCGAAATCAACAGGAGGCACAGGCTACATCACCAAGGTCAATACCCGATCAAAAGTGACAAGCAGGGAGGTGCTAACCCCAAACTCACAATCAATGCGGCATGCATTCCAATTTCCTTATCCTCGAAGGCCCCTCTTTGTGTGTGCAAACTGAAAAAAAAGTCAGAAATCTTGTTGGGGAATGCTCGTATGGTTGGCAGAAAATGTTCCTGCATGCAAACTGGAAAAGGTCAGTCGATCGGGACTGCAGTTGATTGTGATGCTGCTTCTTGTGCTAATCCTTTTTGTCCTGCGCAATTAACTGCATTCTTACGAACGATTCAAGGGGCTGACTTTTTGTACTAGCTATCGTGGACGCGGTCACCTGTCTAGTCCAAATGTAAACCGCCGACGACCTCTGTCCGTACAACAGTGCCCAGCAGACTATAGTGAGGCTTTGACTTGAGCACCTCTGCGCTCGTGTCGCTTTCGACGTGGACGAAACCATGTTCGCGTGGTTGGCAGCTTAATTTGTCGCGCTGCACTGCAGAGTACGCATAATAAGCATCCGCAGCAATCCTGTCACTGCTGAACGAATAGAGCATCTGTGACCGTTTTGGCAGTAATAACCGTTATCCAAAATACAGCGACGCACGGCATGAGATGATGAGAATATGGTGACACGAGCATGAAGTAATCTTAAGATGTGGAGTATGGGTACATATAATTTTGTTTTCTTGGAGTACCCTATACTTCATTGTATATTCCATACATTTGCTTGTTTGATTTGGTCCTCTGGATACAGCGCAGAGGAGTTCTTGGAGTCTGAGAAAATCTCATTACTTAATCTCATCGACTTATTATGTGGAAGTTCTGAAATCCTCGGCCATCAGTTATGCAGACGTGCTGTGTTGCGTTGCGTTGCGCTTGGCCACGGAAGTACTAGCAGCATTGTCCCCACGAACCCACACGTCAATTCCAGGAGTCGGTACCGTGCCAGGATCAGCAGCATCCCGAGAGGAAAAAACCGTCGTTGACACATGATGCAAGCAACAACAGCGGGACCGTCGGTCCATCAATCCTCCCTCGAAAAGGTCAGCCGCTTCGCAGCTCCAAAGTCTTGATGAGCAGGTGGGGACGAACAGCGATCGGCAAGCTCGGGAGATGGCAGCAGCAACGCTCATGATTCACAGTTCCGTGACGCAGAACACAGGGCGCGAGCAGCGTGCGATCGCGAGACGATCTCGGTAAGTCAGCAAGCTTCCATCTATCGTTTTCCGTCGACGCCGCGAGCGGCGAGCCCATTGATGGCAGCCGGCGGCGGTCAACTGCTTACACACAGTGGAAGGCTTGAAGCAGGTTTACCTTGCAGGTTTCGGGCTTTTGTTGTGATCACGGTAGAGTGGGGCGGTGGGTGAGGAAACGAAGGCTTCTGTCCGTGCGAGACCATTAAACTGAGCAAGTCGAGTAATCTCGATCGAGCCCAGGCTGTCCGCGTCCGACGAGGTTGCTGTAGCAAGCGCCTCGCTGCGCCGGCGCGGCGCGCGCGGCCGCAGAACCGAGCCGCGCAGGTCAGCTGCTGGCTGCTGATCATTGTATCGCGAGGCGCGCAGTCGTTTTCAGACCGCTGGAGAGAGGAGAGCGAGAATTGTCAACCGGCTCCGCGCGTCGGATACTGGTGGACCTCGGCGCGATTGAAGCAACGCGTCGGGTACACGCGTCGTTCGGCAGCCGCGCTACGGTGCACCGTCGCACGGAGAGGAGGTGGCACAAGTGGCCGGCGGTCGGTGTCGCCGGGGCGATCGCACGGCTGTCCTTCCGCCGGTTCACGGTCCGGTCGGTTGTCGGTGGGCGGACTTGCCGAGTGCCGACATTGCTAAGGCACGGCTTAGAGACTGGAGAGGTCGATCGGTGTGCTAGATAAATCCACACTGCACGATCGGTGGGGATCTTACTGGCTGGTGAAAGCCACTTTTTTCCCAGGATATAGCAGGGTTTTTTCTAGCCTCTAGGACACGTTAACCTTGCCCCTGCATGATTTCTTCTTTTTTGAGGGTTCGGCACCGGGCAATTTGTCGATCGCCTGATCAGGCAGACACTAACCGTGTTACACGTAGATTAAGCCCGATACTAGGATTTTGTCATCTAATTACTATTGCTCGCCCAAGTTTGGTACCCGAGCGCGAAGTCGTTCTCTTCCGTCTCCAGATACATGGGCTACACTCGGATGGTTGGGCTTCAGGCAAAACACCTCCAATCTGATACATCATCACTTTTAAAATATACTCTCTACTTCCAGACATGAAAACGGTTTATTGTTCTCACCTGAAGCCACTGATAAAGTATAAATATACAGCATGAACTAAAGAAAATCAGCCTTTAGAGCTGTAAACAGAAGCTGACAACAAGGATACATTATTAAAACAGAAAAACACAATAGCTGGTACAATTGTACAATGAACATGGCTAAGACAGCATAGAAATTCATCATAGCTCAGTTCGCTGTTACTTATTTTAAAACACCAACGACAATACACCTCTACGCAAAAGTAGCAATACACGCGCTGGACACTAGCAAGTAGAGGTACAAAAGTCTTGATTCCTAATTCAAGTGTTATTTGTAGCCTGCAGAGTCCTCAACTGACTTGACATCTGATAAAACTTTACCTGAAAATTCAATGTCATCGCATTACAACCACATATGTTCCACTACTTAAAGTTGTGAAGGAGAAAGACTGATGGAAAAGCAACATGATATAGTTTTGTTCTTACAATCCTACATGTGAAAACAACAAGGTTTCTATAATGTAGGAATGAAAATGGAATAGTAGTTGATGAAATGGAATATACGATTGCCACAGGTACAGGTAAACCAGTACGAAGATAACGAATGCCTTGGTAAACCATGAAGAAGATAACGACTGCCAGTTAAACAACGCACCAAGAAAAAATTGCAGCTAGTGTTGCTTTTATAATGTTTCCTTCAGAATGAAGCCACGAAGACAGCTGATCCTGAACGCACTGCCTATGCTATGCGGCCAATACACCTCTCAATCCATCCAACGCTTGAGAGCTTCACCTTATTTCATTTGACTTATGAAGCTGCGAAATCCACTTCAAAGAGACCTTTACCATTTGATTCAAGATCTTGTAATTTTGGCAAATTATATCTAAAGCGTTTTCAGAGTTATTGCTCAATCAAGGTTGGCTGGGCATTAGTTTTTGCAGTGATAGCAGCGAAATACCTAGTGATTGAAAGAACAATCACTGCAAGCACAGATAAAAATGTAGCTATGGAACCTATAGCATCAATATGGGCTGCTGCCACTGCTTCCAGTCTAGAACAAATATCAACAGCGGATGCAACCCATTGCATGACTCACACCAAGTGATTCGACGGGTATGTCACTGCTATATATCCATTTAATGCATGGAGTGGTCAGTCACAGTAAATGGAGACCAGGAGTCTAGATGGCAATGTAGCCGCTGAGGAAGATTGGAAGAACTCATAGCCTAACATGCAAAAGGGCAACCAAATAGAGTTCCTAAGAGTTCTAGGAATGAAATTAGTGATGACTAGAAGGATCACATGAGGAGGAGCGAACAAGAATGACTGATGACTTCGCCATTGTACACTATATGGCAAAGCATTTGGGACAACAGTGAGGGTTGAGGGTTAGAAGAGAAAAAGGCCTTTGGCATGTCATCTAGGGGTGTGCGCATCCAGCAGAATCTGATAGGGATTGGATGACAGGCTTTTGGAGTCTTTTCTTGACCTTTTAGCACAACGACATCAGGATGTCTATTCCCTTGGGTCGAGGCTTTTTTAGTGGAGAATCTCCAAATCCATTGGTGGCACACTGCCACAGCAGGCTTGTGGCATCCTGATATTTTTCTCCCCCACTGGTCGAATTTGAGCGAGATGCCATGGGCAGCAAGGTTCAATAGAAGAGGCGGAGGCCTGGACTTTTGACCATTAGATTACATTAACGGAAAGAGCACTACTCATAACTTACTGGTAAAATTATCCCGGAATATTTTTAGGTAAGGCAAATGTAAAGAGGGGAAATAACTAAGTTTCTAGCTTTGTCTTGAAAATATATCAGGCTCTGAGAAGCTAAACGTTTCCGAGAAATTGAGAGAGATGCCATGGGTCAGCCAGGTTCAATAAAAGAGGTAGGTCTGGACTTCTGACTAAGATTACATTAACGGAAAGAGCACTACATATAACTTACTGATAAAATTATTTTTCATATATTTTTGGGTAAATCAAAGGTAAAGAGGGGATTTCTAGCTTTGTATTGAAAATATGTCAGCCCTGAGAAGCCGAAAATTTCCGAGAAATTGAATCTAAGCTTGCATGAATTTCACATCAGATGTTATTAACCTTAAGCAATGTTCCGTGAGCAAAAGTATGCGATTTCTGCCAAAAAAATCCAAGTTGGACTACGGGAATTGGCTCATCTGACAACCACAGGTTGAGAGAACCATCACCAGTGCCAAATCAACTGCTCCATAGTTTTAATGTTCTGAATGATAAAGGTGAAACCAATAAGACATTCCACCTAAAATACACGTCTGGTTGATACACTATTTTTATATAGACTGAACCCATTTGATCTGAACAAACTATACATAATATAATTTTTCTGTTCACAGTCGAGAATAAAATACTGATACACAAGCATTTGTAGGACTAGGGATACTTTTTAGGCGACAAAAGTACTGCATTATGATATAGATTCCTTATTAACAAGCGTTTGTAGGATTTCATGACCCATACTGTACACTAGTGCGGGAAACATTAAGCGAAACTATCAAGCGTAGCAAGTCACCAATAAAAATAATCAGAGAGGAAAATAGAAGGCAACGTCAGAAACTACAGAAATGTTGGCCATTCAAGCATTACTCCAATAGCATAACCATCCTACAACGATCAATCCAAGCATACAGTAACACATACACGAAGCTGAACTTTTGATAACTTAATATGCAGTGCAGGGTGGACAAAACACGAAATTCAATTACCTCAATTTTCGCTCACGCAGTGGCTTTCGACGCAATCATTCCAGTCTTTCGGGCATATGCAAAGATCCCTCCAGCTTCAATGACCGGCCCAGCATCACCGATAGGTTTCAGCTTGTACTCCTTGCCGGAGGTGTGGTTGATCATGACGGAATTACCAAGATCAACGGTGACGATATCCCCGGTCTTGCACTCCTTCCAGGCTCCAGCTTCCGCGAGCTCCAGAGGGTAGACCTCGCCGGTGGCCACGGAGTTGCGGAAGAAGATGCGCGCGTAGCTCTCCGCCACGACGGCGCGTGTGCCGGCGGCCCCGAGAGCGACGGGCGCGTGCTCGCGGGAGGAGCCGCAGCCGAAGTTGGGCCCGCCGACGATGATGGCGTAGCGGGAGGACTCCTCGCCGGGAGCGACGAACGGCGTCGGGTAGGCCTCGGAGGGGAGGCCGGCGAAGGCGAAGGAGCCGAGCTTGCGGTACTCGTCGGGCTTCGACGGCACCAGGGTGAGGTACTCAGCAGGGATTATCTGGTCGGTGTCGATGTTTTCCCCCACGACGAAGCACTCGCCGTGGAAGACCGGAGACGACGGCGAGCTGCTCGCAGCGGCGGAGGCCGCGGTGAGGGGCCGAGCGCGGCGGCATCTCATGGTGGGGAGGGTGTGCCGGGAGACCTGAGCGCTACGGAACGTGCCGGTGCGCGCTGGGATGGGGGCTAGCGCCGCCGCCATCGCCCCAGCCGCCGTCGCCGCAGCTGATGGAGCCGCCGCCATGATGTGCTTGTCGGCTTGGGTGATTGGGAACTGGTTGGAACAGGGGCCGGTTTAGGGCAAGGGCTCACAGGCTTACGACAGATGATGGCCCGTTGGGCACCGTTTTAAGCTGTTAAATTTCGTAAGCGCCACGAAACTAAGGCACGTGCGCGGCCCAGGCCCATTACAAAGCAGAGAGCAAATTGCAAAATTCAGGCCCATTTCCAAGGGAATAGCAACCAGTCAACGGCACCCTCAAGGCCGATTTGGGAGACTTCAGTGGTGTTTTGAAATATATGAATTTTTCGACTATTAATCATAATCCAGGTTAAAGACCCTCTTCAGATTGTTAAGTGTAACAGGGAGTGGACCAAGAAAGAACCACCAAGGCACCAACCCAATGAACAAACATCGGCTCAAAACATTGAAATACATGGATCATGACTATTAACCACGATCTTGGTTAAAGACTTTATATTTACAAATATCTTGTGAAATTGTTAGGACATGTAAAATGCGTGGTGCTTAAAAAAATTCTTACAGCAAAAAACCTTTAAGCACAGGCACAAAAATTATTTTCTACAATGCAAAAGGGTGGTTAAAAAGGCCTAACCGCCTTACTAAACACCTTAAGCACCAGGTGCCAACTTAAGCATCTTTTTCCTTCATATAAGCACCTAGTGCCAAGAATAAACCGGTTTTTTGGCTTAAGGACCCTTATAAGCACCTCTATTGTACATTAGACCAAGGAGGAACCAACGAAGCACAAATGAACAGAAAGCATCAATGTTGGCACAACACACTCAACGAAGATACGGGACAGAGAGATACTGGTGAACACTCTCTAAACAAAGATTCTTTGTGGCACAATGTTATGACTTTTTAGAGTCGTGTTTATAAGCATAGGAGCATATGCCCACTCTATTAGTTTGAATACTAAGTTTACATATTGAGTCTACCAATGATGTATTTTTTTTTTGATTGTTCAATGATGTCTTCTTTGATGTTGGGATATTGTGTTTAGTTCTCCTCTTAGAGGAGGTTGGGCTACGCTGCGGTTCTGGTGAAGCTGATGACGGGCGCAACGACGAAAACACATTGCTCAATCTGCACCAACCGCTCATCAAGATATAAACACAAAAGTCTAATCATTGGTGCGAAATGAACCTGTTTCTTTGGCTTAAGCATAGTGTGATAATTTTTTAGATATAAATCGGTTTTTTGGCTTAAGCACCCTTATAAGCACCTCTATTGTACATGCTCTTACACTTAACAACTTTGCGAGATATTTGTAAATATAAAGTCTTTAACCAAGATCGCGGTTAATAGTCATGATCCATGTATTTCAATGTTTTGAGCCGAGGTTTGTTCATTGGGTTGGTGCCTTGAAACACATGTTGGTGCAGATTGAACAAGTCAATCAATTTTACTCAATCTGCTGGGATGCACATATTACTGACTGAAACACATGTTGGTGCGAAATACTGCAAGATAATCATTGGAGCAAATGAAGCCGTCGTTCATATAACGTTGAAATCAGGTTCTCCCCGCCTATGCCGCAGCATCATTTATCCTCATGCTTTGTCTTACTTCGGCCGAGCCGGTCGTATGCTTTGTACACACTGATACTGCCAAGAAATCTTTTGCTTTAGATTGCAAGTTCTTAGAACTTCGGCGTCGGGTTCCTGTAAATTGCCACTGGTGCGACGATATTACGTACGATACGTACTGTCACGACGCCATTGCTTGCTCCGAAACGCGACGATTCCCACGCGGCTCGCATGTGGCTCGTTCGTTATCCTTCTTGTTTGTGGCTTGCGAGAATGATGTGTAGTATTTCACATGAGATTTTTATAAAGCGTTCGTACGTTCGGTGCGAGCATTTCTGTGGTCGCGGGACGCCTCCAAAACATCGTACCAGACACAGATCAGAGCTGCAGCTGTGTCGGCGTGCAGTAGCTTTTTTTTTTTTTTTTTTTTTTTTTTTTTTTAGGAATTCGGGGGGGGAGAGCATCCCCACCTTTTCATTTCATTTCAAAAGTCCATACATGAGCAGGATGTTACATGTCGTTTTAGTTAGGTACAGAGGGGATTGGGAGGGGAACATCGAGGCCCAAGTGTTGACGGTAAAAATGTGTGTTCTACCGCTCGCACACGCGGCCTGAGAGATTTGCTTAACTCTGTTCAGCGCCAAAACTTGGAACGCGGTGAATTCCGGAGCGTGCCAGTCGATTTTCCCTGCAAACCGACAAAGACAAGAAAAGCGTGTAAAATTCCCGGACTATCGGCCCGGACAGGCCGATGCGTAACCGCAGCCGATGGTTAGTGAACAAAAGAGAAATAAGATAAAACACTCGGCTGTCGGCTAGAAACGAATCGACATGTCGCAACAGTAAGTACTCGCACGATACATAAAGCAAGGCATGCATCAGAATCGGCAATCGGCAAAGCATGCGATCGGCAAAATCTATCGGCAAGTAGCACAGTAAGGTAGATCGACAATCGACAAAGGGAGGCTCAGACTATACTTGAACAGGAGCAATAAAATATTTAAAGGCACGCAAGCATAAGTCTGAACGTGGTAAACAATCGGCTAAACACCCCGAAAGAACGATTTAAACCAGTAACCACTAATTATACCCGTAATCTGACAATCGCTTCACCGAGGACACGTCAACTAAGTGAAGTAGAACAGGACACGTCAAACTGCTCTACACGATCGGCAGATACAAGTATAATCGGCAACTACCGGTCCCAGGTACTCAGCAAACTAGATCTAACCCTTGGCAACTGTTTCGCCGAGGACACGTCAACTAAGCGAAGCAGACAGGACAAGTCAAACTGCCTACCCAATCACCAAGAGCAGATCTAATCGACAAAGCACCTTAACCGTGACTCGAGTAACCAGATCAAACAGGAATCGACATCAGCAATCGGCAACAAGGTCGCAGCGAGGACAAGTCAACTAGCCGTGACAAAGAATTGGACCAGGTCTTAAACAATTCCATGCAGTCGACGCACGATGTAAACCCTAGATTGATCTAGATTACCGGATAACTAGCAGCCACATCAATCTAATCATGGACAAGTCGACATAACCAGATCGATGCGCTTACCTGACGAGATCCAGTCGAGCCGGAGCCCCGATGGACGCCGGTGACGAAAAAACCCGTCGAGAAATTGTGGCGATGCGCCGAAGAGTTGATTGTATTGATTGTTTTTGATTACAAGCGCCTGGGTCTATATTTATACACCCGAGGCAAGAGTCCGATTTGGACTTAAACACGACCCCTACCTGACCACAACTCGGTCAATCCTTCCTAAATCTAGGAAATAATTAAAAAAGGACACCAAACCAACCGGACGCGTGCGGCTTCGGGATTTCTTTGGCCTCATGATATCCTGCGGGCCACCACTTCGGCACATAATCTTTTCATACCTGCCGCGCACTCCGTCTTCACTGACAGCGGGCCCTAGTCCAAATTTTGGTGTCAACACATGCCCCCCAAGCCGGGGTATGGAATTTCCATGCGCCGGGTTGTTCCACCATCTATCATGTCTGCAAGCTTCTAAATGACCCTTCACGTGAAAACTGTACATTTGACTTGATGAACTGTACCTTCGTCTTCACATGGCGTGCACCTCTTCGGCAGACAATTCGTACCAATCGCTTTAATTTGCAATAGGTCTTGCACTATTCCACGATCTTATCTTCTTCCGCATCTTGGCCTATAAAAGGACCGGCTTCCTTCACCGAAATCATCAACACAATGGCCAGCAATAAAAATCCCTTTTACAAAGCCTGACCAATGCATTCTGATCAGCAAGAAAGCAACCATGAGCTCTTCTTCTCACAGATCTACGCTCCGACCTCTTGCCCTCCTTCTACTTCTCTCCTATCTCTTTCATCCCGACGCTATCCCTCTTGAGCTAATCCCTGAAGATGGCGGCTCCTCTTCAGACTGCGAGGAAGAACTCATGCTCTTCGTCAGACAAGGTTCCTTCTCAGGGATAACATCTTCTTCGACATGATGCGGTCCATGCATTTGCTCCTCTCCTCGTATGCTGGAGCAACGACCCATCCTATCCTGTGTCAGCACTTGGTTGACACTTGACAGCAGCCGCAGTGTGTATTCTTAGTGCAAGAACTTTGTACTCCCATGTATGATGTAACCCCTTGTAAACTATAAGAACTTCATTGTCTTCTTTTGTTCTTTCTGCATATTTTCCCTAAGGGCGATACCAGTCGACATCGGCCATCTCGAAGACGACGCTCTTAACGTCGGCTCAACTGGAAATTTAGCCGAACACTTTTAAGAACCAACCCAGATGCTGGGGTAATACTTCTTCAAATATTTTCCATTAAGCGCTCGGCCAAATTCTTCTCCATCCAGTTCTTTCAAAAAATAAGCATTACCGGGCACGCATCGGCTAATTATATAAGGACCTTCCCAATTAGGTGACCACTTGCCGAAACGATTATCTCGCACGCCAATCGGCAACTTGACTTTCCAAACGAGATCTCCTTCATCAAATTGCTTAGTCACCACCTTTTTATTATAATGCCGAGCCACCCGTGCCTTATTATCTTGAATTTTCTTCAACGCAATTAACCGCTGCTGATTAACATCTTCTAATTCATCCATCATGAGATCATGGTACTGTTCCGCCGTCAGTTGATTTTGGAGATCGACTCTTCTTGATCCGGCAGTAACTTCCCATGGCAAAACAGCTTCATGACCATACACCAACTGATATGGTGTTACTTGTACTGACCCATGACGAGACATCCGATATGCCCATAATGAATCGGCTAACGAAATATGCCATCTCCTCGGCTGATCACTAATCTTGCGCTTAATCAACTTGATCAAGGATTTGTTCGAAGCTTCGGCTTGACCATTTGCTTGGGCATAATACGGCGATGAATTCAATAATTTAATACCCATATCATCAGCAAAATCTCTGAACTCTTCAGAAATAAAATAGAACCTTGATCTGTAGTGATAGTCTGAGGGATACCAAACCTGAAGATTATGTGCTCTTTAACAAAAGCAATCACATCCCTTGATGCCACACTTCTGTAAGGCACTGCTTCAACCCACTTGGTGAAATAATCCGTAGCTGCCAATATATACTTATGCCCCTTGCTGGAAGCAGGATTAATCTCACCAATCATGTCGATTCCCCATCCTCTGAATGGCCACGGTTTGACAATAGGGTTCATCGCTGATGCTGGAGCTCTTTGAATCGATCCGTACTTCTGACAATCCTGACAGCCCTTATAATATTCAAAACAATCTTCGAGCATGGTAGGCCAGAAATATCCACCTCTCCTGATCAACCATTTCATCTTGAATGCCGATTGATGAGTCCCACAAATCCCATCATGAACCTCCATCAGCATCTTCTTGGCTTCATCGGCATTCAGACATTTCAATAGAATCCCTTCTAATGTTCTATAATAAAGCTGATCATCAACTAGCACATATTTTATTGCCTTGTACCGCAGCTCTCTGGACGTTTTCTGGGTCGGATCCTTCAAGTAATTTACTATCTCAACCCTCCAGTCTTGCAAATCGACATCGGCTTCATTATCAACAGAACCTACAATAAGCCGATACCCAGATGCATGTTGAGCCAAATCATTAGCTTCAGAATTCATTTGTCGAGGAATATGGCTGAATGTGATATGCTTAAAGTTCTTCATTAGATCTTGACACTTCTGATAATAACTCCGAAGCACTTCATCTTTGCATTCATATTCACCATTCAATTGCCCCACAATCAGCAAAGAATCCCCAACAACTTCAACGAAATCGGCATTGGCGTCCTTCAACAGTTGTAGTCCTTTCAACACAGCTTCATATTCAACTTGATTGTTAGTATGAGCTTCTACTGTGAATGAGAATTCAAACCTGGATCCTTTTGGTGTGACAATGACAATGCCGATACCAGATCCGTTTTTGCAAATCGATCCATCAAACAATAAGCGCCATGGGACTGGCTCCACCACACTTTCATCATGCCCCCTATGCTGAACTATCAAATCAGCAAATACCTGGGCCTTCACAGCTTTAGGAGATTCATATTTAAGATCAAATTCTGCAATTGCTAGCATCCACTTCCCAAGTCTGCCTTTCAATATTGGAGCGGACAAGATGTATTTGACGACATCGGATCGGCAAATAATAGTGCATTCTTCGGATAACAAATAGTGTCTTAACTTAGTGCAAGAGAAATAAAGGCATAAGCATAACCTTTCAATCTCAGAATATCTTGTCTCTGCATCCAGCAATCTCCGACTGAGATAAAAGATAATCCTTTCATCGCCATCTTGTACTTGCGTCAATGCCGAACCAATACACTTGTCATCGGCAGACAAATATAACTTGAAAGGAATACCTGGCTTAGGTGGCATCAACACAGGTGGCGAAATTAAATATTTCTTGACATCATCAAGCGCCTTCTGATGCTGGGCTTCCCATCGGAACTCTTGATCAGCTTTTAACTTCAACAGAGGAGTAAAAGCATCAATTTTCACAGAAAGATTAGAAATAAATCTTCTCACAAAATTGATCTTGCCCATTAGAGACTGCAATTCCTTTTTACTGGTAGGAGGTTGAATTTTCTTGATCGACTCTATGCTCTTGGGACCAATTTCAATTCCTCTTTCATGAACGATAAAGCCCAGAAATTGTCCTGCTGAAACACCAAAAGCACATTTATGCGGATTCATCTTCAAGCCATACTTTCTGGTTCTCTCCAGTACCTGCCGCAAATCAGCAATATGATCTTCAACTGTTTTGGACTTCACCATCACATCATCAATATAAATTTCCACTAATCGACCAATCAGATCATGATAGATGAAATTCATTGCTCTTTGATATGTGGCGCCAGCATTTTTCAGCCCAAAAGTCATCACAACCCATTCAAACAATCCCAAAGCTCCCGGACACCTGAATGCAGTCTTTATAATATCTTCTTCAGCCATAAAAATCTGATTATATCCTGCATTCCCATCCATGAAGCTCAAAATCTTGTGTCCAGCAGCAGCATCAATCAGTACATCTGCTATCGGCATCGGGTACTCATCTTTGGGTGTAGCCTTGTTCAAATCTCTGAAATCGATGCACACCCGCATCTTCCCATTTTTCTTGATCACTGGGACGATACTGGACACCCATTCTGCATATCGACAGGGCCGGATGAACTTGGCATCATATAACTTTGTAATTTCTTCCTTGACAGCATCATAAATCTTTGGATCAATCTTCCGATTATGTTGTTTAAACGGCCGATACCCAGGCTTAATAGGCAATCGGTGTTCAACAATATCTCGACTGAGACCAGGCATCTCGGAATAATCCCAAGCAAAACAATCTTTATATTCCTTCAATAATGCTATCAATTTTTCTCTGAAGTCTTTACAGATCTTCTTACTAATAAATGTCGGCCGAGGCTTGTCACCATTTCCAATATCAACTTCTTCTAATTCATCGGCCGATACGAAACCATGACCAAGCTTTCCCTCCTCCCTTTCATCGATCAGCTGATTGTCGATTGCTTCTTTCTTCTCAGCTTCCGTCGGCCGATCGACGTCCAGGTTCGGTAATTGCTATAACAACCGTGGAGTTGCCGATCCTTCAGTAATGCAAACACCTTCATCGGTAACATCCAATGCTTCGCCTTCCCAGTAAGTTCCTGATATGCAAGGCAAGCTTTCAACCATCGTCGGCAAGAAGTCCGCAGTAGCCACACTCACCGATCTGTCAGCTTGAATAGTTTCCACCTCGTCGCCGATCCACTGGATAAGGAGCTGATGCATCGTGGAAGGGATACAGCAATTAGCATGAATCCAATCCCTACCCAGCAGTACGGCGTACGAACCTTTGCCTTCAATTACAAAGAACGTCGTTGGCAAGGTCTTGCTTCCGATAGTGACTTCGACATTGGTAACTCCTTTGACTTCAGAGCTCCTGCCCCCATAATCCCTCAATGTCATGTTGGTCTTGGTCAGCTCTTCAGGCAATTTGCCGATCTTCCTGTATGTCGCCATCGGCAACACATTGACAGCAGCACCACCGTCGACCATCATCTTGCTCATCGGCTTGCCATTGACGAAACCATTAAGGTACAGAGCCCTCAGATGGAGATGATCAACACCAGACGGCTTCTCAAACACTGCCTGCTGTGGACCCAATAACAACTCGGCAGAAGCTTCTTCTTCCGATTCATTAATGTCCAAAGAACTAAATTCTCGTGGCAGCATAAATACCATATTGACAGGAGCTTCAACTTCATGTATTTGAGATTTGACTTTTGGTCTCCATACCTTTTTTGACTTGGGCCCCTTGTCATGATCATCCTCCTGGTTCACTTCCTTGTTCAGCTCCCGGCAACGTGCCCTCTGTACTCTTCTCTTCTGAGTCTTGGTAAAAATACCACTCGGACACCATTGGCCTTCTTCTGTGAATTCGCCCTGATCATCTTCATCATCTTCAACTTGATTGACAGGACCAAGTCTTTCATGCACAGAAACCCTTGATGATGGTCTCCTCATAGGACCTCGGCTTGAAGAACCAACTTCCCTGTACAAATCTCCGGATCTTCTGCTACAACCTGGACAGCCTTCAATTGGTGGCAGCTTCATACCCTGCTCCCAACAGTACTGGAAGAACGGACAGTTCCAGTGTGGATCGAAGTCATCATCACTCGTCCTCCTGTCTTCCCTCTCCCTTTTCCTTGAGTACTTGCCGATCAAAGCAGCAGATCCACCGATCATGTTGACTGGAAAAGGATGTCCATCAATCTTCATCGGCTTCTGACCAGAGAATTTAATACGATCACTCTCAATTGCCGATTGGATCTGTTGCCTGAACACTTTGCACTCATTGGTGTGATGAGAGGGAGTATTATGCCACTTGCACCACTTGATCTTCTTCAACTCCTCAGCCGGAGGCAATGTATGATTAGGTGGGAGTTGAATAAGCTTTTCTTGTAGCAGCAGATCGAATATCTTGTCGGCTTTGTTGATGTCAAAGTCATACTTCTTTTCTTCTGCCTTCTGCTTGACCCATGGACAGAGAACAGTCTTCTTATTCCTGGTCCACTCAGCAAGAGCAACTTCACCTTCGTCATCAGAATCAGAAGAATAATCGGCATAAGCCGCCTGGAACTGTCTGCCACGTGTATTCTGAACACGCCCTTCATGAATCGACGCCTTCTGAAAGAGTTGTGCCAAGCCATCGACTTCTTGAGGTGCAAACTTGTCTCTAATCTGGGGCAGCAAACCTTGATAAGCAATTTCAGCCATTTGCCGATCCGTCAGATTCAGGTTATAGCACCTGCCACGGATGACTCTGAACCTTTGGACAAAATCGGCAACTGACTCTCCAGCCTTCTGACGAACAGCTGTCAAATCTGATATGCTCAGCTCTGCCATGCCAGTGAAGAAATAAGAGTGGAATTTCTTTTCCAAATCGGCCCAATTCCGCACGGATCCCGCAGGGAGGGAGGTGAACCATGAGAATGCCGATCCAGATAATGACAGAGGAAACAGACGGACCTTCAATGCATCTTGCGCTGATGCTTCTCCCAACTGTGCCAAATATCTGCTAATGTGTTCCACTGTGGACACATTGTCTTGTCCAGAAAACTTGCAGAATTCTGGCAGCTTGTAACGATGTGGCAGAGCAACTTGTTCCATCCACTCTGGATATGGACGTCGATACAGAAAGCTCTGCTCCTTGGGCTTGAGGTCGAATTGCTCCTTCATGACTTCAGCCAACCTGGCAACTATATCTTCTGATGAATTTTGCACTTGCCCCCCAGCCACTTGAGCTGGCTGGGGTAATTGTGACTGAGCCTGAGCAGGTTGTTCCCTGGTGTAGTGCTCACTGTAATCTGCCACTCTATGATAGCCTGGCGGTATCTCCTGGTTGAACAGTGCAGGATTGACATTGGGGGCCAAATGATACCTCGTCTGAGGCGTCTGACTAACCCTTGGCTCAGGAGCTGTAACACCTGCTTCTTTCTGCGTGGACAACGGCGCATCAATAAGACTTGGCGCCGATACCCGAGCAGCCCCTGCAGCCAGAGCTTGAGAACTTGTGGACCACAACTCTGGTGGCATGCCATATGGTTGCCTTTGCTGACCAGCAGCGCTTGTTTCTTCTTGAGCTGTGGGTTGACCACCATGAGGTGCAGGACGTGCTGGAGTAGTAGGTGGTAAAGTAAATGATGGCCCCATAAATCCAGAATCAAACTGCAATGTCCCATCAGCAAATGCCTTGAGCATGTTGTACAGAGTATTAACAAGCACCCCTGACTGGTTAATGAAGGCCTTGTGAACCGCAGTATTCACAACTTCATCCAACAGAGCTTGATCTGGCATCTTCGCAGCTTTGATTGCAGCCAATTCTTCTGCTCTCATCACCACTGGCGAAGCCAACACTGATGTAATCTTGCCACGTGTCATCTTGATGGTCTCAAAGTACTTCACTTGGCAATCGTACAGATAACTCTGATATGCCTTTTTCTGATCCAAAGACATCTTCTCCCAAGCATTGAGCTCATTGTTGCCAGTGACTTCAGAAGAATCTTTATCATCTCGAACAAATGGAGCAGGAATCATGATCTTGTGGCCCTTTGCGTCGACGAGCAAAGTACCATCATCAGCAACAGCTTGAACGAACGCCATCTGCTTCTAAGGACTTCGATCTGTCCCACCGGGCGTGCCAAAAAGTGTGTTGACGGTAAAATGTGTGTTCTACCGCTCGCACACGCGGCCTGAGAGATTTGCTTAACTCTGTTCAGCGCCAAAACTTGGAACGCGGTGAATTCCGGAGCGTGCCAGTCGATTTTCCCTGCAAACCGACAAAGACAAGAAAAGCGTGTAAAATTCCCGGACTATCGGCCCCGGACAGGCCGATGCGTAACCGCAGCCGATGGTTAGTGAACAAAGAGAAATAAGATAAAACACTCGGCTGTCGGCTAGAAACGAATCGACATGTCGCAACAGTAAGTACTCGCACGATACATAAAGCAAGGCATGCATCAGAATCGGCAATCGGCAAAGCATGCGATCGGCAAAATCTATCGGCAAGTAGCACAGTAAGGTAGATCGACAATCGACAAAGGGAGGCTCAGACTATACTTGAACAGGAGCAATAAAATATTTAAAGGCACGCAAGCATAAGTCTGAACGTGGTAAACAATCGGCTAAACACCCCGAAAGAACGATTAAACCAGTAACCACTAATTATACCCGTAATCTGACAATCGCTTCACCGAGGACACGTCAACTAAGTGAAGTAGAACAGGACACGTCAAACTGCTCTACACGATCGGCAGATACAAGTATAATCGGCAACTACCGGTCCCAGGTACTCAGCAAACTAGATCTAACCCTTGGCAACTGTTTCGCCGAGGACACGTCAACTAAGCGAAGCAGACAGGACAAGTCAAACTGCCTACCCAATCACCAAGAGCAGATCTAATCGACAAAGCACCTTAACCGTGACTCGAGTAACCAGATCAAACAGGAATCGACATCAGCAATCGGCAACAAGGTCGCAGCGAGGACAAGTCAACTAGCCGTGACAAAGAATTGGACCAGGTCTTAAACAATTCCATGCAGTCGACGCACGATGTAAACCCTAGATTGATCTAGATTACCGGATAACTAGCAGCCACATCAATCTAATCATGGACAAGTCGACATAACCAGATCGATGCGCTTACCTGACGAGATCCAGTCGAGCCGGAGCCCCGATGGACGCCGGTGACGAAAAAACCCGTCGAGAAATTGTGGCGATGCGCCGAAGAGTTGATTGTATTGATTGTTTTTGATTACAAGCGCCTGGGTCTATATTTATACACCCGAGGCAAGAGTCCGATTTGGACTTAAACACGACCCCTACCTGACCACAACTCGGTCAATCCTTCCTAAATCTAGGAAATAATTAAAAAAGGACACCAAACCAACCGGGCGCGTGCGGCTTCGGGATTTCTTTGGCCTCATGATATCCTGCGGGCCACCACTTCGGCACATAATCTTTTCATACCTGCCGCGCACTCCGTCTTCACTGACAGCGGGCCCTAGTCCAAATTTTGGTGTCAACACCAAGCTTGGGCAACATGCCGATCAGCTCGCGGCAACCTACAAGACCAAAGCTCAGCATCTTCACGACATTTCACGAAGAGCCTGGTATAGCACAGGGGCATGGAACGAAAGACGACATCATGACGGTGGTTCCATAGCAGCCAACAACAGAGAAGGAGGAAGGCATTGAAATGTGCAGCCGGCATAGTGATTGGGCACTGAACTTGCCATAAGCTTGAGACTGCTTCTTCAGAGAGATCAATTCCAATCCGTCGCCAAAAACCAGCAGCAAACGGGCAGCCAGCAATGAGGTGTGATGCAGTTTCAACTTGTGAACCACACAACTCACAAGGTTGGAGTCTACACAATGTTTCTTCAGCAGGTTTTCCTTGGTCTGAATTCTATTCTGGACAAGCAGCCATCCAAAGAACTTGACTCTCGATGGTGCACAATTTTCCCAAATAAATTTGTAGTACTCACAGCCAGCCCCATTGGAAACAACTGATTTGTAGACAGTGGAGGAGCTGAGACGGTGAGCTTTATCTTCCCAAGAGCACACCCTCACATCAGGATGATCTGTTAGAACAATGTCAGCAAGCAGTTCGGACAGCTTCGAAAACTCCTCGGTAGCCGCTGTAGAGAGCCGAGGAACAAAAGCTAGGCGTGCAGTAGCTCAGTTAGTACTCGTGGGTCGTGGGTCTGGCAGCCGAGTGCGATGGAGGGCAGCCGAGTCGACTCTTCAGCGGCGAGTTGGCGCGGTGCCACGGCGGCGACGCGCCGCCGTGTCGGCCGGAGCGGCGCGAGGTTTTTGAGCTGTGCCTGCTCTTCCAGAGGTACACCACTTCATATCTTTACCGATTTTCTCATTGGTCTCTTGCTGAAGCAGCCTCTTCTCATCCATCTTTCGGTGAACGCAGACGACAAGGCGACAAGGGCCTGGGCGTCCTACTCCGTCAGTAGGATGCTGAGGACGGCGAAGTCCGTGGCGCGCACTAATGGATGGAACGGCAATGGCAGCAACATGTGGACGACGGCATTGGAGGACAACAGCTCTTTCCTTGAGGCTCGCGAGGACGAGTACGGCGGAATGGTCGTCGACGCCGACCGGCTGCCGTCAGACACGGCCAAGTTCGGGCGGTCCCTGGCGGCGTCGCTCTCCTACTGGAAGTCGGCGGTGCGGCACTAAGGCCAAATGTCTCCTCGAGTGTCATACAAATCATCTTTGTTGTCAGATGTTCATGACAGTTGCTATGTTTATTCAGGGCAAGAAAGGGGTGTGGCTCAAGTTACCTTTGGATCGCTCTGAGTACATTCCAATAGCAGTGAAAGTATGAGTAACCAAATCAGTTCTTAAGTTTGGTCATCTACATTATGCTGCATTTTGATCACAAACGGATGATGTGATGCTACTTTAGCTCTTCTCAGGAAGGCTTCAGGTACCACCACGCAGAGGATTCGTACCTGATGCTAACGTACTGGATCCCGGACGAGCCCTGCTTGCTCCCGGCAAACGCATCTCACCAGGTGGGAGTTGGGGGATTCGTGATCAACGACCAAATGGAGGTACATTACTCAACTGCTAATGCATGCATTCTTCACTGACGGTGCCTTTGTCAAAATTTGATTTTTTTTACATTATCTGAATCTCTGATGGTATTTTCTTCAACACTGGAGAAGGTTCTTGTCGTGCAAGAGAAATATTCTGCTTCAACGTTACTTGGTGCTTGGAAGCTCCCGACTGGATTCATTAATGCAGTAAGTATTCACTCAGGAACCTGTCATTAGGATATGATGAAGTATGTAGATCTGATGCTGAGGAATGTTTGATGCTTCGATGGCAGTCAGAGGAGATTTTTACAGGAGCTGTCAGAGAGGTCAAGGAGGAGACCGGAGTAAGATTTTTTTTTTTTGTCTTTTATTTCTTATTACTCTGTATTACATATACGCCTTTCATGTATATCAGGACATAAACATAGTGATCTCGTCGCATTTTGCAGATTGACACTGAATTTGTTGAGCTGATTGCTTTCAGGTAACAATTCTGCTCATTGTTTCTTATGTCTTCTCTTCAGGCGTGTGAATTACTGAAACAGTTTATGCACTTGCACTTCTCAACAGAACGTTGAAGTTTCTCGTTTCGATTCATGGCAGGCACGCGCATAACGTGGCGTTCCAAAAGTCCGACATGCTCTTCATCTGCATGCTGAGAGCTGTATCCAGCGAGATCAAGATCGATGAAACGGAAATTGAAGCAGCAAAGGTACCCATCACAATTCACATGTTACCGATTCAGCAACCTCGTGTCGGCACTCCAAATCACCATACAGTCATTGTCAGATTTCCGAGTTACGGTTTTTGACGCAGTGGATGCCGCTCGCGGAGTTCATCAAGCAGCCGTTCGTCCAGGACGACCACATGTTCAGGAAGATCACCGACATCTGCGTGCAGCGCCTCCGGAAGCGCTACTGCGGGCTGACGGCGCGCAACGTGGTGGCCAAGTTCGACGGCGGCACGTCCACCTTGTACTACAACGCCGCCGAGCCGGAGCGCGAGGACCATTATTAGTTGTGATGCTGCCTGATAACGGATCGGTTGGTGTTATTCATGCTTAATTTGACACTGGAGAAGAATTTGTTTATTCATGCGTGGTTGTGTGCTAGGTATGCCCAACGGTTTGGCGTGAGGAACTGCACGGTTTGGCTGTGCTAGTTTACGACATTTCCAAACGGCGAACAGCGCACCCGCTGGCTCCGAACACGATGCCGGAGCATGTTCCATGCCGTGCGGATGCGCGCGCATGTTTTCTGGTGTTTGTGGCAACCGCCGCTTTGCCTTTGCGGCACGGCAGGCCACGAACCACGCCCCGTGCTGCGCAGCCCATGTCGTCGACAACTTTATACGCGCCCGGCAGTTCGACGCCGTTGTTTGTAGCCGCCGTTCACCGATCAGCAAAACTTCACGGCGTCACGGCGCCCAACCAAAGCCCGTTCTACTACTCCTGCACTGCCAAACACCTGATGCCCTCCCTTCTTCTTTTTTTTTTATAATACGTATCTGCATTAAAAGATAAGAAAATAGTACAAATCCCCGTACACAAATGCGTAAATACAAGATCGGATACAGCCAAAGCCACAGCAGGCACGCACAAACCGAGGACCGGGCCTCGACCCGCCGGAGATCCTCGCCGCCAACGCTCGCGCCGAACGACAAAGAAACGGCCGGTAAACCCCCAAACTCCAGGTGAAGCAACGCTCGAAGGCTACAAGGGCCAAAAACCTTCCCATCCACCGAAGGAAAAGACATTCCTCACCGGGGACATTCCTCACGCTTGGCACCCGAAGGAGGAAGAAGAATGGCCGCCGCCGCAAGCCGGACGAAAAAGACGAAGCACCAACCTTCATATCCGCACGCCCCACCTTCAAAAGAGTCGCCGGCGCACATGGAAGACTACGCCGCCGGAGAACAGCACCTCCTGACCGGAGACCGAGATCCCCCGGCCTCCATCCTGACGGACCCCTTGCCGCCGACGGAGGCACCGACCGCAAGACGGGGAAAAGGTTGGAGGGACCAAGACCCAAGACGACGCCGACGAACCCGCCTCGCCGTTGCCGCCAGGACACAAACCTAGATTAGCTAGACCTACAACTACCCGATCCGCCGGATCCGCACCGTCTCCCACGCCCACCAACACCCAGACGGGCGTCGGCGACGAAAGGAGACCGCCGGATCCGGCGGCGGAAGCTGACGCGCTGGGGAACTCTCTTTTTGCCTCTCCCTACTGTAGCAGCGTGAAGCCTCGAGAGAAGTGGCGACTAGCCCCGTATGCCCTCCCTTCTGGCCAGCGTTCTTGCGGTTTCCGGCCGGCTCTCTTGCCCTGCGGTCGGGCGCGCGGCGCCACGGGTTTGGTCACGTTGCACGGCCAAGGAACGGGACGTGAACGGAAAGAGGCCTGATTTTTACTAGTCACGACACGTAAGCGGCAGCGTGAAGGCAGCGCGTCACATGGTCAAAACAAACGGTTATTCCATAATTAACCAAAGATCGAATCGTCGCGTCGGGGGAACAAAGGAGAGAGGGGCCAACCGGCTCGACGCGTCGTCGCCCTCCCCGCCCGCACGAATCCGCGGCCGCGCTCCTCCGGCCAAGCCCTAGCCCCGCCCATTCATGGTGGGCGGGCCGTGAGATCTCCAGCGAGGCTCGTGGGGGTGGGGCTTCGCCGGGCGGAGGAGGAGGGGGAGGAGGAGGGGATGGGCAACCGGAACGAGGGCGCGGCGACGCCGGTGGTGCTCAACGTCTACGACCTCACGCCCGCGAACGATTACTTCTACTGGCTCGGCTTCGGCGTCTTCCACTCCGGAATCGAAGGTTGCAATGGCGATCCGTCCCCTTACTATTTCCTTTTCTTTAGGAATCGATTCCTTCTGTGGTGCTATTGCTGCGGTAAATGATGCTTCGTGCTTCAATGCGTCGACCCTGTTTCCGATGTCCAATAGCGTGATTCTGATTGATCAACATTTTCTATGTTTTTGCTAGTTATTTAGATAAAATAACATTGGGATAACGAATGCTGCGTGCAAAATGTATTGTTGGCTGGTCAATGGTGCAACGGGTATTGGGATGGGAAGATACCTTTTTTTTTTTCGAAAGACCATTCTTCATAGACATGAAAAATGTGGATTCACTCATGTAGTAACTCAACAACCTTATTGACCATATAGATGGCCGAATGCCTTGATAAAGCACCTATTGGTTGAAAATTACTTTTTTTTTCTTCTTCCTGTTCTAATGGATGCTATGGTATCTGTTTAGTATCTAATCTAGTTTCCAAAGATTGAACTATATTTTTTATTTGAAAATTTGCAGTTCACGGCACAGAATATGGATTTGGAGCACACGATTTCCCATCCAGTGGTGTGTTTGAGGTGGAATCAAAATGTTGCCCAGGTTTTATCTATAGAAGGTCAGTGTGGCTTGGAACAACGGACATGTCTCGGGAAGAATTCCGCTCGTTATTGAAAAGCTCGCGGGAAGTATCATGGGAACACGTACCATTTGATTACAAAGAACTGCAATCACTTCACAGATGATGTCTGCAAAAGCTTGACTGGGAAGCCTATCCCTGCCTGGGTGAATAGGCTTGCGAGAGTAGGTTGGTATATGTGTCACTAGCATTAGATTTGTTTCTGAATCGGTTGAGGCTATTGGCAACTGACTGTATGTTTTCCTCTCGAAATCTAGGTTCTGTTTTCGACTGCCTTCTACCAGAAAGTGTTCAAGTTTCTCCTGTTGGTAGAGTCCCGACTCTACATCCAATTTCTGGTCAGTATCTATCCAAATTTTCTGTTTTGTTGCTTCTTTCGGTTTTTTGTGACTTCCATGGTATAGTCTTTCATGCCAAAATGAAAATATACCTACCTAAGAAAGTTATCTTATTGTCTTGTCCGGGTATGCAGGATTCAATTCAGATTGTAAAATTCGAATGCCATTTTATGCTGTACTACTGCCCCCCCCCCCCCCAAAAAAAAAGAAAAGAAAATCGGTGACAAACAACAATAGTTAGTGGTCGGTCTTGTAAAGTATGTGACCAACCTTTCCTGTTGAGCAGAGTGTGCTTTCTTGTTAATTTAGTTGTATGGGTTTGCATCACAAGTGAATTTTACTTTCTTATTTGCTAGCCAGAATTTTCGACATGTTAGTGATGTCCCTTCTTTCATCCATAATTTTCGGTGATATGAATCTTGAAATAGGCATGTTTTGCAATATAGAGTCTGCTGCATGTTAGAGTTGTAACTTCTTGTAGAATAACATCTCTTAAAAGCAAACATTAAAGTAGTCTGAGAATTTTTTTGTGATCCAAAAATAGACGAGGGCTTTTAAAATACTATCTTCTTCTACTGCCTTATCAACCATTTAATCTGTTCCTTTTAAAATATTACGCAGACGATGATATGAATTCGATATCTTCATCTATCAAAGAGGACAGTGATGACGAGGCTGAGGACAAGCACCTGCTGCCAGCATCATCCAGTGACCTGCATTCTGTAGATGTGCCACCAAAGCTAGCCAAAGATCTTCTCTGAACTGCTCCATGCTAATGCTCATCACCCATATTCTGTAACTTGGACTCATGTTGTTGGCGGTGCTAATATGGTTTTCTAGATGGCTTGATAGGGCAGTACTGTTCAGCTTGCCATTTGTACAACTCTTTCCTGTCCATTGCTGTTCCAAAAGCTATACAAAAGATGAATCCGAAATTGCTTCCAGTTTACCGTTTCACACAACTGCCTTGCTGTTCTGTCTCAGCAAATTGTTGTCATCAATGGTAGCAATGGCATGATGTAAATTGGGCTATGAAGCTCCATGTAATTTAGCAAAGCTGGAGACTGGAAATTTGCAATGCGTGTCCCAATTTATTAGGGTGGTGTATTCCCTTAGAGCGATGCCTGCTGCGACCAACACTGAAAGCACACTCAGTAGTATGTCATCACAGGACGGTGTTCATGTACATTACTACCGCGTCTTGACCGGTGATCCTATAATGGCTGTTTGATAACTTGATCAGGACGCAGATTTTGTGTTCAGGGCTTCTTGGAGTTCCAAACAACAAGCAACAAGATGCAGAGCAAATTATAGCAGTGATATTCACCGTCATATTCACTGAAGTCGAATATGACGGTGAATATCTGCCCCATACGGATGCATAAGTTCTTTCTTTTCGGCCACATACGGATATCATATCTGCCCCCAAGTTTTCTAGACCTCAATGCCGTATCAAGAACAATACCAAATAAAAAAAAGAACAATACCAAATAAATAAATAATGAACATTTACAATGACTAGTGTACACCTTACAACATATAGTCACAAACAACTTTATGAAGCAATGGGCATGCACCGAGTGTTCTCCTCCTCTATATACTTTTTCGTCAGAGGCTAACATGATACCTGGGATTTCAATAAACATGCTCACCAGGCTCGGTGACAGCAGTTAGCAAATGGGTTTCCTGGTTTAATTGTATTTTGAAAGACTAGAGCTTTCACTAAACAATAAGATGGTCAATCATATGCTGTATTACATCTGCTCCATCGCAATGCGTCACAGGATCCTTTACCTGTTAAAATTTCATTTATAGACACGCGTCAGTCTCAGTAAATGGTTTATAAAACAGTAAGTGGTCGATGAGTTGCTGACAGGAAAGGTACAAAGCTACAAGCTCCATCACTAGGCTCCAAAACCAATTTTTACACTGGATATGACAGAACCTTAAGCAATGAGCAGAGCAAGAGATTATACCTGAATTACACTATGTGCTGCATATCTTACTTTGCTGTTGTGAAAGCTAACATCTACCTTTTCCCACGACACACGCTTAAGTCCTCTTATAAGATGTTCTGTAAATAGCGATAGAAGTCAGTCCATATGTGGAGTCTGTAGTAAAGCACAACACATGACATAGAAATTAAAATGATTTTAAAAGTTAAATCATAACACAGGTTACATTTTTTCATCCCTTAATATATACCAGTATATATATTTCCTTCCTTACCAATAGGCATCTTCTAATGCACTGATAATATGGAAAGCTTTCAGCAGACAAGATGCTTCTTGGTTATATAGATTTTAGAATATGCTGATGGTCCAAGCATAAGATTCAATAACACTATACCCACGTTAATGAACAAACTATGGAGCACTTTTTATTTATTTACGGCAAAAACCACGTTAATGAACAAACTATGGAACATAATCACAATTGGTAAAGCCAGAAACTGTAGAAGCTGCTTAGATTTGCGAGGCAACGCTATTTGAGAGGAAGAAAGACATTAGGCCACTAAATACTAGAGGCGCCACCATATTATAGTGAAATTTCCAACACTAAAACTTAGGAAGGCTGCATAGGATTTTCACATTCTATCTGCATTTCGTTATTTGCGTACAAAAAGGTCAACTGAAAGTAGTGAAAATTTAATGTTCAGTAGTAGACTATTAGCGCTGAAACAAACCTTCTAGTGTGCAGTTGTCCATATCGGAAACGACAGCAACTTGATTAGGAGTTTCTGCCTTTGATAGTTCCTCATATACAATATGTGGGTAAATTTTGTTTATTGAATCAAACCACTGCAAGAATATAATATAATGCTCATCATAAATGGAAAAATGAAATAAATCACCATGCTATGAGACCAACACAGCTTACAAAGGAAACTACACAAGTTTACCTTGGGCAATTCAGCATCTCGTCTGATGGAAGATGTCCTCCACCCAACAATATCTTAATCAACATTCAGTTATGGAAAAAAAAGTTAAAACAATGCTTACTAGTACATGGTATTTTTTATAGGGTATATGTCATTTTATGTTTGAAGGATACGGTCATAACCAACATTGGAGTATGCAACTCTTCGCGTAAATGCTTTCAAAGCAGACCTACAACAAGAAATTAGTATGCCACAAGTATTCACAATTCAAGCACATAAAAGCAGTTGCAGATAAGCATACATGAATTGCAGGCCCCCCCAATCGTCCACCATGCGTTGTAACAATGGAGGTTTTCCATCATCGTTGTCAGCAAGAAAGAGTTGCTTGCCAGTTCTTCCAAATATCAAATGAATGATGCAGCATGCAAATTTTTCAATTGCAGTACCCCAAAAAGGAAAGGAACCTGTATAGTTTGAACAAAGATACAATTTTGAATCAGTATCTGCAGCACTATGTTAACAGAAGTAATGTAAGACTTCTGGTAAACATTCAGACAAAGGTACTACTACATTACTAGAGGAATCAATTAGCACGCATATTCATCAATCTTTAAAGATGTTACATGGCTTATAAAATTTCTGAATACAATGACAAAAGACGAAACTTAGTTACCAGGTACCTGCTTATTTCCTCTGGAACCAAGTGTGGTGATGCAACAGTTATGAAGTTCACTGCCTCAAGCCCATGTATAGTACCTCTATTGTTGTCGGGCAAACTTTGGGGATCACTTTGGGAAGTTTGTCTAGATGATCTATAAAGTCTGCCTATAGCGTATCTCGCAACTAATCCTCCGACAGAATGTGCAACAAAAGATATCTTTTTGATCTGTGGTCTTCTGTTGATTTCTTCAATAACCTGTCTTGCTAAATTTTGTCATCAATAGGCGGAAAGCAGGCACAGAGCATAGGAAAACCATACATACTTAGCAAGAAAGCAATATGCATAAAGGAAGAACTAACCTCCTGTGCCAATCGTTCACCCATCACATCAATACCATCTAAAGTTAGCTTGTGCATGTTGCGATTACTACCTATAAATTTAAAAAATCATTAGAATAGTTACATGAAAATGGTAGTAATAGTTAGAAAGATAAAAAAGAAAACTATGTTATAGAAGATATGCATGTCTTGCTTCAGGGGAGCATATGCTATATTGCAACAATGCTTTTTTTTTTAATTCAAAATGTACGCTGTACATAAAGTTATCACCCCGGTCAGCTGCTACAATGAGCTCTTTTGCATCATAACAGCTGTCCATGACCAGGGATATAACTCTAAACGGAAAAAGGATTCTATTGTCCAACAAAACATGCAAGAAAAGAGCTCACAATGAACCACGACTTTGTCCGATAGCAACTTATCAAATTGCTCAGCTCCAAACTTCCAATCTGCTGTGCTGTACAACAAACAAGGAGTGAAAGGATCAATACAGCGCCCGACACAATCAAGCAGCGTTTGATCAGTACTCTGCTATAATATGGTCAAAATGCACATGGGTTATGCGAATGCATTAAAAAAATTTTAATTGAACCCCTTGCTATCTAGGTACTCTGACTAGATAAGTACGGGTACAGTTTTGCGTGGGCAATGCGTACTGGCGTACTGACTAACCAACCAAACCATCCCAGACTGTAAGAAGCGAGTGGCGTCTCCGCAAGAGCTACATGAATTCATTTTGTTACATTTCAGGTCAATTCGAATTATAATAAGCTCTTCTATCAATGAAATGGGTGCTACATCATGCTGAATCGTTAAAATAAAATCGAATTATAATACTTCACTCAGAGAGGGGAAAAAAAGAGAGGGGGAGTTCATGCTCATCCCCCGCAACTGCTTTTGCAACCCCCGTGCTTCCAGGAAGAATTTGAATCCAGGTAACGATTAGCCCAAACCAATCATTCAGAGAGCTAATCCGAAACTCCCAACGTTGCCGAGGCAACCGGAAGGGTCACCACGAGAAAAAGAAAGTGCACGGCAACAGGATTTTGACGGAGCAATTAAGAACTGAGCCGGAGCGATTCCGCGGCTCAATTACGGGATCAAACGGAAGGCAAACTAGATAAAGTTGAACAGAATATAGCCGTACCTCCCGACGATCCCGTGGACCATGACCACCAGGTGGTCGGGCCCGCCTACAGGCGCCGGCGCCGGCGCCTCATCCCCGGCCGCCGCGGGCTCCCGCCAATCCCCTCCTCCCAGGTCACCCATTCACCCCACCGCACACGCCACACGCACGCGCACCGGCGGAGGAAGCGCGCGGAAGGGGAGCGCGGGCGAGGTGAGGAGGGTGCACCGGAAAAGGGAAGCCGAGCTTATATGAGGCGCGCTCTACTGTTGTTCGTTTTCCGAGTCGCGACGCGAAACTGGCGAGACGGAGCGGATTGGCGTGGCTGGCCCCGCCTTTGTCCACTTGACTTGAGGGTGGCATGTGGGGTAGCCTGAGGAGGGCTCACATGTCAGGCCGCTTTGATTAGGGAGGGCCAACAGCCAACGACTGCAAAAGGTTCGTTTCACTCACTCGTTTGCCACGGCAAAATTACTGGACGCAGGATGCTTTCGCTTCGTCAAAAGGGCACCAGCTCGTACCAGCATTCAAATCAGATCGGGAAAAGGAGGGAAAAGGACGACGAAATGGAATAGAAAGCTGTGTTTCGTTGTCTTGGATCGGTTGCGTGCCTGTCAACAACAACGTGTCCTATTGTTAGGCGATGTTCAGGCGTCGAAGCCAAGGGTTGATGCGTGGGGTTCTTGCGCACATTACACAGCGCAAAAAAACTGATGCAAGTATCGTTAGTTAACTGCAACCTCCCTGTTGTGTTGAAGGCACCAAAATGATGGGCGGCATATTGGCTGATGCTGGACGCCCCAGATTTTCCTCTTTAGTTTTGGGCCCTGCCCACCGCATACCCCCACGCCACCCAGTCAAAATATTTTTTACCATACGATTCTAATCCAAAGCGAGTACAGGCTTTGGGTAAGATTGAATTGAGGTGAAAATTAGCAGCAGTTAATTCATCATGTGCTGCACGGTGAGGGTGAAAAGACATTCGCGGGCCCCACTAAACATTTTCTATGCCCATCAAAATATCTCCAGTTCTCCTCCCGTCCTTCCCTTTCTCCTAGATCGCTCCGCCTCCATCGAAAAAAAAAAAATACCGCCCCTCGCCATCCCCGCACCTCCGAGCGCCGCCGTTCGCGCCCGCGCTGCCGAGCGCCGCTCTCCCTCTCCCTCCCATCTCCCCCGCTGCCGACCTCCTGCCGCATCTCCTCTCTTCCCTGCGCCTCCGTGCTTCGTTTGGAGCTCCTCAACCACAATCAACTACCCTTCCTCATCTCGATCAGATCCAAGCACGGGCTCCGGCGGCGGCCCCCTCCGCCGAGCAGATGGGGCAACAGCGGGCGACCCTCCTACGTCGTGCTAGCAGGGGCGACGGGCGCGCGTCCTCCTTCATTGTGGTGATCTTCTTCCTCTTCTTGGGTCCTTTTTCATTTGATTTATGAAGCAGCGACAAGGTTTGTTCCTTTTCTTGCTAATCTTTCTCTTATTTATCATTTTCCCTGTGAACTCTTCATCTTGAGGGTCATTTATCTTGATCGTTTGTGGTGGTTGTTTACATCTTGTTCCTGTTTATGTTGGTAAAGAGGCAAAATCAAGAGGATGAGGGAGACCTCCTGGTGTTGGTTCACCCGACACCAAGGCACAATCAGGTACAAGCCATGGGGATTCGTTTCCCTTGATTAGTTCTTTTTTTAATGACCCAATGTGAATTTCTTACATCCTGCAATTTTATTTTGTCGTTTTCACAGGAGGTAGAAGGGGAAGGAATTGATAAGAACGAAAGATAGAAAAATGATTCTGTCAGTTAGAGGCATTTGCACAGGTGCATGGATCTGTATATCTACGAATTCCACTTCTTGATTGTTGAAAGTTTCTGTGGACCTAGGATATAAGAAGTCTGATATATACAAAAGATTTTCCTTTTTCTTTTAGAAGAAAGTAAGAACTGCAGTTTGTTTTGGTGTCAAATTCTGGATGCTAAATAATGTTCATGCAGCTGATGGTAATTGCATCTGATAAAAAGGTTTTAAGATTGTTTTTTATGACGAGGGACATAATTTTAAGTTCTATTTGTAGTTTATTATTTGAGTACTAATGCACCATTAGGATGCATGATAAGCCAAATATATTGTTTGCTTTGTCTCCACGAGTAGGATTAATAATTAACCATCTATGAGCATTAGGCCTGTAACAGGTTAAGCTGAAGTTGTCGTTCTTATCTTTATATTATACTTATGTGATGATCTGAATCAATTGTTCATACCCCACCTGTGATCCTTTTTTAGCATATCCAAAGTTATGATTTTACTTTCTAGCTGTGTAACCTAATAAGGGAAACATTAGGTTCATGTCCTGGAGTTGAGATTTTTTGAGTCATAGAGGAGAAAGATTGTACCGGACAAAGGGTCTTTGGTTTGATAGAAAGTAAACATCTGTCTCTCTTGCTTATTTCAGAAAGTTAAGGAGTTTTGCGTCTACATGAGTAATCAATAGATAGTAATAATGTAATATTGTTTTCTTATATACGTAATGCTTAATCTTAAGAAAAAAGTTCAACTCTTTCAAATGTCTGGTTCCAGCATATAGGCTGTAAAAGTTCAGAGATATTACCTATTATTGTGGTTATTGGCACAATTGTTACTGCAATTTTGGTCGTTCAGAGATTGTTTACCTGCATACAACGTGGATATAAAAACTTTCAAGTTGATGTTTGATGTGACTTACAAAACAAATTGTGATGTATCATCTTCTCCTTTTATTTTTAGTGAAGAGGTGGTTATTTTAGATCATGTCTCTGGTTACGTAGCAATGCTTAAAATGAAAGGTACGTTTGTGCCTAAGTCAAATTGGTTTCTCTATGATTTCTATTCGTCGTTTGTGCCTAAGTCAAATTGTAGGTCTCCCTTAAAAGATAAGGAAACAGGCATATGCTGGTATTTTTCCCTTTAAAATGATATGTACGTCTTATTAATTTAAATTAATATATTGGTTCTACTTTTATCAAGGCTACAGAATCTTGCAGGTTTCAAAGAGGCATTTGCAGATTGTTTCTTCACATCTCGTGCCGTACTGAAATGTCTGGCAATTAAAGGTGCATGCCTCTTTATTTATATGAATATATTGATTCTATTTTTACTCAGATGACTTACCTTTGTTTTTACTCGGAAATGTTGTCCAGATATTTTTTACTTTCCTCTCGCATCTGCATGGTTTTTGTGCCATAGAAATTTGTAACAAAGATAATACTGGTCAAGAGGAAGGTACATGCATAGAACAAACGTATAGTTCTCTGTTCTTTGAAGCAACTTTTTGCAATGGCTAAGATGAAAATGAACATACAGTATTTTGCTATGGAGTCCCATAGTCCCATTATGGGTTGAAACTGAACACAAGCATTCATTTTTGCTAGACAAACATTCGTTTCAGTATGACATCAAAACCCCCATGCTGATCGTTGTACAGGTAAAAGGAAATTAATGTCCATATGAATATAACCTGTTTATTTCCTTCTCCATTTTATAGTATGCTTTATCCTTACTGTTGCCATATTTGTTTCATGCATGCAGTAAAACAAACTGACATTGATCTGTTAATTGACCAAAGTCAGTAGGGGAAACCCCAACCTGTTTTTTTTTTTTTTTTAATTCTAGCCTGGTTATTAGCTCCCACAGTGAGTCTGCTAGATGCTACTCAGGTGCTCTGACCAGTAGGATAGAGGCCCTTTCGACATTGATCTGTTAATTGTTTGCCCTTTGCATTTATAATGTCGAAATATGCCATCGTAATTGAAGTGAATTCCATCTAAGATTCCATGCTTCAAGCAAAACGAGCCAATAGCTCAGTTGATGCTTTACTCAAACTGATGGTTTCTTTCTTAGGCCACGTTTACTGGATAATTTTCTATTGGAACTGATGGTTTCTTTCTTGGCCCGCGTTTACTGGAAAATTCTCGAAAACGTGGCCTTAAATTATGCTATAGCTCACCCTGTGCCAATAGCTTAGTTGATGCTTTACTGAAACTGATGGTTTCTTTCTTGAAATTGAACTGTGCAACAACTGTTCGAATTTGTGTGTTTTGTGGTCTTGTATTGCTCAAATCGGTGCTAGCTGGCTGTTACCTGTGATTTAGCGTAGTGAAGAATTGATCCACAAACTGTGCCTTCCAATTATATTGAGATATTTCTCTAATTTGCTAGCTACATGGATATACATCTCAAATTCGCAATTAATTTACACATCATGTTTTCGATTAATTTGAGAGTTGTTACTCGATGTGATATTGTCCAAATGAATAGCCTGATTGTTAGCTAACGAGCTTTGTGTTTCATAATATACAGCGTAAAAAATCTTAACTTATTAAGAAAGCGAGAGCAGCAGCTATCATTGCAAATTCCCTTTACCAAGGGATGAAGTATGTTTGTTACATATAAGGAGTCTTCCATATAAAAATATGTTTCATTTCAGGTGAAGTGAGATCAACTATTTGTTACGGTTGCAACAACTTGGATGCCAACATTGCTTCATGGTATTTCGATATGGAAAAAGACTATGAGGTTAGTTCTTAGAGGACGTTCATTAAGAAAAAAAAGGTTCTAGGAGCTTGTTGTTTATCTGCGTGTATATCTCTCGATCTACACATTGAAGAATACATTTGATATGCCCAGAAACAGCAATGACTCTGCTTCCAACAGCAAGGACACATAACGACTATTACTGATTTTATTTTTTGATTCTTAGAAATTAGTGGAGGCTCATTATATATAAATTAGCCACTATTACCCTTTGCAAATAGCTAGCTGTGGTCATCCCTGTACTATGTCTGTGAGTGCTCTACATTCTGCATGGTCAATTTTCGTTTTCTTAAGCTTCTCATATTTTTCAGCTCAAATTAAATAATGCAAAATAAAACGATCACCTTATATTTGTTATATCTTGTTTTAAACCACATATGTGCATCATTTGGTTGGAAAGATGGTATGAGTAAACACCATTTGAAATGAGTTTGGCTTCACTGTTCTTAGTTTTCAGGGCGAAACCATTTCGTTCAAGTTACATCACCACTACTTAATGAATACAACACAGACAGTTGGATTGAATAAGATACTCTTGAATAAATGCCATATACATTATGTACTGGTTGTAGTCCATTTTTATTTGCTAAAATATATATGTAGATGCCCACCTTGTTTAGTTGCGGCTTGTTGGGACGATCACATTGTTTAAGATTGCATATTTGGGGAAAGGTGAGTGCAAGATAATCTAAGAGACTCGAGACGTTATTGAATCTGAAATTTTGCAAGTAAGCTGTGTTACTTCACTTTTGCCATAGTTGCCTCACCGTTTTTTTGACGTTACATATGTGAATTGTCATTTTTCATTTTGAGCACCATTCTGCATTTCAAAATATATTTTCACTTAGATACAAAGACCATAATCACCCCTATATTTAAGTGAACTTTTATACTATCTGTAGTTGGCAAGATATTTGTGTACCATGGATTTTATTGATACCTATAGTGTACCCTCTTATCACTGATTAAAACTTTATTGTGAAAAGGTGTGTGAGCGACGTGGGATGGGAACTTAATTGCTTTAACTGGAACCTTGGGTCTTCTTAATAATCTGTCTTTACTCTGCTTGAGCCAATATATGCTCATGGAATGGTTGAACATCTGTTTGATCGCAAAGAAAAAAAGGAAAAAAAGAAAAGAAAAACAGTTAAACATTTGTTACAGAAGGCAAACCACTGCTTTGCTCACCTACAATACATTTCAAAGTTTTTTACTCTAATAAATGAAATTCTGCCATTGCTATTCTCAGATGGTTCATATCTTTGCAAAAGCTTGGTTGATGATAACAAATCCGATGTTTTTTCCCACCAAAGAAAAGATCTTGCCTCCTGTATTATCACATTACATATTAAATTATATTGAAAACAATAGCATATTTGGATGTGTTTTCTTATCTATGAAGATGCTTTTTTACATTCTTAGATATGGTCTGTTTCTCAAAATGCCGTTCTCCTTTCTTGAATAGAACTTGCTTGAACCTTACTGTGGCCTTTTCAGTTTAATGGGTGAAATTATACATGCTTACCTCTGAATTATCCTCAAGAAATTTGTATATTTACTCACACCATATGCTTCATGCTGTTCATTCAGTGTTTGGTTACTTCAGGATTTTTTAACACAAAAAGATGGGGGAGTTCCCCACGGGTCAAAAAGAAAAGTTAGGTCCGTGCGGACGACGAAAAAAGAAGGAAGTAATCAACAAAAGACAGATGTTAGAGATTTTGCTTGAGATCGTCTGGTATTATGTGCAAGTGGGAAATCAAGTTCTTGATTACTGACAGGTGCCTTGTGTTAGAAGTGAAAATGGGTAGCTTGATTTTGATATATATATATATAAGCCTCCAGGTATTAGCAGTGGAGCATTAAAAATGTAGAGATTTCCTTCTCTTTTTTTTTTTAGTATGTAGTTTTAATTTCCTCCATGAATCTCAAGTTTCAGCTAAACTTCTTAATAGCGTTTTCATCTTTGTACATTGAATCTGCCTGATTGTTCCAACTATTTTAGGTAAGAGGAAAAAAAGAGAAAAGATTGTATGATGTGAATTTCCTGCTTCGAAACAATTTTTATTTACATGTTGTTTTTGTGCTAAATTTAAGCTGTCAAATATGACCAGAGGATTGTTGTTTTCGCGCTGTGTAATGTTTGAAGCATTGTAGAAATGCTATATGAATTAAAAACCTATATTGCATTATATATTATTTGCTATTATTACTATTTATGTGATCATACATGTATTTAGCAGCCGATCAGTATCATTGTGATTTGCATCATTTTTTTTTTACAGAGTTTTTAACTATTCCAATTCCTCCTTAGCTCAGTGTCGCTGTTTCCTCGCCTGGTTTGTTCAATGACAATTTTTTCTGCAAACGGCGCGCAAGGGCGCGCCGCCTTCCACTAGTTTGCAATCATGTTCAGTGCACGCAAGCGAACCAGAGTAGGGCCACACCTGCTGAAGCTTGCGTATATGATTGAGCAAACAATACTGTATACTCCATCCATTTACTTTTTTTAGACATATTTGGTATTATATTAAGCCAACTAAATATAGTTATATGACCATCGTAAAAAATATAGTTATGTGAGTTAATTAGCAGGCAAGAGGCACGCGAAGCGATTTGTGTAAATTAATTGCCAGGCAATCCAAAGAGCCATGCACATTATTTCACATCAAAGCCTAACAGTCGCGCACACGGTACGAGGTGAGCAATATAAATACGTCCAACAATTGTGGAAAAATCTGTTTGGCAAATACGCCCAAGAAAAGTAAACAGAGGGAGGAGTATTTGCGTAAGCCGAACAGAAACAGTGTTGCGAAATGCATAAAAGTGTGGCGAAGTGATCCAAGCGGCCAATTCAAACGGTAAGCCGTGATATACTGAATGTTTACCACTAATTTTATTTTAGAGAGATAGCCAACAATTTATTTGTCTCTAGTACTGTCCATTGACCGAGCTTCATTTAGACAAAAGGGGACCTTGCACCCCCCCCCCCCCCCCCCCACATCATCAAAATTCCTCAAAGCACTCTAATAAATTAGGAACACTAAAAAGTTAATTACATATGCACTAATAAATATTTATTCTCTAACCAGCTCCCTCTAATCTTTAGTTCAAGCTCCGTCACTGGTAGTGTTATAAGCACGGTGAGCTAAAGAAAGCGACAAAGGCGTCGCCGTTTCGAGAGAAACCCAGTAAACATCCTTTTTAGAGGAAAACAGTAAACATGTCAAAGTTGGACTCGGTGCATTTCTGGCAGCGCATGCGAGTCACGTGGCAGATAACTCTAGTCGTGCACGACAGTGAGCGCATTCGGGTCGCGTAATCCCCAGCACGTCTCTGTGTTTGAGCAAAGCCGTTTCCAAGCTTTCGATCGAGCGCAGCGGAGCAGCTCTTCTCGTTTCTCACCTGGTGATCAGGCTCTTGAGCAATGCATCCACGGCCAAGCTCTCGCTTTCGTCTTTCAATATCCGTCCCATCCATCTCTCTCGGTATCAAGAAATGGTCTGCAATGCAGCCAACGCAGCGCAGCGATCGAGCTGCTCCGCGACCTGAACTCCTGGCGATTAATCCAGAGCCATGTACGCCGTTGTGATGTAATTAAGTGCGTCCACCGATGGATTAGGACATCTAATCTCTCAACGGCGTCGCTAGTGTAAGCACCAACGACCCCTGTACCCTGTGTGTTCATATTTTAAGAAGAAAAAAGTAAAATAAAATAAAATAGAATTATCTCGTTGATTGGGTCCAACAGTCGCACGACTATTCCATTTGCTTACCTGACTGTTTAAGGTAGAGTTTGGTGCATCGCTTATCCGTCCGCGTCAGCATGCTTTGTCGAATTGTCGTGGCTGGCCCGACGATCGTTGGCTCGTTGCCGATACTAGTGGTGGAGACGAAAGCCAGCGCCCCGTGCGCACCGAATTACAGCTAGGCTTCGTTGCCGTATCCGTGCACCGATCGCCAGTTCACATCGCGCACGCGGTGGCTGATTAGGGCCGATCGAAAGATAGGAACAGGTAGCCCAATCTGGAGGCGGAGGCTGGCATGTTTGGTGCCGCCGCGCCGGCGCCGCCGGTTTGCGGCCAGCTAACCATTTGGTCGGTTGGACGGCAGCCGAACTTCATCGAAAAAAAATTAAACAAATCTGACGCGCCTCCAACTTTCGGATGCCACGGCTGTTCGTTGCTGCAGATTATGGCTGCTGCTGCGCTTTGAAGGTGCGTAGCAACAGATCTGTTATTGCTCGTTTTCATGGGGGTATCTGGCGCTCGCCAAATAGCGGTGGATCCAGGATTAATATCCGCTAAACATCTTGTTGTGTAGTTGCGCAAGCTGAACTTGTTGGTTGATGAAATGCATGCATGACATACGAGACATGCTTTTGAATTCTAGTCCGTCGACTGGGGAGAAATTTGCACATCTTTTTGAGAATTTACACATCTGACTGATTTTTTTTTTTTGAGGACAACTCCCAACTTTATTGATTGTTCAAAGAGATGGAGTTACATATGCCCGGAGGCGGACTCAGGAGCCACACAGCACATCTGACTGATGGTTGGTTGAACTCTTCACGCTTTTCTTCGTTCGTGAAAGGAAAAGCACCGACGACCCGCCGAAGATATGGATGGGTCCTAGGACTGAAGCCTTTTTTTTTTTTTAGCAAAAGGACTGAAGCCTATTGGGTCACGCAGTTCTGTTTCTTCAAACCAAATTAGCCCAATAATGGATATCGACAAGTGGGCTTAGCACAAACGGACACGTGGATTTCAATGGAACCAGCAGAACCCAACACATCCTCCACAGCCCAAGAACGTAGCCCGGCAGGCCGAGCGTAGTCTTCCCTCCACCACGCCACGCGATCCAACTACCTCCCGGCGAACGGCGGGGCCACGCCTCCGCATGACGCATGAGCCGACGTCACTCCTCCCGGTCTGGGCGCGGACGCCAACGACGCGGAGGCCGAAGACCCGACGCCACTCGCACTCCGCCACCGCGGTCGTAGGCGCCATGGAGGAAGCCCACCACCACAAGCCTTCCTCCTCGTCTTCGGCAGGCGGCCGCTCTTTCCTCTCCGATTTCTGCGCCGCGGCGCTCCGCCGCAAGTCCCTCGGCGCCAGCGCCCCCGCCGCCGACTCCGGCGAGGGTCTCGTGCGGCAGCTAGGCGTCCTCGAGCTCGTGCTGCTTGGGATCGGCGCGTCCATCGGGGCCGGCATATTCGTCGTCACCGGCACGGTCGCCCGCGACGCTGGCCCAGGTCAACGCCACAGCCGCACTTGAATTGATTTTAGTCACTACTACTGCTCCCCAGTCCACCGTGAGATTTGCGGCACTATTTCTACAATTTGCAGTGAGACTACTACTTGTGGGTTTAATGTTGTGATGAATTGACACTGGCTTGCAGTGAGAGCAGCAACTTGTTAGTTTGATCATTGGCGCGACTAGTGAATTACTTGAATCGATTGATTGTTTCGCTACTTCAAATGCTCCAATTAAATGTTTCATTGCGTCCCCCCCCCCCCCCCCCCCCCCCCCTTTTTGTTTCCGCTACCGCGAAACTGAAGCTCATAGTTTTTGTAACAGGCGTAACCATCAGTTTTGTGCTTGCTGGAGCTGCGTGTGTGCTCAATGCCTTGTGCTATGCTGAACTCGCATCTCGTTTCCCCGCTGTGGTCGGGGGAGCATACCTGTACTCGTACGCGGCCTTCAACGAGCTCACAGCCTTCTTGGTTTCACTCAGTTGATGGTGGATTACCATATTGGAGCAGCAAGCATTGCTCGTAGCTTAGCAAGCTACTTTATCCAATTCGTGGAGCTGATCCCGTTCTTGAAGGGCAATATTCCGAACTGGATAGGGCATGGTGAAGAGTTTTTTGGTGGCGTTGTATCAATTAATATATTGGCCCCAATTCTTCTCATCATCTTAACTGCAATTCTCTGCCGGGGCGTCAAAGAATCATCAGCTGTAAACACGTTTATGACTACATTGAAGGTAAGACCCCTGACATTCTAAAATATGTTTTGTTTTTCCCACTACAACCTGTAACTAGTACATTGTTACATTGGTTAGTGAATGTTATTGAAGTGGGTAAGCATCTTTCCTTTAACATCGGTGTAGATGGCTAGGTAAGATTTCGTGTAAAACATAAATTTTAGGTGGCTAAGTAAGCTTTTCTGTGCAACATCGTTGGTAAGCGTTCTGTGATAAGATTTTTGAGCATTAATAAGGAAATGATTTTCTTTATTAGGTGTTCTATGTTTTCATGATCTTCCCTTCTCTCTCGCTGTTTTGGACTGATGCAATAATGTGCTTGCTTCCGTAATGCAGATAGTCATTGTTATAGTCGTTCTATTTGCCGGTGTGTTTGAGGTGGATGTATCAAACTGGTCGCCATTTATGCCGAATGGCTTCAAAGCTGTGGTGACTGGAGCTACAGTAGTCTTTTTTGCATATGTCGGGTTTGATGCAGTTGCGAATTCTGCCGAGGAAGCCAAAGAACCACAAGTAATGCATTACCTTCACATATTTGTTACCTTCTTTTTGCTTCCATATCTTGTTTGCTCCAAAGATATGGTATTATTCAATATCCATCCACATAATTTTAAATTAGGATAGTGCAGAATGTGCTAACTTTTCTTTCTGGTCATGCAAACAAAAAATTTCAGAGGGACTTGCCCATCGGTATCCTAGGAAGCCTTCTAGCATGTGTGATATTATATGTTGCTGTATGCTTAGTTATTACTGGAATGGTGCCGTATACATTACTTGGGGACGATGCTCCTTTGGCGGAGGCTTTTGCTGCTAAGGGGCTGAAATTTGTTACCATATTGATCAGCATTGGAGCTGTTGCTGGGCTTACTACAACACTTCTTGTTGGCTTGTATGTTCAGGTATACTTACCTTCGAAGTTGATCATTGTGTTGCTGATCAGATTGGTGGGTTTTTTCTCAATGAAATTGATCTACTTGATGAACATTACCTCTTCTCTTATGTAAACAGTCGCGCTTGTATCTTGGGCTTGGAAGGGATGGTTTGTTACCTAAAATATTTGCTAAAGTACACCCAACACGGCATACTCCTTTACACTCTCAGATCTGGGTTGGCTGTGTTGCAGCAGTCATGGCTGGTTTCTTTAATGTGCGCATGCTCTCTCATATTCTTTCTGTTGGCACACTGGTATGGAAACTTCAGTAAATATCTGCAATTACACGATCTCAATTTCGTCATTCACCAGTCTCATCTACTGAGTTTTCTTTTCCTTTCTTTCTAAAAACAGACAGGTTACTCAGTTGTATCAGCTTGTGTGATCACACTAAGATGGAATGACAAAGCAACCAGTCGTCGCTCCCTTGGAAGTATGTCAATCTGGCAAGAGGGTGTTATATGTCTTGTCATAGTCGCTCTTGGTGGTTTTGTAGTGGGACTTTGCTATCGGTACAACTATTCTATAGCAGTTATGATAGTGGCTTTCCTGATTGCTGTTGCTGCCAGTTTTACTCTCCAGTTTCGCCAGGTAAATTAAACTAGTATGTCCCGTCCTACTTTTCAAATTTAACACACCTCGTATTATATGCCAACCTAATGATCAGTGGTTTATGATCGTTGTTGGAGTGAGTACGTATATTACACTGTTTTTTTGCTATTAGAATTATGGTCCTGTCATGCAACTAAATGTTTAGATGCAACAATTGATACAGCTTTTTTCTTTTTTCATAAAATTTCCTGACATGCACTTCCAGGTATATGGGAATCCACCTGGCTTTTCTTGTCCTGGAGTCCCTATGGTCCCAATTATCTCTGTATTCTTCAACATGCTGCTGTTTGCTCAGGTTTGAACTCCTTTTCTTGTTCTCTCTATTCACCAAAATTTTTGGTTTCAAATTATTTATGAAAAATTATTACCTATATCTACTGATGAATGTACATGACGCTGACGTAACACATTGCTTGGCAGCTACATGAAGAAGCGTGGTATAGATTTGTCATCCTTAGTCTCATCGCCGCGGGATTGTATGCGGATATGGTCAGTACAACGCCAATCCTTATAGTTCAGACCACACTGCTGTTGATTACCATAGAGTTGCTTCTGACGATGCATGAGATATGGATATGGTATAGCATCATTCACGAAAGCTGGGGCCTAATTTTTCCACCTTTGAAATATTGTGCCATGCACAGTGCATACTTTATAGACACACGGTGAATTAAACAGCTTGTAAAATTAGATGTAGTGTCCAGCATACCCATTCGTCAGTACAGAGTGAATTTTGCAGCTTACAAAACAAGATGTATTTGCGTTCAGCATACCATTCGTCAAGGACAATGCCAAGATCATGTACCCTTTTCCCCTGAAAATAAGAAAAATAAGGAACCGGGAAGAATAATCTGCGCCGGTTCATGTCATATGGTCATCTTCTCCTTTCGGGAGGCGTCATCGCCTTTCGACGGTGATGTTCGCTTTGTTGCGTCAAATTCTGGGCCGACAGTCCGCACAACACGACTGGCCGCCGGACGCCCAGCAAAGACGGACGGTTTCTTCTACCTTGTCCCCGGCACCCGTTCCAGCCTACGGTCCTCGCGACCTGCATGCTGCGTCCGATGTCTGGACAGACACAGCAGAGCCGTGACAGACAACCTCCAACGCAAAAGCCATGCTTGCTACGCGAACGTCTCTGGAAGCCGGAACCTGAAAGTGGAGGTGCAGCTGCAGCGTAGCATCGCAGTGCTGAGGTGCGAAGGCCGAATGCATGGGGACGGCCCGGTCGGCAACAGCGAGGCCACTAGCGATAGCTAGCTCTCGTGCCTGAGCGCGTCGAGGTCGAACGCGAGCTGCTCGTTCTCGCTCGCGTATGCTGCCCGCGCCTCCTCGTACCAGCAGAACGCCAGTGTCCTCGTGGAATTCTGCAGGTCCCACGGGTTGTCGCCTTGGAACAGTGTGTTCGTGGCCACCCCCACCAGCACGAGAGCACAGCAGCAGCATGTTCCGGAACCGGATGACGACCAAAGTGAGATGGTGCTCCGCGGAGTCATGGCATGCGGCGAAGGAGTACGGTGGTGGCCGGATGTCTCAAACTCCCGCCAGCACTAGTGGAGTAGTAAAGGTCTAATTAACATCCGTCCAGAATTTCTCGATTTCTAGTTCTCCCGGCACGGGTTGCTTCATCATCGTGTGACCCGTCATACTTACTTACCACATCTCTAATCCAATACCCCGCCGCGTGTGCAAGCCAATGGCGAAGGCTTCGGGTCGACCCGAACGCGAAGCAGCAGCGCGCGCTCTAGCGATTCGACAGCACAGGGAACCGTGCGAGGTAATCCACTCGCCTCCAGCTATCGCTACCGGCCATTGTCCCTACCACATGACGCGCGCACATGCCGCACGCATCATTAGCCCACGACACAACCCAGCCCGGTGGCCGCACTTGCGCCGTGGCCCCGCGACGCCTCCTGGCCGTCCACGCTCCTAATCTTCTTCTTCGGCAAGTGTGATGGTACTTAGCTTGACAGCGATCGCAGCAACTCCCTCGTTCGTACGCACTCCCGCTGATACTGATGGTACGCGATTAATTACTCTCACGCTTCACCAAAAAAAAATCATGAAGGTGCTCGTGATTGAGGTGTCCGGCCGGTAAGTAGCGATCCTCGTATCGCACTGGATGCAGGACCACCGCGCATGAACAACGACACGACGGGAGGTTGCAGCCGCTACGGTAGTTAGAACTCAAAACTACCACTCATTACACTATTCATCACTCACTAACTCTGGAGGGATGATCGATCATCAGTAGAGTACCTACTTTAATAGCAGAGGTGGGGTAGAATTTAGAGGCCGGGTTTATTATACGAGAGGGTTACAGCACGGGCGGGTACGTGCCGACAAGATCAGGCAGGCCTTACGTACAGAGTTTAATAGCTGAGCGGTCGATCGGTTTGGAAACTAGTTTGAAGTTTGGTGGTGCCCTATACAGTGCAGCTGGGGACAGCCCTGGTTCACGTGCTGCCGCTTTTGCGCCGGAGATGGACACGATGATGGAGCGGGACCTGTGGTGGCATTCATGGTCCCCGACGGCGAATGAGATGGTCCAGCTAACCCGGTAAAATATCAGTGTCCGTTTCGCCACCTTCAACCGCCCGATCCCGACACAACGTTCGTGAAGGATTACTGTCGCCAGCAGCCGTTTCTTTCGGCGTTGCTGCTGGCCGGAAGGTTAACACCTGATGCATGATGCAGATTTGGTAGCCAGTAGAGCATGTTGCGTTACCAGCAAGATGGGTCAGACGAAGACAGGAGCAATTTTGTGCTCATGGGTGGACGTTTGTAATGATTTGTGTGAAATGTCAAGCTATAGGAGGTGCTGGCCCATGTGTAGCGCGGCCGGGTCTATGCGTCTGCGTCACCGAAAGGAAGAAACAAAAGCGATTTCATTTGAAGCCTTTGAATGAGAAATTTACGCTCTTCATCATAGTAGAGTGACAAGATGCCGCCACGGCAGGCTCTATAGAAAGAACGAATCTTCAGTACGGAGTACAGTATCAGAGTGAATTATTGTTGCTGATAATAACGAATCTCCAGCGTCGCAAGGACAAAAATCGGCAAGCAGCCAAAGACACTGCTGGAGCGAATCACTCCCTTATGTCAGTATGTACACATATGCACATGCACGGTGAGTCCGGGAATACTATCAGAGTTCATGCATATATGCATCTGGAAGAGAACATTCGGCTCGCATGGAGGTTTCGATGCATGGAAATACAACATATCTTCTCACTAACAGTCTGTTACACGTCTCCAGGGACACTCTACCAACATGTACATTCCCATTCTGAGGTAAAACGCAAGAGAAAAAGAAGAAGAAGAGAGAATCTAGTTGCCATGCACTGAAAGAACCTCCACATATCTTCAGACGATTTCCGCTGGATATTTCTGTGAAGGCTATACAGATTTGTGGACGTCAAAGAGTGTGGTCATCCCACAAACAACGCCCAGCTAGCGCAAACCCTGTTGTTCAATGAGCTCGGAGCATTCAGTGGCAGGATGCTTCATACTATCAAGTGGCATACTTCTATGGTACGGTGCACGGTGCTGATTAAATAGCAAGTTGGTAAACCTACTCCACGCTGATTCATCTCGCTATCTCCTCAAGCCTCTTGAGTATATGCTTTGTGCTGGGTCTCAATGATGGTGAAGGGCTGCAGCAAGCAGTGGCCAGCTCGAAGAATGCGTTCAGATTCTTCTCCTTGCCTGACTTCTTGCAGTGCTTGGCAAGATCTGAGCTGAACGCATCAGATATCTTCCTCTCAAGAACCAAGTTTTTGAAAGAGCCAGGCAAATGAATGTCCCGAGCCTTTGGCCGGTTATCGTCCGTGGACTCCTTTTGAGCAAGCATCTCAAGCAGAACCACTCCCAAGCTGTAGATATCACTCTCCCTGGAGGCATCCCTCATCTTGATCAGCTCAGGTGCCTTGTATCCCTGCGCAGCGGATGCTTCGAGCATCTCCTGAGCAGCAGAAGAATTCAAGAGAAGGTAGAGACTGTAGTCCGATATCTTGGATTCATAACTAGCATCAAGCAGAATGTTGCTTGTCTTTAAGTTGCCATGAATGATCGGTTTCTCCAAGCCTGTATGAAGATGATCCAATCCTTTGACAATGCCAAGAGAAAGTTTGCAAATTATACTCCATCTCTGCGACTCAACAATCCCCTCTGTAAGTGGTAGCAACAAAGAAATTAGCCACAGTCTGAACTAATAACATAATGATCCTAAACAACAACTTCATTTATGACCTATTTTGTTCAACTTCAAACAGCTAATCGATCTTGGAAGTTCATAAACCTAATCCTAGATTGCCATATTCAACTGAAGAATCTGATTCAACAACTCATGAAAAATGAAAAGGATGGATGAAGTGCAAAACATTCCAAAAGTATGCTGCTGCTAAATAAAAATGAGGGTTTTTGCTGGAAAATAAAACGTTGCGGAGACTTTTCTTTAATTCAGAAACGATTATAGCTTTATCTAAAGAGTCTTTGCCAAAAGTCAGATTCATAAGTGATTATATAGCACAATCCTCAACTATCAGAAAACACATATGTGATCTTTCCCGATGATTCTGGTTGCTGAGAATACAGTACTCAATAAAAACCTTAACAAACCTTAACAGACATCACAATTCAGGACCAAGACGATGCCATTTAAAGTTTAAGCCAACAACCAAGCAGAAAAAGGTCTTCACAAATGTCTGATTTGATGTTCAGTGACACAGGTTATTGAGTACTCCGAGTAATCAAGGGGGAAAATGATTGGAGGGAGCAAGTCCCACATGCCACTCAAAATGTGAACTTTAACAAATCAATCAAACATGTCACTCAATTTAATCTACGACACTGCTCGCTTAATAGCAGCATTTCCCGTTTCACTGAAACAAAATAAACATTCATACTGAATAAACAGAGCATGAAGGGTCCTAGTAGCATTTTTTTTTTTTCAAACTGGGGTCCTAGCATCTTAAAGTAGCTCATCAGCAACCGAATCAACATGCATTAAAGACTAGTGTTATAGCCATGTGGAATGCTGACATCTTCTTTGACATGGGTCTGCGATCTTCTATTTAAAAGTACAGGCCCTAAATCAAATCTGTCGACAATAATCTACCTGGTGATCCTCCATAATCAAACCTAATGTTTGAAATGCAAGTGTAAAACACATGAGGAAGAAAAGCCTACACTTTTATCAGCTCAACAAATGCAACAAACCTTGCAAGAAGCGTTGGAGCGATCCGGCGGCGTAGAATGGGTGCACGAGCAGCTTCTCCCCTCTGGGCCCGACGTACACCGCTCGGAGCGGCACGAGGTTGGGGTGGCTGACGGCGCCGATCCGCCGCGCGACGGCGGACGCCTCCTCCGCGCCGACGGCGCAGGCCGGGCGCACGAAGCGGAGCAGCACGGCGGCCTCGCCCGAGCGCACCGCGGCGCGGTACAGCGTGCTGTGCGCGGACTTGGCCACCACCTCCCCGGGCGCCTCGAGGATGGCGGCCACCGACAGCGCCTCGCCGCCGGGGAACTTGACGAGCGCCTCGGCGTGGTGGTGGTGCCCCTGCGGGCCCACGCCGAGGCGCTCGGCGATGGGGCCGAGGTACGGCAGCGCGCCGAGGCGGTCGGCGATGGGCACGAAGTAGGGGAGCACGTTGCTGGGCGCGCGGCGGCGTAGGCAGGCCGGCGCGCCGAACGGGAGGCGGTCCAGCAGGCGGCGCAGCGCCGGGAGGCGCGGGCGGAGGAAGCGGTAGAGCAGGAAGGCGAAGAGGATGCCGACGATGGGGAGCAGGATGGTGTTGCTCCGCCCCTTCCGCATCTCCGTCCCCGGCGTCGCCGCCTCTGCCGCCCCCGCCATCTCCATGGCTTGTGATAAAAAGGCTACTAGCTGACCGTGGCGGCCGGGCTGTCAGGTTGTTTGTTCTTGGCGAAGCTAGGCAGGCAAGCTCGTTGCTTTGCCGTGCTCCGCGCACTTGCTTTTCTCCTCGGCCGGAGGGAAGGGACGGGAAGGGTGGCGAGCTAGCTACGGAGGGGAAGGAGGGTGCTGGCCTTTTATCACTCTGTGTGTGTGAGCGAGTGATGAGAGTGCGGGGAAAAGGGTGTGGTGGCTTCCTGCTACCTCCTCTGCTTTTGCCTTTTTTTCTTTGGACCATAGGTGTTGAGTGGCCACATTTCGGTAGCTGTGCATGGCCATGCCCACTGCCCAGTGCCGGCACGCAGTGCACGGCGCGGTTGGTGGCAGCGGCAGTTAGACGGAAGGTATCCCATTTCCATCGCGTTTGGCTTTGGCATTGTGATTCCGGACACAAGACGCGAGAAGATGGACGCCGGCGAGCGGGCCGGTCCCGCCGTCGGGTGGCTGCCGAACGCTGGCTTGGCTTCAGTGTAGTACGAGTGTGCCGAGAGGCTCGGGTTACATGGCTCTGGAAGACGCTCTCCGCACTGCGTTTGGTCGTGCATGCATGCTTAGTTTGTGGGTGTCGTGTAATCACAGATCAACGTCGGCGAAGCCTTCGTGTACCGCAGTGGCCGATGCGTTGCATTATTCTGTAGCAAGGTACTGTCTTTCTTGTACTGAAGGCTCTAAATGGCGGCTTCAATGGACGAAGTGGGCGAGTGTCTCATTAGTTATTGTACTACTATGTAGTACGTGTATTCACACCACGGAGATCTTCTTTTAATGGGTTTCTCAAGGACATGTCGGCCATTTTCTTGTATTATTACTATGTCCTCGATTACAACGGTGACAACTTGTTGCATGTCCTTTGATTTTGACGAGTCTTCTTCCTCCGTGATGAGTGATACTGTACACCAGTCAAGCAGTGCAAACATTGGAGAGGTCAAGCAAGTTTGACAATGCTAATTCTTTTGCTGAAATGGACCAAAAGCTTGAAATTTTAGCAACAAACTAGTGCAAAAAGAGGGGGGGGGGGGGGGGGGGGGGGGGGGGGGGCGCCTTTCTAGCTAGTCCCCTCCATCCCGGACTCTCCATATCAAAGGACAGAGCATCTGAGTTGTTTTCGACAGGCGTTGATGTTTGTTAGGTCTCGTTTGGTGCGACTCCCCGCGCATCGACTCCTTTGACCAGTTTACTTTTTAGTGTACCAGTAGTGTAGATGGGATAGCCAGACCCTCAAAAACTAGCTCCGCCATCTCCTCGATGAAACTAGACTAAAGATTTTTTATGGAAAAACTAGACTAAAGATTGAGAAGCACTCTGCTACATTGGATCTACAGTGGCCGAAATCGTAATGCGTCACAGGAGTCGGAGTGATGCGTGAAGAGCGACACCAACCATGGCCTTAGTGTGCATGGTGATATATGTGATTACTACGTGTGTAATGTGCCGTGCCTTTAATTCAGGCTGTTGTTGGAGTGTCAGGTTCTTTCGATTCTCAAGCGGGTAGACTTCAAGCGACAAAGACATGCATGCGCACCGTTTCTTTGATGGTCCACTAGAGGAAGCCCCAATTATATCTTACTTTCAGCGATGACACATGATATATACGTCTAGAATAAAAGCAAGGTGACCATGCATGCATGCCCTAAACAAGTCTGTACCAGAGTTTAGTGGTATGTGCTTGCATTTTCTCCAGAACATGATTTCCGTTCATGTCCCACAAGAATGCGTCAGAAAAATTCTAGTAAGCTGTACACTTGCGTGCGCTGTGCGGATACATATGGGATGCTACGAATGTTCGGGACAATTATTGAAGAGTGCATCCTGAACATTCATATACACCTTGTTTCTTCCGGCTTCTAAGTGCATCAAAGCACCAAAAAACAGTAAAAATCGATACATATGGGATACATACGCTTTCAGTTACAGATGAACATGAACATATCGATGAAGAAATGGTACGTGTGTTGGTTCCTCGGCACCTCGGCAAAGATGCATGCATGCCATGGCAGGCTAAAGTCTCTGCAGCCTGATCTGCTCCCTGAATTTGGCGATGAACTCGTCGGCCTTCTTGTCCACCTCGTCCTCTCCCTCCGGCGCCACCTTCGACGCCAGCTGGAGAAGCTCTTCATCAACAGACGTGTCGCCGTCGGAACTGTGATCGTTGGCGCACGCAGTGAAGTCACCTTGGACTGACCTTTCTGACGACACGGTCATCTCATCTGACCCGTCGTCGACGGCATCCTCGTCGTCCCAGTCGGTGACCTCGCCGTCGTCTTCGCTCGACGGCTCGTCGCGGGGCGCCGAAGGATGGTAAGCCGAGAAGCTTCTCGGCTTGGCGGCGCCGTCGTGGGCGAAGAACGGCGGCGACTGCGGCGGCTGTGAGCACGGAGAAAGGCCCAAGTCAGCGTCGAGAACAGAGGGCGGCGATTGGGCGGTGTGAGCACCGGCCCAGAACGCCGACGAGGACGACGCGGAGCTGTCCGTCTCTTCGCCAACGCCGCCATCGCTGGCATCGCCGGCGGTATCGGATTCTTGCGTCGCCGGCGGCTGCTTCAGCCTCCGCACCGGCAAGGAAAGCGGCCTCTCCATCGCGCCTTCAAGGCCGCCGTCGCTCATCGCCGCGTGTTGATCGGCGACCACGACGAGGGGTTCGTCGGGACGGTACCGCGCGTTCCACGCCAGGGCGCCGGCCTTGGTGCCATTGCCGGTTTTGTCGACGACGTCGGTGTTCCGCTTGGCGAAGACGCCGTAGGAGATGACTAGGCCGAGGAGGAAGAGGTGCGGCACCTCCCACACCGCCTGTGCCAGCGAGGGCAGCAGGGAGAGGAGCCCGACGGCGGCGGCGAGCAGCACGGCCACGGGCGCGAGGCCGGGGGGAAATGACGGCCGTGCGGCCGGCGCCGAGACATGGCTGGTCTGCGTGGGAGCTGGTTGGGTTGCACTGGCCATTGTTTGCGGGAAGGAAGAAGAGAGAGGTTTGTGCGCCCGGGTCTTGGATTTGGTTTTGGGATCGCCGTCTTTTGCTGTAACCTACCAACGTGACCGTTAGCTTTGTTCCGGATTCCTTGCTTTGTCGCGCGGCCGGGAGGGGACGAGCCTTGGCTGCAAAGCAACGGGGGCGGAGCAGGAGGGAAGACGATGATGATGACGCGCGCTCTCAGGAGGTTCGAAAGGCTGCTGGCGTGCCGGCCGCGTGGTCACTTTGGCATAATCATGTTCACACGACATGGTAATTGCTAATCACCTGGATCAACAGGAGGACAACGTGCATGCAAATAGTATAGATTAGTGTACACTTAGTACACACTGACATCCGACTATCCGAGGATGAGTAGGTGTTTCCTTTTTGTTAGTAACAGCTGTAAGAGCCTGAGTGTGAGAAAGGCAGTGATGCGTTCTCGATAGCGGCGAAATGGAGGGAAAAAGAAAAAGAAAGATGGAGTGGAGCGCAAAGCCAGGAGGCAGGAGCCAAGGAACACCACGGCGTGCTCCAAGGGCCCAGCCCCGCCGATTCCTCTGCACAGAAAACACACTTGGCCGCCAAGGCACGAGGCACCGACACCCGCGGTCTGACCGCCGCGACGGTCGCTTTGTCTTGCTCCGGCGGCCGATATCCCTCCGCCATCAATGGCGCTGATTCTCAATCTCTTCAGCGCCGTGCAAATCTTCCGGGCATTGTGCTTCTGTCTCTCAGCGTGAGAGCACACTGTGTAGTTCGAGACAGGACCCCTGTAAGTTCAACTGTTTGTTCAAGCGACCTGCGACTGTGACGTTTCAGTTCAGATTCGTATAACTGTTCCTTCAAAGAACCGGCTGCGGCGGAACGCGCACCATCTCTCGCGTACAGCATGAGTCCTGAACTCCTGATCCCGACCCAGCCCGAGGGGGGCCGTCAGGCCGTGGCAGCAACGCCGTGTCGGCGGTAACTATTTGGGAAAAGCGCGATGAGGTGCTTCCCAACCAAAGCACCATCAACCTCTCTCGATAATCAGGCTCAAGATTTGATTCATGATCCATGACAGGTGAATAATTCCACATCATACAAGTACATGGATATGCTTCATTTCATAGTTCAATTCAAAAACCAAACTGTCTGTTTCCCTCTGCCGTGGAAAACGGCTGGGCTGTGGTTTCAGTCTATGTAACTGAGAGTATCCCTATAAACAGATGATTCTCGTCCTTACAGTGTACAGATAAGAGTGTACAACATAATAGACTGTCAAAATCTTCTCTGCTACATACAAATATGAAGTTTTGGCAGCTCTTTCTTGGGGAAGTAAGACAGACCTTATAAGGAACGTTACTACACCTCCGGCCCTGAGGCAAAGAGGTTGACAAGGCCCCGGCAGGCTTGGACAGATACCTCACAGGCCTGAAAAAGCTCTCCATCCAAGTTCCAGACGCTTTCGTCATGCGATGAGATAAAGGTGAATGCTGGTGTCTGCAATAACATGGAAGCTTCATTAAACTCGAAAACAAGGAAGTAAATGGTAGGGGGTAAATAAAAATTGGCTACCTTATGATGTTGAACAAACTTGAAGTTCAGAGGATCTGAACCCTTCTTGGTAAATTGTGTTAGATGCCTACAGGTAAAGCATCCTTGTAAAAACATACTGATAGAAGAACAATAGAATCCAGTCGATTGATTTTAAGTGAATATGAGAAACTGTGATTTAGAGAAAAGAGGAGTGGAGTTGAAACATTTTCCAGATTCTAATCATACTTCTGTGATACCTAAAGGTTCATTCATTTATGGAGACAACTAATACGAGAAGCTTTCAAGCACCAATTAGAGCATAACTCCATAGTTTCCCAGACACTGGTTAGAATCGTGCATGTCTCTAGCTCAAAACAGACGTTCCAATCAAAATTACACTGAAAGAAGCTGGATCCTAGATACATTACTCACCACAAGTAAAGGGGAAGCGGGCAGTCTTTGATGAGCAGAAGATGAAGAAAACCATCTGACAGGTGTGCATCAGCCACCAGGCCATCAGGGGCTCTTTCATTACGGCATGAAATGACAGCCGCACCAACACTCAGAAATCGCCCTTTGGACCAGACCCACTTCGGGTTCTCACAAACTGTTCTGGAGCTGTCTGGAATTTTATCCTCTGAATTTTGTCCAGATGTAGAAGCTTCTTTGCATATTAAGCAGTTTGTTCGGCAGATAGCTTTCCGTGGTCTTTTCTGATGGAATTGCAGTGATTGTGCTCCACCTGCGGCATCCTCTGATGACGCCGCAAGTGAATGGGTGTTTCCAGTCTCAATAAAGGCAACTTTTGCCTCATACGACCTGAAAAACAACCACATAGTTTTAACTTGTGAACAAAGTTAAAAAAACTGCCCTACGATAGCTACCACTTTACCTGTGTTTCAGAAATACCATTGTTCCAGAAAAGTCATAACGAGCAGGACCCATCCATCTGTAGTTTTCGCTCTCCCTAATAACTTCTCCATAAAATCCATATCTAGAATCAAAGTAACAAGGTAAAAATAAGGCAGCAGCATAGACTGTTCAGGTAAAGTTGTTAGACAGACAAGAATGATCCTATAATTTCATGAAATACGGAAAATAATGCTATATCTCTGCAGCATTCTCCAGAATGTAAAGGCTCTGTTATATTGCTTCTGGATGCCTATGCTAGCACCTCAGTTAAGAACTAGGCCAATGATGATCAGACAAATTATTATATTATACCTCTGACAGGTCATAAAAGAAATTAAGAATCTCTTTTTAGGGATATAGCAAGGAAAAAACCCTGCTCCAGTAATAAATTATATAAAGACAAACACAAAACTGTGCAGAGTTATTCACACCAATAATTTGTCCCAACTCCCAGAGGCAAACCATACCCTGCAAACGAAGCGGCATAGCGTACAGTAGGCAAGACTTCAGCTGTTGGGCTACTTTTCCATCTGACCACTTGAGCTATATCAAGAGACATTCTTCTGCCAAGAATAATAAGCAGAGCAGAAGTCACAGGATCTCGTTCCCCAGTTGTGCTACATAGAAGAAATGATAAATAGATTGTTAACTGTGACATAAAAGTTGGAATTGATGAGTCAGTACTCTGCACGCATAACAGAAGGCATCCTATTTGTTATTACAAGACAAGACACGGTCATATGTGAATGTGTTTGCTGGAGGTAAACGATGGTAAATAGAATCAAAGAAATTAGCAGAGTTACGCGAATGTTTTGAAATAGCCAGCCTACTTCGTGAATGTTTCGAAATAGCCAGGATACTTTGGGCCTCTGGCAGGTTTAGAGGTTACCAAACGCTAGCAGCCTACACAATATATGAATTGATGGAGCCAGAATAGTGACCTAAATAATGAAATAAAATTCTGGAAAAATTAATAGGGCAGCCCGGTGCACGTAGCTCCCGGTTGTGTAAGGTCCGGGGAAGGGTCCAACCACTTTGGGTCTTTTGTACACAGCCTTGTGACCATGAGGTCATGGGTTCAAGTCCTGGAAACAGCCTCTTGCAGAAATGCAGGGAAAGGCCACTGAGCCAGGGCTCCCCTTCCTGGTTAAAAATAATAATGAAACAAAATTTACCAAGAAGTAACCCAATCAGTACCTTAGAACAATAGCATCAGTTGAGCCAGACGGAATTATGCCAAGCCTGAACCAGTCATTTGGGAAGGAGATTACATGGTCCTGATCTGCAGTATCTTCAAGTTGAATTTGAAAAGAGAATTCAATCTATCATGTCAATGAACTTGAACTGCAGTGGTTTTAAGATAATCAATATCACCGACTTAGGATTGTTCACTGACCTCCATTGCACGGTTCTTTACAAGAATCTGCATGAAGAGACAACTAATATACTTACAAGACAAATTTTCCTACAAACTTTGCACAAGTAAAACAAGACGAGCATACCTGATGATGATATATCCAATCCTGTATGTTGCGAAGTTGAGAGAAGAGGTTCATGGTCATCACATTTGTTTGAATTCTCTGAAACCATGATGTTTGCAGAATCTGGTGTCCGCATACTATAGTCAAGTCCATCACTTGTATGTCCTTTGCAATTCTCATTCCCACCAAAGTATCTGAACCCCTCCGGAGTTGGGGGATAAGAAGTTTTGTACCTCGAACTTAGTAGACCGTTCAGAATTTCATTAAATAAGCCATCACCTCCCTATAAAAGTGTAATGTTTGAAAACAGGGTAGAAAACATAAGGAAGATGTCAGTGCCATTAATAATAAGTTAAAAGGGCAAGCAGTAGCTTGTTTTTTTCTCTTTACCAGTACACAATGAAAAATTTTCAAACTAAAGTAAAACTTGATAATATATGCAAGAATTGATCTCCAGTCTTCTTAACCAAAATTTCCAGAGTGACTAGCCATAAATGTGCCCAACAGCTACTGGTTCTATAAGAGCAAGTATTATAAGCATCCTCTTGCCGGCGAAAACCAATAACAAAGAGAGAGAAAGTAAGAGAGAGAAAGGAGCCAGCGACTCACGAAACGGCCGCTCCCAAGCGGGCGAAATGCTTGCATTGGCTGACAATGGCTGCTGGTCACCACTACACCTATCAAATCTTTCACACATTGGACAGACTGTGGGGCCCGCCAACAAGTGATGTCGCTGAGACGCCCGCAGCGGGCGATACCATAAAACCTGCTCTAAAAGGCTAGTCACACAGAACTAGGTAATTCTAGTGTATTAATCACACAGAGCTAGAGGGAGCGAATTCCAGGCCGGGTTAAAAAAAATAATCCCCTCATATGTCCCACGCCAAAGCACGTGTCTAAGGCCCGGCGTAGGTCGTTCTCACATGGGCCATGGTGCCACAGTGTAAGGGTGGGGCACGGATTCGGGGGTTTTCTCGACTTGTGTAAGAAGGTCTTCTCTATGCAAAAATGCCCGGGGCTGTCTTACCCCACGCAGGTCGAGAATTATCAGTGCCCCATTCGAAGAATTAACTACATAACCATAATGGTCAGGCAAACATAGTAGAAATTTAATTGTCATACCACTGCAACAACGCCATCGAATGTCTTGAGTTCTTTATCCGATAATGATGATAGTGTGTCATATGCATGCCCTGCTCTCTCTGTCACTATCACCTGAAAATCAACATATGAGGAAAACATAAGTTGAAGCATTGGGGTTGGTCATAAATGACCCACACATTCTGATGTCACAAGATTGAAAGATAAAAGAAAACCGGACAATTTATTATAGGTTTTCTCCTCTAATCAGAAACAATTATACCTTTGTCTTTACTTTTGCTCGATTAAATAATGGAGCTACTGTATCCCAGTTTTTTAGCCCTCTACCTTTACCGCACAGTGGATGAACAAATACCTATAATGTGCAGAAAAGTTAGCAATCGAATAATACAGGGCCCATGATGAGTAGAAGAAATATTTGTAACATGTATGTTCAAGTGCTCTGGTGGACATAGCAATTATATACATCTTATCTACCATGAGGTTCTTCGGCCTATCCCCTTCATTGTTTATACATGTCGTTATTTGCTGAACCCAACTTTTGCAGGTTTTCAATTCTTTGTGACCGAAAATATATTCACAAGGTACCCATGCAGAAGTGTGTTTTCTTGCTCTGGTAGCCCCATGTAGAACAAACCGATACATCTGCATGAGCAATATTTATTGTTAAAGAAGATATAATCACGTAGGTAATGTACGAGATGTGGGATTAGAATAGCTACACATAAGAAGGTCAGAAGCAGGACTGATCTATACTTTCTAGTACAGAAACATTTGATGCGCGCTGCAGAAAATGATGTTTGTAAAATTACTGAAGGGATGCTATGACCTCACTGTTTTTCTTGCCTTGAATGACAGTTTTTGTATTCCAAGGTCCACATACAGGACCCTCGTCAAGCAGCTGTACAGCATAGATATCTGAAAACTTTATTTGTTCTCTAATTTTGGCTGCAATTGAATAGATGACCAACACGACGATATCAGTTCCTGCAAAATGCATCACAATTCACGTGGGAACATGTAAAGAGGAAAATCATAGCGCCCTGTGAGTACTCATCATTTGTGAATCAACAACTAAATTTCCAGGGCAACTTTAAACGCAACTTAATTTTGAGGGCAACTTTAAATACTGGCATAGCTATTTCAGCTGACTGAGTATGCATGTAAAAAGTGTCACAACACCTTCAGACACAGGCCTAGGGCACTTTCTTAAAAAGCTAGAGGTTGAGCTTCACAACAAAGCAAAGGATCGCTGTTTCTAGTTGGATAGTCCCTCATATCCAATACAATTCATTTTAGGATTGTTGAAGGTCAAACTTTATAACTTTGATCATCAATGCATAAATAATGACAATGTATAATCAATGTCACTGGATTCATGGTGAAATGTTGTTTCAAAATATGTAGCCCCTTTTACTTGAAACATCATATTTCATTGCAATTTCTAGTCAAATGTGTCACCTTGAAGAGTGTCGCTGTTATAAGCAACTTATATTTTGGAACAGAGGGAGTACTACTTAACTATGCATTTTAATGTTTTGCCACTTTACAAAAGATATATTTCAGCTGTCTAGTGGCTGCACAATCCTCCTTTAAACACATATAAAAGCCACATCTGCTCCAAAGAATACTTTGGTAGTGTCCATTATTTGTTGGATACTTCAGGTGTCCAAAACAGCGATCCTATGCACAATCGCATAGCGTTTAGCCACACTTTTCATAACCATAGCCCCAATTTAAACCAGAGTAGCTTATGAAGTGCCCCCTAAACTAGGGATGTGACTGGATTCTTTCCCCTCGTGTCTCTGTATCCACCCTCCCAGCTCTTCGATTGTTCACCCGCAGCTACAAATCTCCAATCCTACCGTACAATCTAGCGAAAGGACTACAAAAACTTATCGATCAAGCTTCGAATGAGGTTTAAACTCCTAGGATCTGAATTTAGCATTCATCTGTCACACGGACAGGCCAAGGGACGTACCGGATGGAGGGGCTGGAGGGAGAGGCCGTCGCGGCCGACGCCGACGGAGACCTCCCCGACGCCGCCCAGGAACAGCACCTCGCCGTCGCCTTGCATGGCCTCTTCGACACGTTGCTCAGCACTGCCCGCGCTCGTGTGGGTATCGCTTTCCTTTCCGTTGCCGGGAAGAGGGGAAGGACACGGGAAACAAACAGCTGCCTGCCTTTTCCGGTTGGATCCGTATGTGCGCCTGCGACTGGGTCCGTCTCCGTGCTGAAGGAGTGGCGGCTCAAGAGAAAAATTGATTTCAAGGGCATCAATCAATTGTGCTGATTTGCCCCCGTAGATCATTTCCAAAAAAAAAAAAGGACTTGCCCCCGTAGATATTTTTGTTCAGGATTGGGCTTGAGAATTTGTGCTAGGATTGGGCTTCAAATCTGGATGTTCTGAATCTTTTTCCATCTGGATAACCACACTGGGCCTGGTTCTGTCGTTCTTCCTGGTCAGGCCCAACCTGATTCTGCCTCCAGTCCAAAGTCCAAACTCAACCTGCGTACAGCCTCTGCGTTCCACCACCAAGCTCGTCCCGTCCCCTTGGTCGCAAAAATTCAAACAGCTTCCGCTCTCACTGGATCCGTCGCTCCAACGAACCCGCCGGCACTTCCCCGGTTGGACCCCATGGCTTCCGCCAAGGAGACTTACCGCGCTGAGCTCCGCTCCGCCGCCCGCCAGCTCGGCGAGCGCTGCCTGTACTCCGCCGCAAAATGGTACGCCCCTCGGACCCCTCAATCCCTAAACCCCTAACCCTAACAAGCCCCTCCCTTCCGGCAGGGCTGCCGAGCTGCTCGTCGGCGTCGAGCCAGACGCTGCCCCGACCCCGTCGGCCGCGATGGACTCGCCTTCCTCATCGTCCGCGGCCTCCGGCGGGCGGCTGCTGCACCTGCACCGCAGCGGCGGGTCCAGCTTCCGCCACCGCCCCCGCCCCGGCAGCAGCTCCGAGGTCGGGACCCCGCTCGGCGGCGTGTCGTACGTCAACACGCCCATCCCGGACGACGACGCGTTCGACACGGGGGCTGACAAGTACCTGCTCGCCAAGACCTACTTCGACTGCCGCGAGTACCGCCGCGCCGCGCACGTGCTGCAGAACCAGGGCGGGCGCAAGGCCGTGTTCCTGCGATGCTACGCGCTCTACATGGTGAGACGGGATCCGCTTGCCTTCTCTCTGGCTGTGTTTATTTCCTCGGTGTGTCTGGAGTTTGCAGATCTGGGATGGGGCGTTTTGTGTTTGATGAAATGCCTCAGTAGAGGTGCTGTATATGAGGTGACAATTTCTCTTTTTATGGAGGTGCGATTACCAATGGATTGGTTGGTACTTCTTGATTAGGCACGATAGATTTGTTGGACTTCTGGAGAAGTAAGACTTTTTGGCAACTGATGAACTCTGTGGTTTGCTTTGCTTTAAGGGGATAAAATGGTTTGACGTTTTGCATATAGCTATTCCTTCATTCTTTATGATCTGTGTTCAGCTCTCTGATCATCAGGAAGATGCTTTAGCCTCACTTCTAGCAAATTCACTTTTACTTGCTAGCGGTTTTTACTCGGATGATAGCATTTGATGGATATATTACATGCAAGAAGATATTTGTAGTTTCATGCTATGTAATACTGCAGTAGTTCATAGCAATGCTTCATGTTGGTGTAACATTGTCAGAGCTATATGTAATTATAAAGGTGTTCATAAATAATAACGAGTGTCTAATGTGATGAGGGCTGTGAACAAAACTCCCATGAACGGCTTGTCGTTTCTATTATTTACTCAGTTTTGAAATATGCAGCAAAACTAAGCCTTACTACCGTATGCTATTCTTGCCACATAAGTAGTGACTGCCGAAATGGGAATGTTTAATATTCATTCTAGAATGTGGTGAGTTTCCATTTTAAAAATATTCATTTACGACTAGGAGGACCTTATTTAAGTTTAGCGTTTATCTTTCTTTCTGCTGGATAGTGATGCATTATTATGTTTGGATGTTAGTTAGATTTCTTTTGACTGATATGCATTCTTTGAGATTGTACAGGTAAATATGTTCCCGTTTCTTGATCATGTGGTAGTGTTAGTAATATCTTCTGCTATTGTTCATAATTTGATCTATTTATCTGTTACCGGAGTTCAGTCTGCTAATCATCATGTTTTCCTGCTTTTCTGTACAAATTTCCAATGCTACATTATATTTCGTATTTGGTCCATAGTTAATATAATCTGAAGTTCCTTATCAACACTATTATTCGCTCTGCAACTTTAGGCTGGAGAGAAGCGGAAAGAGGAGGAGATGATAGAACTTGAAGGATCTCTGGGCAAGAGTAATGCTATTAATCAGGAGCTAGTTGCATTGGAGAGAGAGCTCTCAACTTATCGGAGAACTGGATCCATTGACTCTTTTGGGCTGTATTTGTATGGCATAGTTCTGCGTGATAAAGGATGTGAAGATCTAGCTAGAACAATTTTGGTAGAATCCGTCAACAGCTACCCTTGGAACTGGAGTGCGTGGTCAGAGTTACAATCTTTATGCACTAGCAGTGACATTCTGAACAACTTAAACCTCAAGAATCACTGGATGAAAGATTTCTTCCTCGCTAATGCATATTTGGAACTAAAGATGCATGAAGAAGCCCTGAAAAGATATGAGCGGTTGATGGGTGTCTTCCGTTGCAGTGGCTACATTCAAGCTCAAGTAGCAACAGTGCAGTATAATATGAGGGATCTAGATGAAGCTGAGATGATTTTCGAAGAACTGCTGAGGACAGATCCTTTTCGTGTGGATTCTATGGATATTTACTCAAATTTATTATATGCAAAAGAAAGCATGACCGCTTTGAGTTTCCTCGCACACAGAGTATTTTTGACAGATAAATACCGTGCAGAATCTTGCTGCATAATGGCAAATTACTACAGTCTGAAGGGCCAGCATGAGAAATCAGTTTTGTACTTTCGAAGGGCACTAAAGCTTAACCGAAAGTACCTCTCAGCGTGGACCCTTATGGGACATGAGTATGTTGAACTGAAAAATACTCCTGCTGCAATCGATGCCTACAGGAGAGCTGTTGACATTAATCCTAGAGATTATCGTGCTTGGTATGGTCTTGGTCAGATCTATGAGATGATGGGGATGCCATTTTATGCACTTTATTACTTCCAGAAATCATCTTATTTGCAACCTAACGATGCTCGCCTCTGGATTGCAATGGCTCAGTGCTATGAAAGTGATCCGCTTCAAATGATTGAAGAAGCCATCAAGTGCTATGAGAGGGCTGCAAATAGTAACGACACTGAAGGAATAGCACTTCACCAACTAGCAAAGTTACATGGCATGCTGGGGCAGTCTGAGGAAGCTGCGTTTTACTACAAGAAGGATTTAGAGAGAATGGAAGTTGAAGAAAGGCAAGGCCAGAATTTTGTCGAAGCTCTGCTTTTCCTTGCTAAGCATTACAAGAGCATAGGCAGGTTCGAGGAAGCAGAGCACTATTGTACAAGGCTTTTGGATTACACTGGTCCAGTAAGTTTTTTGTAAACATTCTTCCTTTTGAACAAAATAATGATAATAATAATGATTAATGAGAGATGAAATGTATATGGGAAGCCAAAGCTGGACTCTCCAGAATGAGCTAACGAATTGCATGCCAATCTACAGCCAAAACTAACTTTTGACCTACTTAATTTCCAGTCACTTGCTGCTGATTAACCCACACAAAAGTTTACTAAAAAAACATTACTACTACTACAAGGTTTATAAGTAAAAAAAGGCATATCATGTTATGTTTGACTGATAATCAGTCTCTGCTTGTGTTTCGTCCCATATCTCTGATTCACCACTGCCTTCGTATGCTGATGTGCATTTGATAATTGCAGGAGAAGGAGACTGCCAAAAATATTTTACAAGGGCTAAAAAGAGCACGATCGGGTTTCCCATCAATGGATATTGATCAATTTGCACTGTAATGGTGAGCTGGTGACAAGTTATTTGGTTGGGAAATTCGGACAAGGAGTGTGAATGTACAAGATAATGTTTCCTTCTTTACTATCTCCATCTTGCATGCAAAGAGTAACAATACATTTCAGCTTTCGAGAAAACAGCCGTAGGAGAAGATTACCCATGAACATAGCAAGCAGCCAGTGCTCACCCAACACAAGGCGAATGGAAACGAACTCTAGTGAGGGCTGCCCACCTGTTGAAACTATTGTTTCCATGTCTCCAGTGGGGTTATTTCCAAGCTTCCTTCACAGCGTCATGCTCAGTGTTTGTATCCTTGCTATACGGCTCCATATTGCTGGTGCTGATGACCTTGTGCGCATGATGCTTGCCTCTAGTTGCTGGAGCTTGGCAACTAAGAGAACCAAGCGCCTGCATGGTGCAAAGATGAGCGTCACTGGAATGATCCAGATCCCCAATTCGAGTATCAGCATAGCTGCTTGATTTCTGTGAGGCTTCTAAAGCGTCTCTGGGTTTTCTTCACCAGGCAGCTATGGGTTTTTTCCCATAGTGGCTTTGCGTATATAAGCTTCTTTGGAAGACTTGCCTTGTCCGCATTCTGCATGGTGCCTAAATTATTGCCTATCATCACATATTTTTTCTTGCAAAATTTATAATTATTGTAGACAGTGGGGCAACGATGCACCTTGCATTCTTGCAAGGTTCCGAGATCCCCACAGTGTAACCATTGGAATAAAGTGATTTATTTTCGTGATCATGCATCATGCAAGTTGATCTATGGTCTGTAAACATCAGCTTGTACATGTGGAATCTTTGTGCTGTTGGCCTTAATAATTGGTATCATTCAATCGTCACTCACTTTTATTTCGCTGTTTGGTGGTGCGTAACTTTGAGCTGCCGGACCATCTAGTATTCCGTTTGGAGATGACGCGGCTATTAGTAATACTGACATGTCTGTTGTTCTGGGTACACAGCTGTCTTTGCAGAGCTCGTGGAAAACGAATTTGCGCCCGCAAGGTATAGCCTGACTAAAGTTGAGCAAGCGGTCTGTCCTGCCAACAAAGTTTTATCCGTCATTCATCAGTTAGGCCTAATACTGCACGAGTTTGTTTCCGCGCTCCGTCCAGTGTTAGTTGGTCTGGTAGGCCGCGTATCTCACATCGTGCGACATTTTCAGATTCGCATCGTGCGCCGTTGTGAGCACATTTGATTAAACGGAAACAATCAATCTACTAGCATTTTGGGTAAGATAATAATTTTTTTTCAGCATTGATGTCGACATTGCCTTTTTTTTTCTTTCAAATACTAACTACTAAGCTGGCATTTCATCGTCGACGGTTTCATCAGCTTTAACTAGGGTAACGGTGAAAAAAAAGAGAGCTTAACTAAGCTACAGTTTTTGTTAAAAAAATATCAATTATTGAGCTATGTCTTATTCTGACCAATGTTTACACTACACGCTCCTTGCTTCTGTCCTCAGAATTCTGTTGCTTAAGCCCAGAGCTTGACCATTGCTTGACGCCTGGGTTTACAGATCGGACTGGATCACCATCGTCTTCGTATGCGATGGATGTGGGCGTGATGGGACTCTGTACGTTAGAAACATGCACGCCACTGACGGACGACGGACATTACTGCGCGTACAGTTGGATCGCGCGACTTCTCTTCGATTTCCACGTGTACCACATTACTCAATACGACGATGCTTTTTAACAGAGAAAGTAGCAGCTCCGTGTAAACTGTACGTCGCTTTCGGACGTCATCGATTAATTGCTCATCCAACTTTAAAATCATAACTCTTGCTCGACGCTTTTCGATCCGTTTTCATTGTGCTCTACGACGAGACGAACAAATGGAGATCCCATTTGCATTTCTAAATAGTGCACTACAATCACAGTCCTACTATGTTTACCATGAATTACTACATTGCATTTGTCTGCTGATTGTACGTTTGAGCATACTAGAAAGTATACTAAGGGCGCATTCTGTTACTATGGTAGTAGCCACGGTATACCTGTGTATCATTTGTATATGAACTTATACACATCGTCTAATCTATGTTGGTACACATATATAACATAAGTAAGCATTACATAAGAGTTAAGATTTTACAATTTCCATTAGTTTCTATCATAATCCGTTGTTATATGGTACGTGTAGATTAGGTCTAGTGAACTACTGCCAATCCTTCGTACAATGTATAAATGGTATATTTAACATAACAATAGCAACTTGTGTACTGTTCGTTTTACAAACTAGCATCAGTACTTTGTGTTACTCGTGCAAGATAGTAGTACTTATTTACAAAAAAGTCTTCATATATGCAAGTGGATCTAGTGTTCGTCTCAGTGAGTAGAGCACAACGGTGAAAATAGAATTGAAAACAGAAGTCGTATGTAGAGATATAGTACTATTTGAGTATAAATGTGCTGACGTCATGCATGCATGAGTGTGGAGAGGACGCGCAATGTTTTAGCGTGATGCGCCATTACGGACACACAAACACCCATGATCAATGGTCGATGCTACTGAATCGTGACCTTAACTGTTCTCAAATTCCAGACAGAGTCGCGGACGGAACGCAGTGAGTGCTTCAGCCGGATCCCATCTTTCACCCTTTTTTTTTTCCCTTTTTCGTTTGCCATGAAGTCTTTTACGGCGTCGCTGTTAACAAAGATAAAGAAGAAGCTCCGACTGTGGCTCCCCAGCTTACTGATGTGATAGAACTCTGTTTTTTCTACCCTTTAAAACACTTCTTGTACAGAAACTGAACCTCTTCTCTATCAATGTATTTCCAAGGTTCATTCTCTAATGAAAGTGCAGAGCATCTGCCACATTTGCTTCAAATCAATGTATTTCCAAATTTCAAGGGTGAATAACGCAGAACCACACTTATTTTGGTTTCAATCATCACAGAACTATCTCCTCCTGTTTCGCGGAACTACACTTATGTTGTTCACTTTCCACAGAACGGATAGATGCGTATTATGGAGCCCACATGGACAAACTATGTTGGCGGTTAAAGATACAGAGTTATTCTTTCAGGCAGAGGATACATTTACATTCTTCTAAACATATGTATATTGAATGTTTCTGTGAAAAGGATACCCAAATATATGTATGCACCCCTTTCAGATTGCTTCTGTTTTATTTTCAGCAAAGTACTCATCATGCGTCAAACATGCACACAGATGATCTCAAAATCACATTATAGCATGCAACAGAATTCAAGGCTCAACAAATTTCTTATGTTCATTGGTCACACATACACAAGTAGGTTCCAGAGTGCAGCAGATAACTTGTACAGAAGCATTGGAAACTTTTACGAAAATGAAATGCCGGGCGAGTACAATGCACTAGCCCATGAAATCAAGGTAAGCTGCAGTATCTTCCTTCAAAAGTATTGTTCTATAATTGCCATGCAAGTAATGCTGTGAAATGAAACAACACAATAATTCCCAAGACAATAAGCACTGTGAAAACCTAGTAACCCGAGATGCTTCTTGTTGCATAGGCTGGATCCCAAACACCTCAGTACGAGCTGATAATGGGTAAATAAAGAGAGAACATCAGGGAAGACTCAGTTTAAGGTTCAAACTGACAAAAATGATGTGCCACATTAAACACAAAAAAAAAACTGCGAACATAGGGTAGTATAACCTTGGCTAATTATTTCCATTACAATCATGGATGACAACTTTAGCTGCGTATGTAGTCACAAAGACGGACAATAAGATATAAATAAAACATGATATGGGAACTAAAAGCTGCTGCCAGTGACAAAACTCTCATTCATCCTCTTCTCGGTCCGATTCCTGAATAGCCTCATTGAAAAGCACGGAGCCTATGTCCACCGGCTGAACTCCCTCGCGGAGGTTCTGCTGAACCGTTGCGAGTATCACGCGGAGTAATTCTGCATCGACGAGCTTCCTGTTCCGCATCATATGATCCCGTAATAACTCCCGTTCCTGAGCAGCCTTCCTAAGCCGGGAGCCTATGTCCACCGGCTTGTCGTCGACCGCCTTGCAGTAGAGCTCGGCGCAGAGTTGCTGCCGACCCCTGCGACCGCGCCCTCGAGTGCTTCGTGGAGCATTTCTGCCTGCATGAACGCCATTCTCCGCATCGCATAGCCCAGAATCTTCTCCGGTCGTCGTCGTCGTCGTCGTCGTCCGGCACGGGGTCACCCGCGACGCTGCTCGGGTCGAAAGGCTCCCTCTTGTGGTTCAGGTACCAATCCAACGTCTCCTCATCGACAAAAGGAATCCTGGACTCACGATCCCATGGCATCTGCTGTACGTCATTGTCAACAGCGGCGGCCACCGGCGCCGGAGTAGCCGGCTCTCCCGCCGCCTGAGGGTCGGAGTCGCTCGCTCCCATCGCTAGATATCCGAAAACTACAGATTGATTCGCGCCTAGGTACGCTGTCGTCGAGAGATTTGGATTATGGGTGTGCTGTGAACGGGTTGAGGAGGGGGACGGTGGCATCCCGATTTATACGGAGGCCGGCAACCTAACTATGCTCATCTCGGAATCGGTCGTTTGCTCTCGGATTTCCCGTCGCCGAAGAGCGGCTCGTGCTTTGCATTGCTTTGCATTGTGCCTGACTCGACATCGATCGCTCGTTCCTCGATTACTCTTTCGTGCCGCTTCCCCACCCCTGACAGCTTCGTTCGATCGCCAACCAGGCCGCAGCCAAACGACGGCCAGGCAACAGTCCACCCAAGGCCTGCAGAACGACCCCAACAATCGCCCATACCAAACGTCGCTCCTCCTTCCCCAGCTCTTATAGGCTCTCTCGCGCGCCGTACACGCCTCTCTCTGCAAGTTTAGATCCGCCGCAACTCCCCCGCCCCTCTTCCTCCACCCCGTCGTCGTCCTCGCCTCCGGTGCCGAGGATCGGCGTGCGGTGGGGATCGCTACTTCCCTGGTTTTCCGTCTCCGTTTTCCGGTAAGCGAACCCTGGCTTGTTTCGATGCGTCGTTCGTTTTGTTGTCTTGAACACACTTAACTTGCTGTCAGTCCTCGAATCGAAACCTTAGTTTTGGTATGGACACGCCAGTTCGTCCGGTTTTGTTGGGTGATTCATCTCCGTGCGGCGGAGTACTGATAACAGTTTGTAGTGAGGTTCAACCGATCCCCCATTCCCCTCGTTACTTCGTTAGGTCCGCCCTTGTATTAGGTCGAAGATGTTGTGACTTTTTTGGGCCACGAAAGAATTAGTACGGCTACTAGAAAGTCGTTGTAGACTGCTCGACTTTTGTTGGCACTTGAATCACTTGATTTGATCTAGTTTCCACTTTTCAGTTCGTAGGAACCACAATTTATCAGCCATGTTTGGACGGATGCCGCCCAAGAAGAGTAACAACACCAAGTATTACGAGGTCCTTGGTGTGTCTAAGACTGCAACGCAGGATGAGCTGAAGAAAGCATACCGGAAAGCTGCCATCAAGAACCACCCTGACAAGGGTGGAGACCCAGAAAAGGTTTGCCTGTGGTCGAATGTTGTGTATTATGAGCTTACCTCTTGCGCCTATACTCACCGCATGTTTTGTGTTCATGATGAATTGCACAGTTTAAGGAATTGTCTCAAGCTTATGAGGTTCTTAATGACCCGGAAAAGAGGGAGATCTATGATCAGTATGGAGAAGATGCGCTGAAGGAAGGAATGGGAGGAGGCAGCAGCAGTGATTTCCATAGTCCGTTTGATCTATTTGAGCAAATCTTCCAGAATGGTGGTGGTCCCTTTGGCGGTAACTAATTATCTTTGTTGCTTCTCCTTTTCGATAATGAAAAGGCCAGCATGCTTATAAGGTTTCAATTTTATGGCATGCAGGAGGCAGCTCAAGAGGGCGCAGACAAAAGCGTGGTGAAGATGTGGTGCATCCTATGAAGGTTTCTTTAGAAGATCTGTATAACGGGACAACCAAAAAGCTGTCTTTATCACGGAATGTTTTGTGCAAAAAGTGCAAGGGGTAAGTTTTGGTTTGGTATCAGTTTAACTTGGTAATTCTTTGAAAGCTAAAATTTGCAGCAAATGCCTTAACAATACTAACAAGTAGGACTATGGTAACTAACTATTCAAACTTGCCCCCAATGCTGTGAGTATTAGTTTCCACAGTTTCGTGGCTTTATTAATTCTCTTTTCACTCAACATATAAATTTTTCCGCACTGCTGCTCACTTATATATGGGTCTTTTAAGTTTTCTGTGTTTAAAGACCGTCCCAGATTATCATCTTGCAAAGTTTTTTTGTTAAGTTTCTCACCAGTTTTAATGGATGCTTTTTTGTGCACTTTCGCTCTGAACGCATTATGAAGTTGGGACAGAGAAAATGCTACACATACATTGACTACTAACGCACATAGCATGAGATATGAGTATCTGACTTGTATGTTCCAAGAGGAGGCTTATAACATTAGATCTGGTTTTGTATTCCATAAAGAGGCTTACGTCTCTTTTGTAGATATACTGTGCTTGGAGGGTTGTGTTAAAACTTCTGTCCAGCTGTGGGTGCTGAAAGAAGCAGTCTTCCCATATTACTATCAATTCTTTTGAGCTAGACTGTCAATTGCTCCTCCGATAATGATGTGGCCTTAAACTTCTATATTCAAGTTCCATGGCAATCTTAATATTTATCTTTTAGTTATAGCAAAATTACTCTTAACGATTTGGGATTTACAACGGTGACTGCCAATTAAGAAATGATCAGTGTAGAGCGGACACTTCTGTCCCCTTTACCCTTGGATTCTTATGAAGTTGTAGTGCTGTGCCCTATTTCTTATGAAGGATGGTTAAATATCGCTGGCAGTAATTGGCAAAGATCCTAAATCTATTTTTTATTTATGTTGTCACATCTCATGTATTCAAATTTCACCTTACATTGTATATCATGACCGTACATTGTACTGCATTGCATCTAAGCTACAGTTGTACAAGTTCATCAGTATTACATGTAACTCATGCTGATTTTTCTGGCTGGATATATTCCTCTGCCAACAACCGGAAATATTAAATATCATAACTTAGGTGCAACCATGGGAACAGTTCGTAGAAGGGGCTCCTTAAACTAGCATCTCACATTCTGAGGAAAATTAATATATTTTGAATGTTATAAGCTCTGTAAACTTCCATCTACTGATTTCTGTGATACACAATGAAACGGTTATTGTGGATTGTCCATTCCTTATCCCTTATGTTTCATTTTACTATATGTCAGAAATTTTTCATTAGTTTCAACTAAACTATAAAATGATTGGTTTTTAACTTGTCATTTTCTCCAGCTGGAGAGTAGTAGAGTACACAATGAAACATGTCTAGAATTTTCTTTTAGAACTTTCCTATTTGATATTTGCCCATAAACTGTAAGGCCTCACTATTCCTGTTTGTTATGCCTTCAGGAAAGGATCCAAGAGTGGGGCTTCAGGAACTTGCCATGGTTGTCGTGGTGCAGGAATGAGGACAATAACAAGACAGATAGGCCTTGGCATGATCCAACAGATGAACACCGTTTGCCCTGAATGCAAAGGATCAGGTAAGCTGCTGTTGTATCTTCTTCAGAAGTATTTTGTTGTGTTTGTTTGTCTTATAGTTGTATTGGTATAGGTGAGGTCATAAGTGACAAGGATAAATGCCCAAGCTGTAAAGGAAGCAAAGTGGCACAGGAGAAGAAGGTCTTGGAGGTTCATATTGAGAAAGGAATGCAACATGGCCAAAAGATTACATTCCAGGGTGAAGCTGATGAAGCTGTGAGTCTGCTGCCCACATGCTCTGACACATGGCATTGCAACACCTGTACTTTCATGTTTTGAATATATATCTTATAATCTAATATTACAATTCTTGTTTTTTCAGCCTGATACTGTGACAGGAGACATAGTTTTTGTCTTGCAACTTAAAGAACATCCAAAATTTAAGAGGAAATATGATGATCTGTATATTGAGCACACAATCTCCCTCACTGAGGCTCTTTGCGGCTTCCAGTTTGTTCTGACTCATCTTGATGGCCGGCAGCTTCTAATCAAATCTGATCCTGGGGAGGTTATAAAACCTGGTATGATAACCTCTTTTAGTCATTTTTGTGCTCTCCCTTTGGTTTTTGCCTTTAAATACTCTATCAATCCAATGCTCTTTTTTGAACAAAATATTGATATAGTGCTTTGTTGGAACAGGCCAACACAAGGCCATAAATGATGAGGGTATGCCTCAGCAGGGCCGTCCGTTCATGAAGGGTCGGCTGTTTGTTGAATTCAATGTTGAGTTTCCCGAGCCAGGAACACTCACCCCTGCCCAGTGTCGATCACTTGAGAAGATTCTGCCACCAAAACCAGGGAGTAAACTGTCGGACATGGAGCTGGAGCAGTGTGAGGAGACCACCATGCACGATGTCAACATGGAAGAGGAAATGAGGCGCAGGCAACAGCAGAAGCGGCAGGAGGCATATGATGAAGACGAGGAAGAGGAGGGTGGACCAAGGGTACAATGTGCTCAGCAGTAGGGATAACTGAGACAGCATTTCCAAAAGTTATCCCATCGCATTTATTCATTATTTTTGGCAAAATTTTAACCATTTTGGCTAAAACAATATGTAGTTAGCAATTAGAGTTCAACCAAAAAAAAAGTGCTTGTAATGGCAGTCTTGTTGGGATCATTGCGCCAGGAATTGGGTCCCTGGTCATTTAGGCTCGATTTATTGAGCACGCTTGCCGTGCACGATATTCTGTTCTCTGTTCTCTCCTATATACCCATTTCAATTTTCATGAAGATGCATGGTGTACTATTATATTTCTGTGCATGGTGGACGCAGCTCGTTAATCATAATGATATTTTTGCCTTATGTTGTTACAGCCTTACTGTGTCTCATTACTTTAAACTCCAACATACAGTCACGCGATGCAGATATAGTCACGCGATGCAGAGAATATATGTCGTGACCTGGGTTTGTCTGAATCAAGCGGTTTTGGTTCAATATAGCTGTGGTAATATTGTGCTGCAGTAGTTGCTCTTGCTTTGCAGCTTTCTTTTCTGCTTGGTAATGGTTCAGCTCAAACTTGCCCGCAACTCATGCGTGCGACTTTGTGGTCGTTAGCCAATCTGCCGGCCTCTTAACAGCACAGATCTTTCCGCTGCTAATGCGTTTTCTTGTGTCAGCTGCTGATTACGACTGGCTAGCGGACTAGATTGTTGATTCGGCTCAACCATTCGCACAAGTTTTGCGTGCCAAGCATATATATACAGCTAGCTCGCAAGTGTCGCATGGACCTGCAGGGTCCATGTTTGCAGGAGCAAATACGTCTTTTAACGAAGAGTAAACTCCGGCAGGTCGCATTCAACGTTCAACGCCCATAATTTTAATGCATTCAACGTTCTATTCCCATAATTTATTAACTCTTAAATCGTCTGAACCAACTCGTTCGCCTGTGTCCTTGCCGTTTGCATTTCGTTGTTCACTGTAGTTGCAGCAGGAAAGAAGGAGCGCCGCAGAAGGTTAGACAAACTAGTTGGCCTTACACACACCATTAACGTCTAGTGGTTGAGATGTAACTTGTCGCTGAACAATTGCCCCAAGCCATTTGTGGGGACTTGAGAAAGAAATCGTTTGGCCGGTGGCCTAGACAAATTCTATATACTCTGATTAATACATGGCATCCATTTGTCTGACTGCCATATCAAGTTGCAAATACAGTATCTTTCTGCATCAAGAATTCGTTACATTTCGTCTCAGTAGAAGACAGAATGCATGCCATATTTTTTCCCTGGGAACTGCTAACTAACTCTGTAGTCTGTACAGCGATAGAGTCGCTACCTTTTAGGTCCACACCCGGTGGTGGGTACTGGGCAGTGGTGCCATGGCACACAAGCGGCGCGCGCTATTTATACTCCGCGCACCACACCTTCCAATCGTGTGCTTGTGCCTTGTCTTGCAGCTGCAAGAGCCATGGAATCTGACGCGATCCATGCACCCACCACCACATCTTCCACCTCAGACTCCGGCGGCTCCTGCGTCATCAATGGCGCGCAGGAGCTGTCCAAGAACAGCAAGCCCACCATTAAGCACCTGAAACGCAAGAGAGCCACGTGCCCACCTGCTCCGAGCAGCCAACCAGCGGCGGAAGCCGCCACCACCGACGACGGGTGCGGCGAGGAAGAGAGCAGCAGCGGCCGCAAGAGGGGCAACGCCGGCCGGCACCCGTCGTACCGCGGCGTGCGTCGCCGGAGCTGGGGCGTGTGGGTGTCGGAGATCCGTGAGCCCCGCAAGAAGTCGCGCATCTGGCTCGGCACGTTCCCGACGGCCGAGATGGCGGCCCGCGCCCACGACGTCGCCGCGCTCGCCATCAAGGGCCGCGCCGCGCACCTCAACTTCCCGCACCTTTCCCACGAGCTCCCTCGCCCGGCGTCCGCCTCCCCGGCTGACATCCAGGCCGCGGCCGCCGTTGCAGCCGCCGCCGCCGGCCGCGGCGCTGCGGAACAATGCGAGCCCGCCTCCCCTGCCGCCGAGACGTCGTCGTCGTCGTCATCGGCTGCCAGCTGCTCGGAGGAGGCCGCGGCCGCCGGCCAGTGCGAGGAGAACGCGCTGTTCGACTTGCCCGACCTTCTGCTCGACCTGCGGGACGGCCTCTGGTCGTTGCCGATGTGGGAAGACGCTCCGGCGGCAGCAGAGGAGTACGACGGCGGCGACGCGGTCGGCGTGCACGAGCCGCTGCTTTGGGCCGACGACCGGTGCTGGTTGGACGCTGCGGCGCCGGTGCAGCCGAACTAGCGCCGGCCGTGACTGCTCGGCCAGTGGTTGGCTCCTGCAACAGACGTGATTGCTTCGTGCGCCCTGCGCAGAACGCAGAGGAACGAAACATGGCCGGGCACGCCACGCGCGGCCGTGGATCCTTGAGGCGTCGCTGTGATCTCCGGTTGGGAGGTCATTTTAGGATGTGGTGAAACAGTCGTTTCGCTATATGGTTAGGCGTTTAACTGCTCATCATTGCTGTGGCGAAAGATTGATTTGGTTACGGAGATATTAAAACGACGTAGATAATTAAGTGTCTGTTTTCTTTTGGAGCTCGGTATGACGTGTACTACTGCAGGTTGTACATGTTGGACATCAGCACATCACAAGCTATGAACGTGATATAAGATGTAAACAGCTATGAATATTCTACTGCATGACGCTCTTTTTGGGCATTTGATGTGTCTATACAATGATGTGTCCTCCCCCTTTAGCACTGGTGTATATCACTCCAAGGTCCAAATTTCGGTTGAAATTCAGAGACTTGAACGATTTCGGTGCAAAGCGAAGGATTTTGTTTAGTTAAATTGAGGAAAGTGCATGCATACCCCAAGTCATGCTTTGGGCGAAATTGTTGCTTTTTTTTTTATCCCAAAACATTCTTTTGACAATATGTTTTGCTGCTATGGTTCAAGATTTATCGCCAAGTACAAATTTGAATTAGGCTGGCTCAGGAAATTGCAGTGATTTTGTGGCTAAAATTTTAAATGCGAAATTAAAAACGCTAGGTTCTAAAGCCCTATGAAGTCACGAAAATAAGTACAGAATACTTTGGACATTGGCACTGTCGTCATTCGGAACACTACAGCAGGGGCCATCTGTTATACGGTACATATTAGCAAACAAGCAACGAATACAGTGACACAGGGGCATTTCTCTTACACAAATCCACACCAATGTTATCCTCGTGCCGTTTATTTAAGTATATCTATGAAGGCATTGCTACTTCAGGTCAAGCAAGTTTTATTGGCACACAAGCTAGGATAGTACTTGAATACTGGCTAGCCTGTCCATTAATTTGGTCTCAAGTTTGGTTCTTATTCCACTACCAGCAGTTGAGAAAGATGCAATATTCTTCTTCTTCTTCTTCTTCTTCTTCTTCTTCTTCTTCTTCTTAGCGAAGAGAGAAAGATGCAATATTCACTTATGCTTGAGAAGCAATAGCTACTCATAGCCACCTCTAGATTTCGCTAACCAATAGTCTTAGTCAGCCACACGGGAAAATAAAGCTTTGAACTCCATACTAATTTTCTCTGGATTAGTTGTCAATACTTCTCAGACACCACCACCTTCGTAGCATGTATAGTACTCCAGTTGCGTACGTTCTCTGAAAAATACACATCTATATACATTTCCAAAACTATGACTCCATCAGAATATTTGATCACCATCAAACAGAGCAGGACCTCTACTAGCTAGCATTAACTGAAAACGAAATGCGCGACTCAAAATTAAGCTCAACAGTGTTATACCCTTAGCATGTGGTGTGCCGTGATACTATCAAAGAAAGCGCACGGCTAACCGTGCTTTCCTGTGGACAACACACAAAAACATTTTAATCGTGAGAAAAATGCCCTGTGGACTTGCAAGATTCAAGGGCCGCAATTAGGATCCAACGTCATGGCGTTTTGTGCCCACATCCGGCCGGCCAGCCGCCGATCGCCGGGGCCACCCTGTCTCCGTCTGACTTGGACGATCAAAGAATCAGCTGCCCCGGCAGTTTTCACGGTAGGTGAGACGTAACCGTGCAGTTCGCTGGTTCAATTACTCAATCTCGCTTAAGCAGTTAAGCTAGCTGCAAATTATTTGGGCTTTGGACCATGAGATCCGACGCATCATACCATACTATACCTAATTGGCCTCTGCACAAACTTGCAGTACAGTGATGAGTGATCTTCTTTGCGAGGGGAGTGATGAGTGATCTGGCTTTTGGCTCTAGGCAGGAGAATGTCGTTGCAGACATATGATCCGATCGGATCCGAGCTTGATCTTGAGCGGCGCCTGAGCTACAATATCTTTAATGCACGATTTATGATTTTTGCGTGAATTATTGCAGCCTGGTAATTTAGAAGATTATCTGGCCCATGAATTGCCAATTAATTTGCTACTACGCCTCATCTTCTCCTTTCGCTTTAGGCCAGGCCATATGCAAAAAGCACAGACCACAGGATGTAAAGTGAGCTAACCACACTATAATACCCGTGCTTCACTAAGCCGATCCTCGCAGTGTAGCTTTCGCGCATGGACGTGCTAACCACACTATAATACCTGGCGAGACGAGCTTTCGAAGTACTGTTACTGCTTGGACGCTTGTGCGAATATGCTTCTCCTACGCGCATCATATTCAATTCGTGCTAGTCATAGTTTAGATTAAGCGGGGCACATGAGGGGCTTATCTTAAGCTAAACGAGCTTTTTAATCTAGGCTTCATGTGAGGCTAGGGCTAGCTAGAGCCAGCTTTAGCAAAGGCAAGTCCGCAATAATGATGCGCTTTTGGGAGGGATTAAACAACGGCCCTCATGCAGGGGACTTCCTTTTTTTTTGTTCTCCCAACAGCGCGCCGGTGGGCGATCTGGGCTACATGTAGTCATGTCGAGCCCGTAGTTTTATACTAGTATACAACAGTTTGGTAGTGATACGCCCACGGTGTTCCAACCATTGACTCGCAGGAATCCCTCGGCGTTGATTTTTGGAATTGTTTGTCAACATCGATTTTAAGAAACCTTTGAATTTGCGCTCATGAATTTTCAGGGACCAAAATTGCCTTGACTTTGTGAATCCTAATTAATTAAAGTCGGGTGTTCCTCCTTTATCCAAATGCTGATAAATTTCCCCTCAAAAATAACATACGGTTTGTTCTTACTATATTTTCTCTCTTCAACTCAGGGCGAGATCTGGCCCCATCTATTTCGTCTTAACTGCGCTTAGATGATCTAAATAGGTTAGGTTTTTCCGGAATATTGGGTTTTTTATGATTAGAGTTGTGGCTTTACGGGCTCCGCCAATTGTTGGTCTTATAAGCGGTTGTGAATATGTCATATCAAATTAATGGGAAAAAAATGCAAGGCTTGATATCATGGTGGATATGACTTTCACTACAAGCAGAGGAGTGGTATGCCAACAAAAGCATGAGGAGGCTGAGACAATGCTCCCAAAAACCTGCTAACGTTGAGCAAGTGCAAGAGCATCACAACATAAGCTTCATGCAATGGAAAGACCTTTTGTGGACTGTGACATGTTGATATCACTAATAATCCACTTGCACAATTTTATACAGTGTGTGGCATCTATTTTCAGCTTGGCTTTTCCTTGCGTGCATAAAATAGTTGTTATGCCATAAATTTATTTATTCCATTATCTAAAAAAGACAATATAATGTGTTCTCCTTTATATAGTGAGAGGAGAGCCATGGTGTCTGTCATTTAGGATTTGGGCAAGTTCTATTTGGATGTGAATCAAATGTACAATGAGGAGTGGCAAGTGCTTCCTGCTGAAATCAAAGGCTGATGAACATGATGCAAAATTGTGATGTTGCAGCTATGGTATGAATATTGCAACTGCAAGATAAGCATCATTAAAACATCCTGGTGCTCCCTACCAAAAAAGAATTAATACATATTGCATATCCATCCATGGGTAAGGCAGCCACCAGTTCATATATTGGAATTCGTTGTCTACGTGTCCTCTATTGCTTATGTCTTCTATATTGTTGTTGCGTGTTTTTATTGTTTTATATACCGTAACATAATCATAATTATAATTGCATAAATATTTGTTTTTCTATGTAATTATAATGCCTTTTTATGTAGTGCCATGAACGATCCATGTCGTTCATAAAAAAGGTGACCGGCCCCATCTCATAAAAAAGGTGTGCCCCATCTAGCCATGCAAATGCACAGGACACCTTCCTAAAAATATATAAAAAAATCAGTTCATGATTCCCACAATATGTTTTAAAAATGACCCATCATTATTATGATTTATAAGTTTATAAGTTTACACATTATTGTTGTTATGAAAATAATCAAATGAAAATAATAATGACATAAAAATAACGATGGTAATAGATTAAGGAGGTATTCAATATAATGCATAAAATAGCGGGTTAAATGCACTAGCCATCATACTAATTTAAGTTATTATTCAACCGCACTTGTCGCAAAGCAAGATCCAAGCTTCTGGATCTGTGGGTTGAAGATTCGAATCACTTAAATCGTCCTTGCTAGTAATTCAGTACAGGCTGTAGGTGTGTACAGACTACAGACTACTATTCGTTGTTGCAGCCTCCTTGCTTCATACTCGTGCACTGCCAAACGTACAATACTACCCGGCCTCCTGCTATACTCAACACGTGTTAGGATTGGAGTGGTATAGGTGTACAAAACGCGATTTCGTGTTGATTCCCTATGATTTTCTCTGTTATAAATTTCAGGTATCTGGATCCAAACCCCACCGGTACTTGCTCATTTGCTATTCCATCTTTTTATATCGACCAGAATAGCCTACTGTCTCAGCGATGTCTTTGGGCGCGCCGCGGACAAAGATGAGCAATGTTGGGCTGTCTCTACGAGACTACAACGAAGCTTCTTACTGATTGGTTATCAGGGATGCCTGTCAAACTCTTGAGTACAGTTTAGATGTCAAATATTGTGTGTAGGTTGGATTTTTTTTCCCCCATGCAATATGTTCCTGAATGTCCATGCCCCCAATATTCCAGCTTCGGATAGCTCCGCTACCTCTGTCGAAGCTGCCGGCCGGCCGTGATGACAAAACACGGTCCTGGGCGAAAACTGTTTGCAGGGCTACATTGATTGGATGAGGGGAATGTCAAGTACTTTGTTCAACTATATGCTGATTACAAGTACGCTAAAAGAAACGATTCTCAAAAACTTGACCTGAAAATTTCGCTTCCATTTCAAAAGCACCGACCTGAGAAGAAGTTAGGACAAGTGGTAGAGCATTGCTACAACTACGTAATTATTCACGCAACTGTTACGCACAGGCTGATGTGGCATGGTTTCATTGGTTCAAAGTCATTTTATTTTTAAAGCCACATATAACTCAGTACGTGAAAAGTGCGTAACTTTTTCTTTTTTAGCTCTAGCATTGCTCCAAGTGGTAACCTTCCAATAAAGTAACCACGTGCTAACCAAGTTTTTTTATTGGCCCCAGACTTTGTTAATCACCGCACCGTGAACGTGGTAATTAGTTACTTCCTCCGTCCATAAATATAAGCATTCGTTGACTTTCAGCTAACTCGTTTGACCACTCGTCTTATTAAAAAATTTGTGAAAATACAAAAACAAACAAGCCATACTTAAAGTATATTTAGTAATAAAACACGTCATAATGAAATTAATAATAATTGTATAATTTTTTTGAATAAGACGAGTGATCAAACGAGTTAGCTGAAAGTCTCTGAATCCTTATATTTATGGACGGAGGAAGTACTCTACACTGGGTTGACCTTCCAGCAAGTAAGAGCAGCTGCGAGTCACAACTACAGCTCACCACCGCAGTAATTCATGACCATCAAACAATGCGTGTAACACTGCCACGCTGTCTAGCCGTACCCTAAATTATATACTACTGTGTGAGTACTTGCATAACAATCACATGGACAGCAAAAATAACTACAGTCCCTTTGACAAAAGCGACTTAATTCGTTGCTGCGTGTATATAACCAGCTCAGTCTCACGAGCTCGGAACTCGTAACAGGCAAGGTATCACTCCTCACATGAGCTTGCTTGAGACTGCGAGCCGTGCGCAGAGCCCGGTCATGGAAGAAGACCAAGCACTGTCCCCGGCGTCCGATGCCTGCAGCCATGGCAGCTCCTGCCCCGGCTCGCCTGTCGTTGCTTCGCCGTCCCAGCTTGACGAGACGGGCGCCGCGAGCAGCCGGAAGCGGCCGCGCCGGGAGCTGAAGCACCCGTCGTACCGCGGCGTTCGCATGCGGGCGTGGGGCAAGTGGGTGTCGGAGATCCGGGAGCCCCGCAAGAAGTCGCGCATCTGGCTCGGCACCTTCGACACCCCGGAGATGGCGGCCCGGGCGCACGACGTCGCCGCGCTCGCCATCAAGGGCCGCGCCGCGCACCTCAACTTCCCGGAGATCTCCCACGAGCTGCCCCGCGCGGCCTCCGCCGCGCCCGAGGACGTTCGTGCCGCGGCCGCGCTCGCTGCCGCGATGGAGAGCGCCGCATGGGCCGCGTCTAGCGATTCCTCCAGCCACGGCTCCGGCGGCAATGCAGGCGCCGAAGACGATGCGGCGACGCCGTCAAGCGCGGCGCCGGCCGCGTCTTTCGACTCCGTCAATGCTGAAGACGATGCGGCGACGCCGTCAAGCGAGGCGCCGGCTGCGTCTAGCGATTCTAGCCACGGTGAAGGCAGTGACGAAGACGACGAGGCGGCGCCGTCGTCTGGGAATGCGACTTCGGTGGATGGCCACGTCGTGGACCTTGCGCTGTTCGAGCTGCCCGACGTTCTTCTCGAGTTCGGCTTCGCGTTGCCGCCATTGGCGCCTTGCTGCTACGATTTGTCCTGGGACGAGCCCTTGGTGCTCTGGGAGCACTGACGAGCAAGGCGGCGAAACGCGACATGCATGAGGACAATGTAAAGCTAGAAGTGTTGATGATCCGCATGCTGGTGTTACTGAACAATAGTTTGATTTGTTACTGCGTTAGTCCTAAAGCTAAGTTCTAATAGAGGTCAAAGTGTGACAGTATAGCGAGACATAGTTTGTCAGTTCAGATATGTTGTTACAATCAATAAAAAGCAGCTGTTAACTTTCCAAGCGAAAAGGTTCCAATACAAAGCTAGTATATTGTATGGTATTAATTGTTTTTTGTAACTATGACCGATGCATTTCCGGTTCCAAGAAATGTGAAGACAATCCTTCATGCCAATGGCCATAATTTTTTTTTTAAGAATCTGATGTAAATAATCAAAGGATGGGGTGGCAAGAAGATAAGATTACCCTTTGTTTTGGGGGCGATAGCTAGGGGCCAATATCTGAACAAGGCGACGAGCAAACCACTAGCACTGGGTAGTGGAGTGATGGTGTAGCCTTGTGGTGGCATCTGTAACGAGAGGTGATCACGTGGCAATGCAACTAGATAGGGCGCTGGCATGAGTGCATCCAACAGTAACAATGAAAAAGTGTCCTTTGTTGCTAACAAGAGCAAGATGGGAGCACCTTTGGTACTGTCAGTAGGAACAATTTGCCAGGTACGTAGTACTTGAAATTAATTGTCCCCCGTATAAAAATCCTTATATTTTAGTAGAATATCATAGTAGGTCTAGATACAAGCATGCATGTTTGGTTGTCAATATAGTATACGGTACTATGCAAATAAATGTGCTTGTGCTAGAGCAAGCTTACTGATCGGGGAGACAAGATGAATGCTAGCTAGGACTGCAACGTCTGTAGGTTGGTGCCATGGCTAGAACCAAATAGGGTTAGGAGTTAGTGCTTAGGAGGTCATGGGTGGCGAAGCATAGTGTGGTATGCCTACTATGGTGCAGGCCTGGTTGGTCCTGAGATGGTGATATCGTGTGGAAGTTGTGGAACACGCGCAGAAGGGAAGTGTGCCATGACACCAACTTAGTCACGTACCCTTCTTGGGGACACTGCCCGGGTTCAGAAAGCTATGTAAGAGAGCCGTGAGTTAGGAAAACTATACCCTGGCCAAGACATTCCCGAGAGGTTGTCCGCGCTGAAACTTTAAGATACTTCTATGTGCAAAAATCAAATCTCAGCGGTCCCCCACTGCACACCGGAGTACAAAATACAGACCCGAATCCTCCTGTTGATCCTATGACGCCACACCTTGCATGAAAGCATGCACAGATCACTACCTCTGTCCTCGATAAAAATTTGCAATCACCTAACCACCACTCTACATTGTCTTGTCTGTCTTTGCATCCTTCCTTTCTAGGCCAATAGCTTCTGGCCAAATATGACGCAACATCATTCTCCAGGAAAAACTTATATACCAGTGCCGATCACCAAAAGTCAGATATTCTGTAACTACCCACGGTGATCGTCAGATTAGACTGGCAGCGTTTTGTTAATGGAGGATAAGGTGTGGTGGATAGAGAGGAAGAAGGTGCTGTTCGGTGGCGCGTCCATGTGGAGTGCCGGCTTCGTCTAACGGCGACCGTGCACGGGCTAAACGACGACTTCCCGGCTGTTGCGGCCTCGCCGTTGACAAAAGGAAGTTTGATCTGCACACTGGCTGAATTCACCTCGCCGGTAGATTTCAGTGATAGCTAATCGTCCAGGTATCCGACCTTCAACGCTTCTAAATCTGTTTTCCAGAATAGAATGCAGGACTGAATCTTGAGCGTCTGTAGCGTGGCACGACCGGCTAAGATCGCACGAGATCTACAACATTAATAATTCCGCATAGTAGAGACCTGAGACAATGAGAAAGCCCAAAGAAGAAGGGCAATGGCATTCTATTTTTGCGACTGAATTGATTAGCTGGCAGGGACCAGTCTCATGCTACACTTGCACAATAATTTTGGGCATTATGTGGAGGCTGTCTGGTTAACAAAGCTTCTTCTGTGCATGTGCATGATCACACAGTTGCATTATCTTAGGGTCTAACACCTTGTTGTTTAGTGTCATGCACCATTTCGTATCTTCCTTGTCTGATATGCTTCCTGTGACCTTCAAAATAAAAAAAAATGATGTCCTGTACCAAGTTGGTGTAGTAGACTAGCATATGCCTATGCGCTCTACCACCGTGCATGTCATGAGACTTTCTTTGGACGTTGTACCATATTTTAAGTTTAGTTGTCCTATTGGCTTGCCTTTAATCATGCTTTTTCATGGGAACAGCGATCTGTATTTTAGTGCCTGAGAGTCGTCATCGAGTGCTGTCTTAGCTTTCTTTATCGCCTAAATAACTGAATAATTGATGTTAAGCAAACCCAATTCTTTATCAGGACGGCATGGAGAAACTAAAATAGGCGATCGAAGATTCAATCCGATATCGATGGTGCAGATCTCAGGTACTATCACCAGAGACGTGGCGGCTTGCCTAGACTATCCCTGACCCCACGAGCTGCAATGCAGCCATGGCTGGCATACGAAATAACGGTTTAGTGGTCCCGATCATAGCCATTATAGAACGCCATGAGACCCCACAATCGCATCACGAAAGAGCAGGGAAGACTTGCACAGCTA